>JAREIK010003741.1:0-48055 GCA_029783825.1 Sapria himalayana | reverse complement strand
TCTATTCTATCTATTATCTATTTGTATATCTATTTTTCTATCTATCTATCTATCAACATTTATATATATCTATATGTATATTATATATCTGTCTATCTATCTATCTATAATTCTATCTATCTATCTATATATTTATAGATTTATTTGTTTATCTATTTGTCTATCTATCTATTTATCTATCTCTCTATCTGTCTTTATATTTGACTATATATCTATCTATCTATATATCTATTTGTCTATCTATCTATTTATCTATCTATTTATCTATCTATATGTTTGTCTATATATCTATTTATCTATCTATATTTTTATAAATCTTTTTATCTATCTCTATCTATCTATCTTTCTCTCTATCAAACTATCATACATCTATATATCATTCTGTCTATCCATCTGTCTATATATATGTCTATCTATCTATGTATTAATCAATCTATTAATCTCCCTAACTATTTATATATCTATCATTCTATTTGTCTATCTAATCATCTTTCTATCTCTCTATCTCTCTATTTGTCTAACTTTCTATCTGTGATTTTATTAGACTTTCTTTCTATCTATCTGTCTATATTTCTGTCTATTTATCTATCTATTTGTATATTAATCAATCAATCAATCAATCTGTCTATCTATTATCTATCTATTTACCAATCGATCTATTTATCTATATGTATGTATGTCTAACTATCAGTCTTTTTTTTGTCTATTTGACTATCTATCTGTCTATCTATTTAAATATTTATCCATCTATTTATCTATCAAACTTTTTTTCTATATAACTATTGGTCTATATATGTATCTACCTACCTATCTATCTATCTATATTTCTTTCTTTCTAACTAACTAACTATCTATCTATCTATCTCTTTGTCTATCTTTTTATATATCTATCTATCTATTTGTCTGTCTATCTATCAATCTCCATGTCTATCTATTTGTCAATCAATCAATCAATCTATCTGCTTACATATATATCTATCTATATGCCTATCTATTTTTTTATCTGTATGTATTTCTTTCTCTCTATCTATCTATCTATCCTTAGTTCATTTTGTCTATCAATCTATCTATCAATCTTTCAATCTATATATCTATCTATCTATCTTTCTTTCTTTCTATTATTTCCTCTATGTATCTTTTTATCTATCTTTTGGTCTATCGATATGTCTATATTTCTATCTATCTAGTAATATATCTATTTGTCTATATATCTCTCTTTCTATCTATCTATCAATCTATGTATCTAACTATCTTTCTATATATCTATCTATTTATTCATCTATCTATAAAACTAAAAATCTATCTTTCTATTTGTCTATCTATGTTTATATCTATTTATCTATCTTTGTGTCAATCAAATTGTCTATCATATTATCTATCTATCTGACCATCATTCTTTGTATAAATTCATCTATGTATCTATCTATCTATTTATTTATCTTTCTAAATATCTTTCTAAATATCTTTCTATCTATCTATCAAAATATATTTAGCTGTATATATATATATATATATCTCTATCTCTCTCTCTATGTATTTGTCCATCTATTTGTCTAATAAAATTTCTATATATCTGTGTAAAAATCTGACTATTATCTATCTTTCTATCTTTCTATCTATCTATATATCTATCTCTGTATATGTCTCTCATTTTGTATATCTATATGTCTATTAATTTGTAAATTTGTCAATCAATTTGACAATCAATCAATCAATCAATCAATCTATTTATTAAAATATTTATCAATATTCTATCAATTTTTAAATTTATATGTCTATCTATCTGGTTATCTCTATGCCTATGTATGTTTCTATGTTTATGTCTATCTTTCTACTTATCTAGTTGTATATCTAACTATTTATATATCTATCTATGTATTTATCAATCTATCTATCTATTTAAATATTTATCTTTCTATTTGTATGTCTATCTATCTATCTATCTATAAGTCAATGTTTTTGTCTATCTATCTATGTATATAATTATTTATCTATTCATCTATCTATTTGTCTAACTATTTATTTATCTTACTATCTATTTATCTACCTTTCTACCTATATATCTATCTATATATCTATATATCTATCAGTCTATCTATATATACCTCTATTTATCTATCTATCTATCTATATATATGACTATCTATCTATCTATTTATCTATCTAACTATCTATTTATTTAAATGTCTATGTATATGTCTACCAATATTTTGTCTATCTATCTATCTATATATCTTTCTCTCTATCTATCTGTCAATATTTTGATCAATCTATCTTTGTATCTATTTATCTATCTGTCTATATATTTATCTGTCTTTCTATCTATATATCTATCTATCTATCTATATGTGTCTCTATCTGTCTATATACTTATTGTCTATCTATCTATTTATATATCTCTCTATCTATCTCTCTATCTATCTTTTTTTCAATCTATCTATCTTTTTAATTTGTGTATGAATCAATCTATCAATCTATCTATTAATCAATCTATTAAAATATCTATCAAACCCTTTATCCATCTGTCTAATTATTTGTATATCTATCAATCTATCTATCAACATTTATTTCCATTTGTCTATCTATCTATCTATCTATCTATATTTTAGTCTATATATATGATTATACATCTAACTATCTCTCTGTATGCCTATCTATCTGTCATACTTTTTGTCTACCTACCTATCAGTCTAATTGTCTATCTATCTTTTTGTATATCTATATTTCTATATATATATATATCAATATGTTTATAAATCTTTCTATCTATTTAACTATCTATCATGACAAATTGATAGGCAGCATAATAGATACTTTGATAAATAAATTGATAGTCATAATTTATATACAAGTATATAGTGAGATAGATATGTAGATAAATCGATAGATAGATTGATAGATAAATAATTTATTAGATAGATAGAATGAAATATTATTAGATAAATAGATAGAAAAACAAATAAACAGATAGATAGACATTAAGATAAAAAGGTAGATATACAATTAGATAGAAAGATAAACAATTATATTGATAGATTCATATATAGATAGATAAATAGAAAAATAGATAGATAAATAGATAGACATGTAGATAAATATTAGATAGATAGATAGATAGACAAAAAGAAAGATAGATAGATAGTATGATAATATAAATATATAGATAGATAAACAAATAGATAGATAGGTAGAAAGCGAGACATATAAATAGATAGATAGACAAACAGGCAGACATATAGATAGATAGATAGACACATATATAGACAGATAGATAGACATCTAGGTAGATAGAGAGATAAATAAATAGATAGGTAGATAAATAGATAGATAGATTGATAGGCAGATAGACAAATAGTAAAATATAAATAGACGCATATATAGACAAATATATAGATAGACAATTAGATAAATAGATAGACAGATTGATAAAAAAATATAGAGACAGAAAGATTGAAAGAAAGATAGATAGATAGATAAACAGACATATACATAGACAGATATATAGATAGATTGATAGATCGATCAATTGATAGACAAATAATTAGAAAAATAGATAGACAGATAGATTGATAGATAGATAAACAGATAAATAGACAAATAGATAGATAGATAGAAAAATAGATAGATAGATAGATACATAGACAAACAGATAGAAACATAAATAAATAGATACATAGATAGTCAAATAGATAGACATATAGATAGATATATATTTAGATTGATACACATATAGATAGATAGATAGATATAAAAACAAATAGATAGATATTTAGATTAATGGATAGAATGATAGATAGTCAAAAAAATAAATAGATAGATAGACAAATATATAAATAGAGAGATAGATAGATAGAATGATTGATACATAGATTAATAAACAAATAGATAGACATATTGATAGAGAGATTGATAGACTAATTGATAGATAGATTAATAGAAGAATTAATAAAGAAATATATAGATTGATTGATAGTTAAATAAAAATATAAAGAAATTTATAGATAGAGGTATAGATAAAAAGATAGATCAAAAAATTTTTAGATAGATTGATAGAAAAATAGATAGAAAGATTGAAAGAAAGAAAGAAAGATAGATAGATAGATTGATTGATCGATGCTTAGATAGATAGATTAATAAATATTTTGAAAAATAGAGAGTTAGAAAGATCGATAGATATATAGATAGACAGATAGACACACGGATAAAAAGAAAGAAAGATAGAGAAAGATATATATAGATAGATAGATTGACAGATATATTGATAGGATGTTTGAAAGATAGATATATAGTCAGATTGATAGTCAAATAAATAGACAAATAGATATATATAAATATAGATAGATAGAGAGATACATAGATAGTTAAATATATAGACACATAATTAGAAATATAGATAGACATATAGATAAATAGATAGATAGATATATAGATATATTAGGTAGATAGACATGTAGATAGATAGATATATAGATAGATAAAGAAAAAGATAAATAGATAGCCATATAGTTAGACATGTAGATATAAAAATATATAGATAGACAGACAGATAGATATATAGATAGATAGACAAGTAAATAGATAGAAAATGTCGATATATAGATAGATAGATTAATTGATAGATAGACACATAGATAGATAGACAAATATATAGACACCTATATAGACAAATTGATAGATAGATTGATAGAAAGATTGATAAACAGATTGATGGATATATTGATAGATATATTGATAGATAGATAGAATTGATTGATTGATTGATTTACAGATAGATAGATTGATAGATAAATAGAATTACAAATAGATAGACATATAGATCGATAGATTATCAAATAGATAGAGAGATAGATAGATAGTCAAATAGATAAAAAGATATATTGATAGATAGATATATTGATAAATATATAGACAAGTAGATTGTTAAATTGATAAACAAAGGATACACAAATAGATAGATAGATAGATAAAAAGATATATATATATATATCGACATACAAATAGATAGAAAGAAAGATAAACAGAGAGAGATACAAAGATAAAAAGATAGATAGATATATAGATAGATAGATAGACAGACAGACAGATATACATACACATATATAGAGAAAGTGATAGGCAAATAGATGACATGTACAACCTATCTATCGCTAGATACATGAAATAGAAAACTTAGAAGGATCTCCGGTGATACAGACGCGATTTCTCTAAAAACCTCATTGTTGTGCAAAACAAGCTCAATCTCTAGCTGAAAATGGAGCCAATTAGCTCCCTCTTCATCAAAAAGTCTTTCTCCTACAATATTAATGAACCAGCGGTCTTGTATCTGAAGCTTGTCATGAAAGAAGGAACCCCGGCGATAATTTATTCAAATGACGAGATGAACAAGCTTGCTGTCCCGTTCAAACACACCTCATTGCTAATTTCTCACACTGAAGACCCGATTTCAAAGATATATATGATTCTGTTGCTTCCTTAAAGCTGCGCGAAAGGGTCAAGATAGCTAACTATGACGGTAAGCACATGTTCCTGCAATTCAGAGAATAGGATGACTTCCTCAGAGTTTGGCTTAGAGGAACATGGAGCATAGTGGGCTATCCAATGCGAGTCTTCAAGTGGATGCCAGAATTTTCACCATTGGAGGAGTCCTCTATCACATCGGTATGGGTTTCATTACCCAACCTCCCCATATATTTGTTTAATAAGCAATCTCTCTACTCAATTGCTTGCTATTTGGGTACTCCGCTTTACTGGATGAAGCCACGGCCTTGATGACGAGGCCAACCATGGCTAGAATATGCGTGGAAACTAACCTCAAGTCTCCCCCTCCAAAGAGGCTGTGGATAGGCACTGATCTTGCTAATGGTTTCTGGCAGGAAACTATCCCAGAGGCTCTGCCATTTTACTATCTAAGTTGTCTTAAACTAGGGCATGCACAGGATGACTGCATGCTGGGGAAATGTAGAAGGGAAATAGGAAGGAAAAAGAAGTATGGGCGAGAAGGAGTAGAGGGGAGAACACAAGTGATGAGATACAGAAACAGAGCTTAGAACATGGGATAGAGGAGAGAGATTTTCGAGAAATATAAAGGAAGGAGGTTAATGAAGCAAAGTGGGGGGAGCTGGAAAAGAGGCAGGGAGAAGAGGGGGCAGAATATAGTGAAGATGGACCAGAAATGATGGAAAAGGGGGGTGAGATGAGATAGAGAAAAGTCCTAGGAAGGAAGAAGAGAGAAGAGATTAGAAGGTGGCTTGAAGAGGAGAAGTGGGTTGTTGGGGTAGAAAAAAAGGGGGAAAAGAAAACATGATAAATCTTAGAAAGAAGAGGATGGAATTTAGAGGTGAAGCACATTTAGAAGAGAATTTGAAGCCTTTTAATTGGGAGGAGGATGATTTACTTTCAGAAGAAGAGTCAGAGGCGAAAAGTTGGCCTTGCATTAATAATAAAAATGAGGGAGGTAATCTAAATTATAATTTTTGTTATGAGGATTTAATATCTTCAAAGCAGGAAACGCACAAGGATAGCCAACAAGATAAACAATCAGCTATAGAAAAAATCAAGCAAATGGGAAGAAGCTTAGAAAATATAAGCGTACTAAAGAAATTTGAAATAGTGCAATCTAGCTCAAGTAAGTCCAATAGAAATAAAAAAAATACAAAAACGTGAAGTATGAAAACAAATGTATTACAAGAGCTCAAGCTAGGGATACGTAGATATGCTTAACAGCTTGTTTTGGAATATAAGAAGAGTGGCGAATGCTCAAATGATAAATAAAATTAAAAGATTAATTAAAATTCATAATTTAAAATTGTCATTCTAGCTGAACCAATGGTGGATAGAAATCAATTAGAGAAATACAATGAAAAGATTGGCTTAGATAAGGCTTTCTCAAATTGTAACAGTAAGTTATGGGTTATGTGGAGAAAGACGTAGATTTAGAGGTAGTTGCGGAAGATGAGCAAATAATTACTTTTAATTTCCAAAAATAGCCAACAGTAATTTTCTCAGAAGTCTATGCAAAGAGTACGAAGGAGGGAAGAAAACCCCTATGGAAGGAGATGGGAAGTTTAGCCGCAAGAAACTCCCTATGGATCATAAAAAAAGATTTTAATGCGATTAGAAACATCAATTAGAAAAATGGTGGAAGACAGCCGCATAAGACAGTAATAGCCCAGTTTAATGAGGCTATTGCTAGAGCGAATCTGTTGGAAACAGATTTCTTAGGATCGAATTATACATGGTGTAATAGCTGGAGAAAGAAAGGGGTAATTTGGTCCAGGCTAGACAGAGTTATTTTTAATTCGTAATGGCTGGATAAGTTGGGAGGAATAAAGGTGAAATATTTAAATAGAACCTTCTCAGATCATAGCCCACATTTGTTATCCTTCCAAGAAAGCAAGAGTAGTCATAAAGGCTTCGTCTTTCAAAATATGTGGGGAGTGCATAAGGAATATGATAAAGTAGTAAGGGAAACATGGAAGAGTTCATTCTTGGGGAACCCGATACAAATCTTAGCTAAAAAACTACGTAGCTTAAGATGGACGTTGAACAAATGGAATAAGGAAGTATTTGGAAATTTAAATAAAAAAATTCAAAAAGCTGAACAGGAAGTGGCTACTTTAGAATTAAAATATGAACAAACTTCTAGTCAAGAGGATAGAATAAAACTCAATAAAGCTAAAGTAGAATTGAGACTCAAAATGCACATGGAGGAATTCTTCTGGAAACAGAGGATGAAAGTTAAGTGGTTAAAAGACGGAGATAAAAATACAAAATTTTTTAATGCAATGACAAAAATTAAAATTCAAAAAAGTCAAATAAAAGGGTTGAGCTCAACAAATGGGGATTGGATAGAAAAGGAGGAGGAGATAAAAAATATATTACATTATCACTTCAAAAGTATCTTATGCGGACAAGGCATGGTTAGAAAAATATGTTAATGGGAAACATTGTAAAAAGAGTCTCAGAAAAGGAGAATGATCTTTTAGGTGAACCTCTGAAGGAAGAAGAGCTTAAAGAAGCAGTATTCAGTGCAGACAAAGATAGTGCTGCAGGTCCGGATGGCTGGAATAATGGTTTTTTTCAACGAAGTTGGGATATCATTAAAACTGATCTACTTGCAGCCATTGAATGGATCTTTGTAGGTGCTGAAATTCCAAAATCTTGGGCTATTTCCTTCATTGTGTTGATACCTAAGAAAGATAACCCGCAGAGGGAGGAGGATTATAGACCAATTAGTTTATGTAATCTTGTCTATAAAATTTTAACTAAAATATTACCGAATAGAATAAGCAATATTCTCCCTAATACTATATCACCTGAGCAGGTAGGTTTTGTAAAAAACAGATTGATGGTGGAAAATATAAACTTAGCATCAGAAATGATGAGAGAAATAGGAGCAAAAGTGAGAGGAGGAAATGTTATTCTGAAATTGGATTGGGCTAAAGCTTTTGATAGAGTAGAATGAGATGTTTTATGTTATCTCATGAAAAAGTTGGGTTTCTCAGAATACTGGATAGATTTGATGTATAGGTGTGTCTCAAGTGCATGGGTAAAACTTCTAGTAAATGGAAATGTAGGTAGTGAATTTAAACCAACAAGAGGACTCAGGCAGGGAGATCCTCTCTCCCCTACTTTATTCAATATATATTTAGAACTATTTATAGTTAGCTTAAAAGAGGAAATGAGAAGGGGTAAAATCATTGCTTTCAAGCAGCCCAGGCACACTCCTCCTGTGAATTGTCTGGCATATGCGGATGATATTATCATCTTTACAAATGCCAGTAGTAAATCATTGAAAAATATGATGATATTTTTGCAGTCTTTGGAGGAAGAAATAGGACAAGCATTGAATAAGAATAAATGTCAATTTCTTATGTCAAAAAATACATCAGAAATTACCTATCAAAGGATTAGTAGAATCACAGGTTTCGTGCAAGCAAAGAGTGCTCTTATATACCTAGGATGCCCAATTTATGAAGGAAGGGTGAAGGAGGCATACTTATCATTCTTAGTGGATAAGATAAGAAATAAAATCATGAGTTGGATGGTGAATCTGTTGAGTATGGCAAGAAGAATTACACTTACAACACATGTACTTCAAAGTTCTCTAACGCACGTTTTAATGTCGACGCAGCCACCAAAAACTATAGTTAAAAAAATAGAAAGAGAAATGACAAATTTCTTATGGGGGAAAAAAGAAGAAAAAATAAGCTTCACTGGAAAAAATGGCAAGATTTATGTTACCCTAAGGAAGAAGCTGGATTAGGATTCTCCACACTAGTAGATATAACTAAAGCGTGGGCTTGCAAGAATTGGTGGATAGTAAAATAAAATGGGAGTCTTTGGGTTGCATATATAAAAGCTAGATAAGGGCTTGGGGATAAGCTGGTTAATTTTAGAAAGGCATCAAAAAGTTGGAAATTAATGAATAAATAGAAAAATATAGTAGAAAATCATGCGATTCTGACAAGTAAAGGACGGAAATGGAAGCTTAATGCACAAAGAATTTTCACATTAAAGAGCGCAAAAAATTTAGTAAGAAGAAAAAGGTAGTCGCAGGATATTTACGAAAGATTATGGTTAAAAGAGATCCCACAAAAAATTAATTTATTTGTGTGGAAACTTCATGCAAAAGCCATACCGGTAGATGAGAATATACAAAGAAAGGGAATAAGGCTACCCTCTAGATGTGAATGTTGTAGAAAGGAGATAGAAAGTATTGAGCACTTATTTTCTATAGGAACAATAGCTGATAAATTGTGGGGCAGACTAGAAACAGAAGCATAAATTAAAACAGAAGCAGGAAATCTTATTAGTAGATTAGAAAGTTGGGATTAAAAGCGCACCAAGAATAAAATTCTCAAATGGCTCAGACAATATATCCCTCATATTACAATATGGTGCATATGGAAAGCTAGAAATAAAAGTCATTTTGAGAATATCCCGATAAGCTATGAGAACATCTTAGAAGAGATTAAAAGAGAAAGCGCATTCATAACAGCATGCAACCCGATAAAACTAAAAAATAAGGACATTGATGAAAAAAAGTCACGGGGCCTTTCCACAAGCCTTAGAAAACCTCCAGCTATTAAAATTATTAAGTGGAGAAAGTCTCTAAAAGACTACCTTATCTTGATTACAGATGAAAGCTTAAAAGAGACATGAGAATGGAAGGAGGTGGAGGAGTAATAAGAAATGAGGAAAGTAGCGTAATTAAGGCATTTATAATGAGAGGAATAGCCTCTTTAGTCTTGCACTCAGAAACAATGGCCCTATATAAGGGTCTTCAAATTTACAAAGAAAATGGGTTCAGCAAAATTCAAATACAGGTAGACTTGAGTCTTTTAGTAGACCTAGTGAAAGACAAAATAGAGCTATAGAGGTTAGATGAAGATATTAATAAGATAAAAGAATTAGTAATTGAACTCAAAGGAGAAATTATTCACATATTTAGGGAAGCTAATGCGCTTGCAGACAAATTAGCAGAGGAAGGTATGAGGAAAGGTTTTCAGGAATTCGATGAGAATAGCATTCTAGATAAGTATAAAGGATTAATAAGACTTGACAAAATAGGATTTCCTTATATTAGAGTTCAAAATTAAATGAATAAAACAAAAGTTAAGGAAAATTTAGTGGAATAATTCTTGCTTTGGTATATGCATTTTGTTTCTCTTTATTGCACTTTATTGCAGTTTATAAAGACAAATGTAGGCAGTGGCAAGGCATAATTGAAAATCTCCTTAGTCCTAATGGGGGAAAAGGGCCAGCCTGAAAAATGAGAAATATTTATAAAAAAAAGGGGCATTGGGCAGGATGACTATAGAAGGCCTCCTGAAAAAAGCACCAACAGGGAAGCAGACACAAGTTGGTAAGGGTATAGATGCGATAATATAACTTATATTGTACTGGCTGTATTGGGATCTTAATTTTGTGGGAAAAACATTCAAGGAACATACCAAAAGGGGACTTGAGTATTGATGACAGTTTATTTATCTTGTCTAAGTATTGCTTGTAATTTGTTGAATTTGAAGTGTAATGAGCTAGAAAATAGAGTCTGTAACTTGTTATTAATAATGTTTAAGGCGGCAGGAGTTTGTATAGGGCAGTATATGCGCCTGTATGAGTCTGTAAGGGTAGTCTTTATACAACAAAGCCAACAGAAGGGACACGGAGGGAAGCTTCAACAGGTTCATAGAGTGGTAAGAGAATAATAGCTGTAATTATGCATGGTATTGGTTGTTTTTGGGTGTTAATGATGCAGATAAAGTAAGAGTCTGAATATACCCCTCTAAGAACCAAGGAGACCTGTCAAGTAGGGGGGCTCGGTAAGGCATCAAGGAGGCGAAGGGTCAACAAAAAGTCAAGGTAAATGGAGCATTGAGAGGTGATGTTGAAAAAGCAAAGTTAAAGAGCCAAATAAAGTTATGAAAGGCAGGAAAAGATCACAAACATAGTTTGAACAAAAAAGTCCAGAAAAGTGCATTAAAACTAGCAAACATTCTTCATAATACATAGTTAAATGAAGAGAATCAAAAGTATAAATTTATAGAACTAGGCTTTATCTTTTATTTTTGAGAAAGGGTGTAAAAGGGAAAAGGGTAGTATTAGTTTGTACAAATAGTATTCCTCCGCCAAAAGAGATGGCATAATAATAAAACAAAACTTTATAAAAAAAGTGATAGGCAAATAGATAGATAAACAAATAAACAGCTAGATAGATAGATAGATAGACAAGCAAGAATGTTGTCAGGCAGGTAGACAATTAGATATGTTGGTAGATAGAGAGATAGACAAAAAAAAAGGAAATAGATAGATATATAGACAAATAGAAGACAAACAAAGAGACTTGCAAACAACCAAACAGACACATAGATAGACATACAGACAAAATGATAGATATATAGATAGTTTGATTGATAGATTGATAAAAAGATTGAAAGATTGATAAATAGATAGATAGATAGACAAATAGATAGATAGATAGACAAATAGATAGATAGATATATAGACATATAGATAGACATATTAATAGATAGAATGATAAATAGATAGATAGATCGATAGATAGATAGATTGAAAGATACAAAAATTAATGGATTATTTGATATATAGATTGAAAAAAAAAATTATTTAGAAATTGATAGACAGACAGATTGATTGATTAATTGATAGATTGATTAATTGATAGATTGTTAGATTGTTAGATAGATAGATAGATATATAAATATATAGATAAATAGATAGATTGTTATGTTTTAGACAAACAGATAGATAGACATATATATAGGTAGATTAAAAGATATATAGACATACAGATTAACATATAGATTAATAGATAAATAGACAAGTAGATAGATATATAGACAAATAGATGGATAAATTGAGATAGAGAGATAGAAAGATAGGTAGATAGATCGATAAATAAATAGAAAGATATATATATATACACATAGATATATAAATAATAGATAGGGAGATAGATAGATATATAGACAGACAGATAGATAGATAGACAGATACATATACAAATAGATAGATAGATAGATAGATAGATAGACATATATATATATAAAGGTAGATAGATATATTAATAGATAAATAGATAGACAAATTGAAAGATAGATATATATATAGATAGATAATCAAATAATAAATAGATACATATATTAATAGACAAATAGATAAATAACTATATAGACTGATCGAAAGACAGATATATAGAGAGTTAGATAGACATATAGATATATAGATAGTTAGTTAGATAGATACACAAATAGATAAATAGATAGATAGATAGGAAGATATATAGATAGGTAGATAGACACATAGATAAGTAGATAGATAGATTGATAGCTAGATAGAAATATAGACATACAAACAAATAAATAGATAGACATAAATTAAAAGATAATATATAAAGATAGTTAGACACTTAGATAGAAATATAGATAGATAGATAGATAGATTTTGAGATAAATAGACAAGTAGATAGATAGATATACGATAGATAGACAGATTAAGAGAGTGATAGATAGAAAGTTAAATAGAAGGATAGATAGATATAAAGATAGATTTATACATAGATAGATAGACACATAGATAGATAGATAGATAAATAGATAGTTATATTATTAGACAAATATATTTAAAAATTATTATATCGATAGATAGACAAATATATAGAGAGATAGATATATAGATAGATAGACTGATATATAGAAAGATAAAAAGACATATAGATTTAGACAAATAGATATATAGACAGATAGATTGATTGACATACATATGGATAGGTAAATAAATAGATAGATAGGCAGAATGATTTACAAACAAATAGATAGCTATATAATTGATAGAGAGATAGATATATAGTTAGATAAACTTATTGACAGATATATAGAAAGATACACACATTGATAGACACACAGATAGACTCAAAAATATATAGATAGATAGGCATTCAAAATATATACAAATAGATTGATAGATAGATAGATAGACAAATACACCGATAGATAGACATATAGACATACAAATAGATAAATAGATAGATAGATAGATAGTCGGACAGATAGAAACATAGATAGATAGATAAATAGATATGGAGATATAGATAGATAATAAATAGATAGATAGACAAAAGGATAGACAGATAGATAAATAGATAGACAGATAGAAAGATAGACACATATATATACAAACAAATAGACAGACAAGTAGATAGATAGATAGACTTACAAATAGACAGACAGACAGATAGATATATAAATACATAGAAAGAAAGATAGATCAATAGAAATATATACAGATACATAGATAGACAAACATATAGATAGATAGATAGATATATAGATAGATAGATAGATAGATAGATGGATAAATAGATACATAGATTAAATGATAGACATATAGATAGATAGATTGGAAGACATATTGATAGACAAATTGATTGATAAATTTATAGGGAGATTGATAGATAGATTAAAATATAGATAGATAGACATATAGATAGACAAATTGATAGATAGTTAGACATATCAAAAGATAGATAGATAGATAGATAGATATACATATATATAGACAGATAGATAGAAGATCAATAGATAGATAGATATACAAATAGATAGATATATAAATAGATTGATATAAAAATTTATAGACAGATCAAGATACAAACAGAATGATAGATATATAGATATACAAATAGTTACAAAGATTGATATATTGATTGATAGAAAGATTGATACATATTTTCATAGATAGATTTATAGATAGAATGATAGGTAGATTGATATATAGATTGATAGAAATATTGATAAACAGATAGATTGACATATTGATAGATAGATAGAAAAATAGTCATATAGATATACAGATAGAAAGGTAGAAAAACAAATATGGAGACAGACAGATAGAAATACAAAAAGATAGATAGATAAATAGATAGATAGACAAATAGATAGATAGATAGAAACATATACATACAGATAGATGGATACATAGATATATCGATAGATAGATATACAGATAAATAGAGATAACAAATAGTCAAATAGATTTACAATAGATAGTCAGATAGATAGATGAGACATATAAATAGATAGATAGATAAACAAATAGATAGACAAATAGATAAATAATTAGATAGACAGATTGATATATAGGTAGATAGAAAGATAGATAGACAGACACATAAACATATAGATAGATAGATAGACAGACACATAAACATAAAGATAGATATATAAATAGACAATTATACATATAGATAGATAAACATATAGATATACAAATAGACTGACAAAAAGACAAAAGGACAAAAAAGACAGATAGATAGAAAGATACACAGTTAGATAGACAAAAAAATAGACATTTAGATAGATATATAGATAGACAAATTGATATATATATTAATAAACAAATTGAAAGATCGATTGAAAATAGAATGAAAGATATATAGATTGATAGATAGAAACATAAATATTTTGATAGATAGAAAGATAAACATATAAATAGATAGATAAACAAATAGATTAATATGTAGATAAAAAGCATGATAGATAGATAGAATGTCAGATAGACATACAAATAGACAGGCAGATCAACATATCAAAATATAGATATACAAATAGATAAACAAATTGATAGAAATATTGATAAGCATCTAAATTGATAGATATGGTGATAGATAAATATTAGATAGATTGAAAGATAGACATATTGAAAGATATGTTTATAGACTAATTGATAAACAAAAAGAAAGATTGATAAATAGATAGACATACAGATAAATAGAAAGAAAGATAGAAAGATAGGCAGAAATATAGACATACAAATAGACAGACAGATAAATAAATAGATAGATAGAAAGATAGACATATATAAAAATAGACATTTAGACATACAGACAGACAGATAGATAAATAGATTGACACATAGACAGATTGATTGATTGATTTATTGATAGATTGATATATAGATTATTAGATTATTTATTAGATAAATAGATAGATTGATAGATCGATTGACAAATAGATAGACATAAATATAGATAGATATATAGACAGATAGATAGACATATAGTTTTTCAGATAGATGGATAGAAAGAAACATAGATAAAAATATACAGACTAATAGACTGATAGATCAATAGGTAGATAGACACATAGATAGAAAGATAGATAGACAAATAGATAGATAGATAGATAGATAGATAGATTGATAGAGAGATAAATAGATAGATAGACATATAGACAAATAGATACATAAAAAGATATATAGACAGATAGACAAATAGAAAGATAGATAGACAGATAGATAGTCATATATATAGATAGATAGATTGATTATTAGATATATTGATAGATAGACTGACAGATAGGCAGACAGAAATATATATAGACAGATAGACAAGCATATAGACAGACATATAGACCGACATATAGATAGAAAGATAGATAGATAGAGAAATAGATAGTTAGACATAAAGATAGATAGATAGATAGACAGACAGATAGATAGATAAATAAATAAATAGATAGATAGATAGATTGATTATTAGGCACATAGACAAATAGATAAATAGATAAATAGATAGATAAACATATCAATAAACATATAGATAAATAGTTAGATAGACACTTAGATAGATTAATTAATAGACAGACAGAATAATTGATTGTTTGATAGATTTATAGATTGATTGATAAATATATTTAATGATTGATAGAAAAATTGTTTGACAAATAAATATATATAGATAGATAGATAGATAGATAGCCTAATAGATAGAGAAAGAGACCAAAAAATAGACAAAGATATAAATAGATTTAGATAGATAGATAAAAAGACTGATAGACAAATAGATAAATAGATAGATAGATAGATTGATTAATTGATTGATTGAAAGAAATATATATAGTTAGACATTTAGAAAGATTGAAAAAAAGATAGACAAATAGATATAAAGAAATATAGATAAATCAATAGACAAATAGATAGATAAAAAGAAAAACAGATTGATATATAGATAGATAGATAGACAGATAGATAGAAAGATTAATTGATTTATTGATTGATTCATTATTTTATAGATAGATTGGTTGATAGATAGATAATGAAATAAATATATATATAGATAAATAGATAGATAGATAGAAAAATAGATAAATAGATAGATAGATAAATATACAGATAAATAAACAAAAAGATAGATAGATAGATAGATAAACAGATAAATTAAAAGATAGATAGAATGATAGACAAATATATACATAGATTGACACATAGATAGGCAGATAGATTGATAGAAAATTAGATGGATAGATATATTGACATATTGAAAGACAGATAGATAAACATATAGATTGACTTATAGATAGATTGATTGATAAATTGACATATTTATAAGTAGAATGATAGATAGGTTGGAAGATAGAAAAATAGATAGATAGATAAATAAACAAATTAATAGAAATATAATTAGACAGATAGTTAGACAGATAGATCGAAAAAATATTAGATAGATGCATAGAAAGATAGAGAGAAACAAATTTATATATACATATAATAGATAGATAGATAGATATTAGATAGATAAATAGATAGATAGAAAGATATACATATAGATAAATAGATATATAAACAAATAGATATATAAATAGATAGACAAATAGATAGTTAGATAGATAAACAGATAGACCGATAGATAGACAGATATATAGATAGATCATTAGACAAATACTTAGATAGATAGATAAATAGATAGATATATAGATAGACAGAAAGATAGATAGATAGATAAATAGATAGATAGACCAATAGATAGACAAAGAGATAGATAGATAGATACACAAATAGGTTGATTGACAGACAGACAATTAGATAGATATACAGATAGACAGATAGATAGACAAATATATTGAGAGATAGATAAACAATAAGATAGACATACAGATTATTAAATAAATAGACAGACAGATATTTGATAGAAACCCACAAATATTTAGAATCATAGAAAGATAGATATTTAAATAGAAAACCAAATAAAAAGATTGATAGACATACATATAGACAGATAGATAGACACACAAACACATATATAGTTATATAGATAGATAGATAGACAGACAGACAGATAGATATAAAGTTAGATAGACCAATAGTTAGACAAATCAATAGACAAACATATAGATATATAAATAGATAGACATATAGATAAACATATAGATAAACAGATAGACAGATAGAAAGATAGACAAAATAATAGAATGAAAATAATAGAATGAAAATAATTGATAGACAGATTGATATACAAATTGATAAACAGATTGATACATATATTGATAGATAGATTGATAGACAGATTCATACACTAATTGATAGACATATAAAAAGATAGATAGTTAGATAGATATACTAAAATATTAATAGAATATTAGGTAGATAGATAGATAGACAAATTGATAGACATATAGATAGACCTTTAAATAGATAGATACATATACATGTAGATGGATAGAAATATATATAGACAAATTGATAAATATATAAAAGGATAGATAAATTTATAGACACACAGATAGACAGACATATAGACACACATATAGATAGACAGATATATACACAGATAGACAGACATATAGACCGATAAATAAATAGATAGATTGACATACACAATTATAGATAAATAGACAAATAAATAGATTGACAAAATATAGATAGATATATATATATATACAGATAGATAGACATATAGATAGACAGACATATATACATATAGATACACAGATAGATTGATAGACAGATAGTCAAACATATAGACAAACAAATATATAAATATATTGATAGCTAGATAGATATTTTGGGAGACAGATAGATAAATAGAGAGATAGATAGTAAAATAGATAGAAAAAATAGATAGATTGATAGATAGATAAATAGATAGATAGATATATAGATGGATAGATAAATAGATAGATAGATAGTTAGACTAAAAGATATATAGATAGATAGAGAAAGAGATAGATAGACAGACAGATAGTCAAATAGATAGAAAGACAAATAGATTGACAAATAGACAGACATATAGATAGATAGACATATATATAGATATATAGATTGGCACACACTAAAATAAAAAGCCCAAATAGCTAGTGAAATTTCATAGTTATGTGAGATTTTTTTGTAATTAAAATATTATAATGATAGACTAATGATGGAAATTATCTCAAGCTAAAGTCCTTGTCTCAAAATATTAATGAGAAATAAAATTCTACCGCAAATTTTTTCACGATGAAAATTCCCTAGCTAATTATATATGTTTCCTTGGTAAATTTTAAGAAATTAAGAATATTAATTAAAAATTTTCAAATGAATATGTACACAAAATTTTTTAGCTAAATTAAATAGATTGATATAGAGATTGATAGACTTATTGATAGAAAAATAGATTTTCATATTGGTAGATATATAGATAGATATACAATTAGATAGATTGATAGATAGACAGAAAAATAGACATATAGATATACAGATAAAAAGCGAGACAAACAAACAGGGAGACATATAGATAGACAAACAAATAGATTGATAGATAAATAGATAGATTGATAGAAACATAGATAGACAAATAGATAGATACAGAGATTGATATATAGATATACATACAAATAAAGATAACAAATAGACAAATAAATATACAATAGATAGTTAGACAGATGTAGAGACAAGCAGATATATGTATGGATAGATAGATAGATAGACAAATAAATAGACAAATAGATAGAAAAACATATATATAAATAGATAGAAAGATTGATAAATAGGTCGATAGAAAGATAAATAGATAGACACATGGACATATTGCAGATAGATAGACTGATATATAGGCAATTAGACCAATAGATAGATAAATAGATAGATATACAAATAGATACACAAAAAGAAAAATTGACAGAGATATATACAGATACACAGGTAGATTGATAGAAACATAGATATTTAGATAGATATATAGATTGACAAATTGATAGATAGATTAATAAAAAGATTAATAGATAGAATGATAGATAGATTGATAAAAAAAGATAGATAGATGAATAGAAAGGATGAAAGATAGATAGATATACAAATGGATAGACATATAGATTAACATATAGACAGATAGATAACAAACGGATAGATATTTAGATAAAAAGAAAGATAGATTGACAGATAGATAGTCAGATAGGCATACAAATAGACAAACAGATCAACAGATAGTTAGATAGACATATAGATAAACAAATTGATAATCAGATTGATATACAGATTGATAAGTAGATAAATTTATAGATATGGTGATATATAAATAGTTAGATTGATAGATAGATTTATTGATAAATAGATTGATAGACTAATTGATTGAAAAATAGAAAGATTGATAAATAGACAGATAGATAGACAGATACATAAACAAATAGATAGATAGAAAGATAAATAAATTGATAGATAGATATATAGACATAGAGACAAATATATAGATTGATCGAACGATAAATTGATAGATAGATTATTAGACCGTTTATTAGACAAATAGATAGATTGACAGATAAATAGACATAAAGATAGATAGATATATAGACAGATAGATAGAAATATAGTTTGACAAATTGCTAGATAGAAAGATAGATATATAGATAGATATATAGAAAAATAGATAGAGAGTTAGGTAGATAGATAGATACATAGATAGATAGATACACAAATAAATAGACAATTAGATAGATAGACTGATACATATAAAGATAGATAGATAGATAAATAGAAAGATAGACAGAAATATAGCAAATAGATAGATAGATAGATATATAGACAGATAGAGAAATAGAAAGATAGATAGACAGATAGGGAGTCTGATATATTGACAGATAGATTGATAGATAGACTAACTTATAGACTAACTGATAGGTAGACAAAAATATTGATTGACAGATAGATAGACATATAGACATAGAAACATATAGAGAGAAAATAGATAGTTATACAGAAGATGTCTATATAGATAGAAAGAAAGAAAAAAAGATAGATAGACATAAATATTCTGATAGATTGATAGACAGAAGATAGATAGATTGATTGATAAATAGATATATTGATTGATTGATTGATTGATTGACAGACATATAAATAGATAGATCGGCACATAATAACATAGATAGATAGATAGACAATTCGATAGACATATAGATAAATAGTTAGATAGACATTTAGATAAATTGATTGATAGACAAATAGATTGGTCGATTGATTGAAAGATTTATAAATAGATTGTTAAATAGATTGAAAGATAGATAGAAAAATTGAGAGAAAGATAGTTAGACAGATAGATAGACATATTGATAGATAGAAGGATAGCCTTATAGTTAGACAAATGGACCAAGAGATAGACAAACATATAGAAAGATTGATAAAAATCCTGATAGAGAAATAGATAGATAGATAATTAGATTGATAGACAGATTTATAGATAGAAAAAAAGATAGACAAGTAGATATAAAGATATATCGACAAATAGATAGATAAATAGATAGATATATTAATAAATAGGTTGATATATATATATAGATAGACGTACACACAGTTAGATAGATAAATAGATAGTTATATAGATATATAGATATATAGATAGATGGATAAAGAAATAGATAGATATATAGTTAGATAGATATAGATACAAAAATAAAAACATATATAGATCGATAAAATGACAGACAGATAGACAGATGGATAGATAGATAGATAGATAGACATATAGATAGATAGATAGATCGATAGAGAAATATATACATAGATAGACAGACTTACAGATAGATAGATTGAAATATAGATAGATAGATAGACAATTAGTTAGATAGATAGACAGATTGATAGACATATTGAAAGACAAATAAATAAATAGATAGATAGACATATAGATAGATAGATACATATACACAATGATAGATAGATTGGTAGATTGATTGATAGACATATTAATAGGTAGAATGATAGACATATTGAAAATAGAAAAATAGATAGACAGATTAATAGAAAGATAATTAGATAGATAATTGGACAGATAGATCAACAAAATATTAGAAAGATACATAGATAGATAGATATAGAGATAAACAAATTTATATATAGATTTAATAGACTAATAGATAGACATAAAGATAAATAAATAGATAGATATTTATACATATAGATAAATGGATATATAACAAATAGATAGATAAATATATAGATACACAGATAGATAGATAGATAGATAGATAGATAGGTTAATAGATAGATAGACAAATAGATAGATAGATAAACATATAAATAGATAAATATATAGATAGATAGATAGATATAAAGATAGATCGATAGAAAAATACTTATATAGATAGATAGATAAATAGATAGATAGATTTATAGATAGATAGATAAATTGATTGATTGATTGATTGATTGATAAATAGATAGAAAGGTATATAGATAGAAAGATAAACAAATAGATAGATAAACAAATATATAGATAAATAGATAGATAGACAAATAGATAGATTGAGACACAAATAGATTGATTAATAGATAGATAGTAAGATAGACTGACTGATAGATAGACAGATAGATAGATAGAAAGAGAGTAAGATAGACAAATAGATAGACATACAGATTGATAAATAAATAAATAGACAGATAAAATATTGATAGACACACAAATATTCAGACGGCTAGATAGATAGCTAGTTAAATAGAAAGATAGGCAAACATACATATAGACACATAGTTAGACACATAAATACATAAATAGATATATAGATAGATAGATGGATGGATAGACAACAGACAGACAGATAGATAGATAGATAGGTAATTATATATATAGAAAGATAGAAAAAAAATTAGACAGATCATTAGAAAAACATATAGATAGACAGATAGATAGACATATAGATAAACATATAGACAAACAGATAGATAGATAGATAGATAGAAAAAATAAAAGATTGATCGATAAAATATTGATAGACATGATATACAGATTGATAGATAGATAGATAGATTGATTGATTAGATAGAATGATAGACACATAGATACATAGACAAAAATATCAACAAAAAATCAGGGTAGATAGATAGGTAGATATATAGATAGATAGACTAATAAATAGATAGATACATACATAGGTAAATAGATAGAAAGATAGAAATATATATAGAAAAATAGATAGACAAATAGATTGTTAAATAGATAAAATTATAGATAGATTGATAGACATATAGATAAACAGAGAGATAGAAAGATATATAGATAGATAGATAGATATATAGATACACACACACACACACACACACAAATAATTCGATAGTTAGATAATAAAATAGATAAATAGATAAATAGATCAATAGACTGAAGACAAATGGATAGACATAAAGATAGATAGATAGATAGATAGACAAACAGATAGATAGACATATAGACATAGATAGATTAGTAAATAGATAGATAGATATATACATAGATAGACAGACATATAGACTAATAAATAAATAGACAGATAGACATACACAATGATAGATAGATAGATAAATAGATATATAGATAAAAATATAGATATATATATATATATATAGACATACTGATAGACATACAAATATAGATATATATAGACAGATAGATTAATAGACAGATGAATAGATAGACAAATATATAGACACATAAATAGACAAATAGATAAATAGATAGATAGCTAGATAGATAGCTAGATAGATAGATAAACAAATAGATAGACAAATAGATAGATAGATAGATAGATATATATATATAGATAGACAGATAAATAGACAGATAGATTAACAGATATATAGATAGATAGTCAGACAAAAAGATAAATAGATAAATAGAGTGATAGATTGACAGATAGATAAATAGTCAAATAGATTGGCAAATAGATAAATAGACAGACAGATAGATAGATAGATCGATAGATTGATTGTGAAACACAAAATTAAAAAGCTCAAATAACTCAGTAATTTTTCCAAGCTATATGGTATTTTTCTATCATTAAAATAAAATAATGATGGGCTAACAATAGAAATTATCTCAAGCTAAAAGCATCGTCACAAAATATTAACGAGAAAAAAAAATTCTCTAGCAAATTTTTTAATGATTAAAATTTTCTAGCTAATTATATTTTGTTCTTGCTAAATTTTAATTATAAAAAATGATAAATAGTCCATAGTTATTTTCATTCTTATGCTTTTTTCACAATTTTGTTTTTTACAAAAAATTTAATTATGTATTTTTAAATTTTTATATAAAATTTAATAAAAATATATACTATAAATCATTTTTTATAATTAACAAATCCAAAAAATATATCAAAAATAATTATGATACAAAATTTACATGGTTAAAGCAAAATCATAACATTGGTGTATAATTATTTAAAACTAAATCATCATCTTCATCATTAGTTTGTGCATTTGTGCAAGGCTCTCCTTCGAGGGTACTCTACTGGAATTTAGTTTGCTATTAATCTTGTTAAGGCTACTAACTGTGATTCCATATAAGTTATCCGATATTGCATTGCATTCTTCATTTCTTTCAACTCATCATTCACTTCTTTCATTATCTGCTAATAGATCAATTCAAACTTAAATGATAAAAAGGATACCAACTTATTAATTAAGAAAAAATTATAGACATGATCATCACTTATATAGCATTTACCAATATGCATAAGGTATACTAATTGAAAGAATTATGGAATTTTCAGTACATATATAGCATTTACTCATCATTCTGCAAAATTTCATCCATATCACAAATATTAAATAGTCAACAGATTGTATTACAACATGGAAGAAATAAAATAATTACCCAGTAGCTATTGGAATCATCATATAAAGAGAATCTAATAATATATTGCTGACCACTACTAGAGCTTATGACACATCTTGAAAATGAAGCCTATATTTAATTTTTTTATGCATCAACTTTAGAATTGACCCATACATAATCTGGATGAAGAAATCATCATTAAGCAGATGAAAATCTTTTAGTTTATTGAACTTCCATGATACTATAATCGAACATCATATTTAAAACTAATGATGCATTTTGGTTTTGAACAATAAGGATCAGAAAACACAAAAAATCCAATGTACATAAAATATAGAGCTCATGAAATATTTTTGCTTCTAGTCCGACAATGTTTCCCATTAGTGATTCCATCAACTAGGTATATCTTTTGAATCCACCTACAACGTGGGTGGATTCTTTGTTTCTATCCTCAATTCCTTCTAAAGAAGTGATTGATGCTGATGCGAAGGATGACCGATCAATGTCTAAGTTGAGATATAGAGAAATTGAAGACATCAAATAGATTCTTGGGTTGCAATAGCATAAGCAATATGATAGTGTCAAAGCATTGAGATAAGGTCATCTCATGATAATGGCAGATCAGGATCATGATGGCTCGCACATCAAAGATTTAGTTATCAATTTCATTCATTGTTTATGGTCGTCTTTGCTTAGTTTAATGATTCTTATTTGAGTTTATCACCCTAATCATACAAGTGGAAGAGTTGTACCCTTCTAAACCATGCCTGAGTACAAGTCATGGATAGAAAGCTTGGGAGGTAATACAAAGGGTCGGATGATAAAGTACTACATGTTAGGAACAAGCATAAATAGTGAGGGGGGTGTTTCAAGCAGCTACAAAGACACAAGAAGGCTTTTGTATTGATAGATGAACATGATAGGGATGTGATAGAGCTTGCCTTCAACAAGAAAAATATGGTTTCAACACTTTGAGCTGGGAAAATACCTTGATCATAAGGGGTAGTTTATAAGATACAGAGATTTCATCAAAAAGAGCTTTTTCTATTTTTCATGCCTGATCTTCAAAGATCCATCCCCTCCATGGTCAATGGCCTAAAGTCAGTCCAAAGAAAAATCCTTTTTGTTTGTTTCAAGAAGAACATAATCAAAGAAAAAAAACTAGTCTAGTTGGGAGGTACGGTGATGAAGATCGATGTTTATCACAATGGTGAACAGAGCCTATACAGTACCATCATGGGTATGGCACAAAATTTTGTTGGTAGCAACAACATTAATGTTCTTTCTTCAAAAAGATTATTTGGCAGCAGGAGCATGGGAAGGTAAAGATCATGCAAGCCCAAGATATATATCAACCCACTTGTCTCCCATTACAAGATTCTTGTTCCCAAAAGATGATGACATTATCCTTGATTACTTGAATGAAGATGGGACCTTGGTTGAACCTAGAAGGCATGAATAATGCAGATGGAATAAAAAAAATTTAAACCAAGCCAAGTGTGCCACTCGTTCTTGGGCTTTGAAAGCACCCAAGAGAAAGAATAGTACAAGGGACAAAAAAGGAGATGCAGTAGGTGGATAATAGAAAAGGCAAAAGAGGAATAAAATTTCGATCAAAGCAACGAAGGTAGCTCTGGTCAGAATGATATTTCAAAGAACAAAGGCATGTGAATAGAAATATAACTTGTTAACTTCAATGAGCCCATGGCCTGTAGATAGTTTATCATTAGGCAACTCAGAAATAAGAATTGATTTATTCTTTAAAGCCTTCCTTAGAACATATGGACCCACAGGAATACATATGATCTACATAATGTTGTGCAGAGAACACCATCAATTTTTACACAAATAACACACCAAAATAAAAAAATATATATAATTAAAAAGCACATAGCTTCATTGCGCTAATGAGCTATGCAATTCCTCCACAAGTAGATGGAGAGGTCATTGATGTTCCATTCATCAGTGTGCACTTTTTGATAGTCCATGTGGGCATCGGAGTCACGGCACCACCAGGAGCATTTACGCTGATCCCAACACCACCATCAACTATTGGCCCTCTACTCTATTAGCATCCTGCTTCAATTGTTAATAGCTATAGCTCATTAACACGATCAACAAAACAACCATAATCTCGAAGTAAAGTGGGCTCGCCAAATCTCATATTGATGAGATCACATTTATGCTACATAAAAGCAAGTGTTTTCCCCTTGTGAATATCATTATCTAGAGTAAATACAAATGAATAATAAAAGTTAGCCAACCTCCACTACAACTATTAGGGCCCATGTCAAGCTGGTCCCTATTTTCATTTACCTAAGCACGAGTCTCCAATCTTGCACGATACTATTTGTGCCCCAGGTACAACTCCATTGAGCAACCACTCCTTATTTTGAAGAGAGAGATAAAAATTTAAAATCACCATGAAGGAATAAACTAATAGCAGTAGGCATGTGTGATATATGTGGGTGAAATGTAGCAGACATGAGCAGAGGAATCAGTTATGAATCTCAGAATATTTCCCTCATCATAAATATTAAGAGCAAATGTACAAATATCTAGCTTGCTAAATATTCCAACTTTCCTTTGCTCCCTAAAAGTGTAATTCACATCGCATCACAATACAACCCAATGATGTCCATCTATAGGAAAACTAAACACGAATAATCAAGAAACAAAGAACAAACATAGCTAATTGCAATATATGTTTAATGGATCTCAATAAAAAGCCTTAAAAAAGCAATGAATTTTAAGATATGTGATGCAAAACTTCAAAAAAAGCAAAACTAGAAAAAATGCTAGTTTATGAATATTGTCTTTCATACTGTTAGGGTTTATATTTTTTAAATTTTCTCATTACACATTTATGATTATGAGTTTTTTATGAGTTTACTTTTTGACATGAAATCAAAGGAAGTGGATTGAGTGTGCAATAATAGTGTGACACATCATGTGGCTGTCTGGCATGCAATAATAGGGTGACACATCATGTGGTAGTCTGGCATGCAATAATAGGGTGACACCTCATGTGGTAGTCTGGCATGCAATAGTAGGGTGACACATCATATGTCAGTTTAGTGTGAAATAATAGGGTGACACATCGTGTGGCAGTCTGGCATGCACCACATGGAAGTCGGCCATGTGTCAGTGGTAGTCCAGAATGTACCACATGCATGTGTGCAGTAGTCTCAATGTGTATGTAGTGTGACACAAATCAGGTGGTAGTTTAGCATGTGCCATGTGATAGTGTGCACAATGGATGCGTGTGTGGAATGGTAGTCGGCACTTATATGCATGTAGTGTGTTATGTTTGTGTGCAAAATAAATATATAATTTATCAACTACTTCTAAACTTGTTAAATCACATTATAATCACTCATCTCAAAAATATATAAATATATCAATAAGTATAGAAGATCATGGATAATATTAAATAGTTGAAAAAATGGGTATAACCATCAAAATCATGGAGCTTATTGACAATAGTTTTGGAAGATAAATTTGATTGTTTGATATTCTGCAAAACAAGACTTCACAATTAGAAAAATGAGATTGTGTTTAATAAGACCTTTTTAAAGTTGTAAAACATTTATTTTTGGGGTACAAGAGCATGAAGATCAGAGTTCACTTCATAAGACCAACCATTAATCAGATGGTCAAAATCAAAGAACTCAATGGCATCAGTAACATCAAAGAACTCATCAGAGGCATCATTAAGAGAGACTAAGTTGGTGAATCCAAGAGTTGAATTATCTGCCTCACCATCATCACCACTTCCTGGATCTTCAACTTTCATAGCATTAATTTCAGTTTCAGGCAAGAAGTCATGTCTTTGCATATTTACAGATGCAAATTTAGAATGATTGTTCCCTGACTTTGCCCGAAACAACTTTTTCAATGTTGAAGATGAGCCATTTTTGCTACCTGCAACCCTTTCAAGCATACAAATAGTTATGGAGCATGCTGATGATGGAAGGAGATATAGCTCCCAAAATCTCTAAATTAAAATTTCAATGAGTCCCATGTCATTTAAGTTTGATACCTTCTAATACATTAATAGAATCTATCACAACAGGAAAAGCATGATTAGAAAAATGGTAGCTTGTACAAGCTCTTATAATGCTTCTTCATGCCTAGTTACTCTTTAGGTTGTGTTTGATTGGATAGAATTGGAGGGGGATAAGATTTGATGATATTATAACAAAGTAGGAATAATAATCTCATTTTGGATTTACAAATATTATGAATTACCATGCAATATACTTAGATATAGAGATTTAAAACACTTATTTTACACATTTATCAGACAATTTCTATAAATGAGAGATTTCATAATAGTTTATAATAATTTATAAGTAACTACCAATGATAATTGATATATTTTCAAATCCAATTTTAAAATTCTTGTGGAATTTAAATAATGGATGGGTATGTTGTTCCATTTGGTCATCAATTTTATGACTTATTCAAATGTTAAAATAAATATATTTTACAATCTAATAAGATATCACATCTTTATGTGATAACAAAAATCTGTCCAAATTCGAAGAATAGTAATTCTCGAATTCAAGATTTTTTATGATTGATCTTTTCAATCTTTTGAGGTAAGATTGTCAAGATAAGATACTGGTAGAATTCGTTTTCATATCTAGCTTTCATATTTTAAATGCTTCCACATATTATGATAAGATAAGATAGATATGGAGATCACATTAATACCCAAGTACACAAGGCTCTCGCTTTAACAAGATATACAAAGAGAAATAAATATCTCAACAATTTTACCCGATAACTTTGAAGAGACTGTGTTTGAAGAGACTGTGTTTGAAGAGACTGTAATACAAAAAATTTCGAGTGATCAATCATCTTAATATATTATTATTTCATAAACAAACATAACTTCAAAGTTATTATGGAAACCATTATTAGTATTTATATAATTACACAAGACATTTGTAAAAAAGAATTATTAGTATGCAATCCTTCATCCTTCTAATCCTACCATGCAAAGATTCGTAAATGTTAGTTTAAGCTAACACCCAATGTAGAGTCAATCATCTTTATATCATAGTTCATTAGCATATTTTTTGAATTAGGGTGAAAGTAAAACTTTAGGTTGCGATTGCTCTAAACAAACAACATTTAGAGCTAAGGTTACAAAAAAGGGTAGCCTACATTACTTTTAAGGCATTATCTAATGTAGCCCTTTTGTGGAGTACATTTCTTATGAATCACCGAATGATATAGAATAACTACCAAGATAACCAAAATAGAGATATCAACTTTACAAAATAAATGTTAAAAATTTTTATAAAAATCAAATTTCATTTATACATTACTATACCATAAGTTCCATCTTCTTCACTTCGAAAATATCACATCATCAATTTATCTCTTGGTTTCATACCCCTACAAGTGGAGGGTCTAGTTAATTAACTAATGCAAATAACACATTATACAAATTAAACTTGAGATTAAGAAACCCATAAACTTATACACATAGTAAATAATGGCTTGAGTTATAGCTAAAATAACAAATTAAATGCAAACTAAAAGCCCACTTAGCAAAGAAGTAAAATTAAACCAAATTGATAATTAACATATTTAGTGAATGTTTGGTAAAAAACTTGAATTAATAAATAAAATAAATATTTTTTTATTATCATTATAACTTATGAGTGTAAATATATTAAATAAATAACTATATAAATTTTATGGTGATTCTACCAAGCAAGATTCTATTGGTAGATATATATCTTGCTTTTTGTAACTCCACAACTCATTAGCAACAATTGTTCATCTAACCAAGGAAGCCATTCATTGTACAACTGCTTGTGATTAAAATCAGTATGCCCATCAAGCTCATCCACCATGCCGCCTAGGTAGAGACAGAAGTCACATCTACAAGAAGAATACAGATAAATATTCTATCAAGAAGTTAATAAAATTTAAGGAAGACGAGAAATTATATAGTAGAACCTTATTCATATTTCAAAGAAAACAAAGACATGAGAGTTTGGAAAATGACTTCATGAGTCCCATCAACAACACCAATAAATATTATAGCAAGATGATCATCCCAACACTGAAAACAAATTTTCTTACTTTGAAAGATGAAGCAAACAAGCTACAAACCATAGTTCTCGGAACATAAAGTGACTCCACCATGATTGCACCAATCCTTTGCTTCCTTGTAATGTCGTAACCCTGTAATGTTTTGTGCTAATACTAAGCATAAATTAAACTCACAACCACATTTAAAACATGCTAAGGAGTTGGAAAAAGGATAGATATTACCTTTCTCACAACCAATTTTTTTCTAAGGAGAGGATGCAATCACATTAGATGTCATTGCATCTGCATGAAATCTCTTGAAACATTCTATATCTTTTATTGCTAATCCTATTTGAAACGCATTTCTGGGAGGATAAAAGCACATGGCAATGACAAAGATGAAACTCTACGTGTCAAAGAATAGTACAAATATAGAGAAATGTTGTTAGTAAGATACCTTAAGGGGAGCCATTTTAGGTAAGAAATGGGCAAAAAATCCTTTGCTAGATTTGGGAACTCCTTTAATACAGCACTCAACAAAGAACGAATCTATCTAGATGCATCTTCTGAACTATTAGCTCGCAATTGCATAGAATGATTGTAGTTATAGTTATAAGGATGAAGAAGACTTGTATAGCATAAAAATGATACATACCTTAAGCTGATCATGGTGATTTAAAGTACTGTATAGTGTGAAAATGAAGAATACATATTAATAGAAGATGAGGATGAGAATCGAAAAATAGGCAAAAACACTAAAAGAGTTTGGAGAGAGATAAATCATTACTCACATGTGCTTACTTTTCTATTAACAGTTACTTTGCCATTAACAATGACATGGATGCATGAGTCTATTATTATGCTTCTAAGTAGTTCCTAATATGAAGCTTCGATTAGCCATGTTGACGAACAAAAAAATGCAACCAACACCATGAAGCCATGAATATGAGAAGAAGACAACTAATTTATAGTAATATTCATAATGTCTGCTAAACTATAATGAAGATTTAATCATTTAACAAGCATAATTACTTCATTTTTCGAAACTGGTATTGACTTGAAATCCTTGAGATTATTCTTTTCGTAAACATAAAAAAAATTATTTAAGTGCTTGAATGCCTTGTCCTAGCATTTTTACACTACAAGAAAAATCCCATATAGCTAGGGACAATTACCTAGCTAAATGAGCATTTTCCGTCGTTAAACGGGATATAGCAACGGATTACCAACGGATCGGTTCCCTATCTAAAGTGCTCCTTGCTAAAGTTTAGTAAGGGAAAGTGTCCCTAGTTAAAAAGTTAGCGACATAAAAATCTCTTGCTAAAAAAGACAAATTCCCTGGCTAAATTAGCAAGCTAAATGAGATTTTCTATCGTTAAGCTAAATAACGATGGAAGATTCTCAAGCTATATTTTAGTCGCTAAATTTTAGTGACGGAAATATTGCCTAGCTAAATAAATTTAGTGACGGAAAAATCCATTACTAAATTTAAGATTTCCCCAACTAAATTAGCTAGGGAAAATTCCCTAGCTAAATTAGCATGAGATTTTTCCCTTGCTAATTTAGTAATGGATTATTTTCCTAGCAATTTTAATTTCAAAACTATTTTCAAAATTTAATTTATTTTAAAATTTTTTAATTAAATAATTTTATATTTTTATATCAAATTGAATAAAAAATAAAACTATAAATAATTTATAATAAACAAAAAATTAAATCATTTAATAACTTATTATAATTCAATATTTTACATAATTGAAACAAAAAAATAACAAAATTGTATTACATCTTATTCATCAATGTATCTACCGACAGTGCATAAAATATAATATATCCATTCATTGAAGTTGCTTTCTCTCCCTCAACTCCTCCGATCATCATTTTTCTACTGCGACAAAGCTGTCCGAGTCATCACACATAATGTCTAGTGAAAATCTCATCACTTATACAAGCTTTGTATGAGGAACAATGCAGTATCATATCTGTAAGAAATTTAAACCACTCAGTCAAATTAAAATAAAAAAAAATTATGTTTTGATAAATATATAATTCTGGAGTATATATGTAAATATATACTAGCATTTCACTCGGACATATATTACTATAGTATATGTACATAAAAACTATAGTATTATGTGTACATATAAATTGAGTACAAATATACTCAGTATATATGTACATAAAATACTACTATATTATATGTACGTATATACTGACATTATTCATACGTATATATCGCATTTGGTGATGTTGCTGCTGCTCCCACTAACACTGCTGCTGTCACTGTTGATGTCGCTGCCAATACCACTACTACTGTCACCATTGCTGCCGATGCCGCCACCGCCACTGCTGTCGATGCTGGCCGCTGCAGTGGCTGCCGCTGCCTATGCTACTACTGCATGCCGAAGTTGCCACAACTATCATTGTCGCCACTACCGCCACTGCTACCACCACCGCCACTACTGCCACTGCCACCTTTGCTTCCGGTGTTGCCGCCACTTCTGGTGCAGCCACTACCACCACCACTGCCATCACTGCTTTCAGTGCTGCCCCTGCTATTGTCGTTGATGCCACTACCACTGCTTCCAATGCCACTGCTCCCACCACTGCTACTTCCATCACTGCCACCATAACTACTGCAGTAGCTGCTACCTCCACTACTACCATCGCTGCCACTACTGTCGCCACTGCCTTTGCTACTGCTGCTACTACTGCTACTGCTGCTGATAATAGGGTTTTACATATCTATAATAGGCTAAAACGCTACCCAAAAACTTTGAAGACACTCAAACATATTCACAGATATATAAAATAGTTATTATTGACATGAACAAACACAAATTAAAGTTGATTGGCATACAGCTTAAATTATAATTTAATTAAATAATTTAATATTTTTATATTAAATTTAATATAAAGAGAAACTATAAATGAAAATTTTAAATTAAACAAAAAAATCATTTAATAACTTATTCTAATATAATATTATAAATAACTAAAACAAAAAAATAACAAAAATTATATTACATCTTATTAATCAATATATCTACCGACTGTGCATAAAGTATAATCTATTAATGCATTGATGATGCTTTCTCTCTCTCTGCTCCTCTGATCACCAACTTTATGCTGCAAAAAAGCTATCCGAGTCACAGTGCTTCATATCTATTGAAAAATTCCTTCACTTATGCTAGATCCGTATGGGAAAGAAAATGATACCACATTTGTAAGAAATTTAAACCACTAAATTAAATCAATATAAATTAAAAAAAACTATGTTTTGATAAATATATATTACTATAGTAAAAATGTACATATATACTATCATTTCACTCGTACATATATTACTATAGTATTTGTACATATAAATTACAGTATTATGCATACAAATACACCGAGTACATATATACTAAGTATATATGTACATAAAGTACTTTTAGAATTATATGTACATTTATACAGACTATATACGTACGTATATATGACATTTGTTGCCATTCTGATGCTCCCACTGTCGATGCTGCTTTTGTCGCTGCTACCACTACCACTGTGGCTACTGCCGGTGTTGCCACTACTGATGGTGCTACCATCGCTACCACCGCTACTGTTGCTGCCACCGCTACCACTGCTACCACTGTAGCTTCTACTGCTACTGATGCCGCCGCTGCACTAATGCTCCCACTATGGCCGCTGCTGCCTCCATTGCAGCCACTGTCACTACTGCCTCAGCTGCCATGACTGCCACTACTATCACCGTTGCTACTACTGTTGCTACCGCTACTTCCGCTGCCACCACTACCATTGTCACCACTGCCACTTCTGCCACCACTACTGCCGCTACCATCACTATAGTTGTTGTCGTGGCTACCACTCCTACCGCTACTAATAATAGGCATTTACATACCTATAATATGCTAAAACTCTACCCAAAAAATTCAGAGAAACACAAACATATTCACAGATATATAAAAATAGTTATTATAGACAAGAACAAACACAAATTAAAGTTGATTGTCATACAGTTTCAACAAAAATTTAATTAAATAATTTAAGTTTTTTGAATTAAATTTAATAAAAATAGAAACTATAAATAAAAATTTAAATTAAACAAATAAAATTCATTTGATGACTTATTCTAATAAAAATTTTTAAATAACTGAAACAAAAAAAACAATAAGTTATATTACATCTTATTAATCAATGTATCTACCGACAGTGCATAAAGTATAATCTATTCATGCTTTGATGTTACTTTAGCTCCCTCAGCTGCTCCAATCATCAACTCTTTGTTGCGAAAAAGTTGTCCATGTTACGGTGCATCCTGTTTGTTTAAATAGCTTTTTACTTATACAAGCTTCATATGGGAAACAACATCGTACCATATCTATATGAAATTTATAACACCCAATCAAATCAAAATAAATAAAAAAACTATGTTTTGATAAATATATATTTTTGTAGTAAATATGTACATATATACAAGCATTTCACTCGTACATATATTTCTGTAGTATATTTACATATAACTATAGTATTATGCATACATATATACTGAGTACATATATATACTCAGTATATATGTACATAAAATACTATAGTATTATATGTACGTATATACTGACTATATACGTACGTATATACCTCATTTGTTGCCATTGCTATTGCTCTCACTGTAAATGCCGCTCGTGCCACTGCTACCGCTGTCGCTGCCCCTGCCACTTTCTCTACCAACGCTATCATCACTGCCATCGCTGTCATCGCTGGCACTACTGTCCCTGCTGAAAATAGGCTTTTATATACCTATAATAGGCTAAAACTCTACTTAAAAAATAGGAGACATAAAAACATATTCATAGATATATAAAAATAATTATTATAGACATGAACAAACACAAATTAAGCTGATTGTCATACAGCTTCAAAAAAAATCTAAAAGATGTCCAGCAATTATATTTAGAGATAAAGAGAGTGCAAAAATAAAATATTTTAAGAATAATAAAGATAAGATAAGCTAGCCCTCTTTTTGATAAAGCTGAAATCAATAAATATTGGACCCAAGCATTAGAATGAACTTGATAATGTCTGAATGCTTTAAATCAAGATTTTTTCTTTTGTCTCACATTATATGTCCTGCAAAGATTCATAATTAGGTTAATCGAAAAAGAAAAGAACAAAACTAGAATAACAAATATTGAAACCTACCAAATAATATCATAATTATTTGCTGCACATAGAAAAAAATAAATAATAGTTCAAAAATAATTTTCATACTCAATCATCCTTATAATTTGTAGGGAATGCTAGCCTCTCCTGTGAGGATTCGCAATTGGATCTTGGAATGCTATCTGTTTTGCCAATGTCGCTAACTGTGACTCCATATAGGACATCTGCTATTGCATTACATTCTCAATTTCTTTCATCTCATGGTCCATTTCTTTAATTATTTTGCATTTCTTCATTCAAATTAGTATACTACTCATCCTTCTGTTCTTTAATATCATATTTTCTTCCTTCAAATTAGATATTTGCTCATCCTTACTTTTCATTTTGGTGTCCATAACTATAATACGATCATTTGTTTCTAGTACTTGTTGTTCTACCGACTCATCCATCATTGCTGAGACATATAAATTAGAAGCACGACTACTACAACAAGATGCCACTCCCTTAGAGCCAATTTCGTACACTCAGTACTTCTTTCGACCTCTACTAAGACCACGTTTTTTAGGTACCATCTGCTGTACAAAATGAAACATAGAACAAATATTAGAGATATGATGAACAAGCATGCATTTTTGGATAAAACACACTAATAGATTTCAACAAAATATAAAAAGTCATTGATAGTTTAAATTATAAAAATATTAATAACAATTTAAATATTGGCATCACTGTCATCCTCCAATGGATCTTCTAATATTTTGTTTGATTCTGATAGAAGTTCGAACTCATCTCAAATATAAATTGATAATCTCCAATTTCTATTATGCCACCATTTGAGTCTCATAAATTTTCTGGATCTTCATCTATATCCACAGGCTCAATATTATTTATATCATCTTCCTGGAATGCAGGTGCATATCTAAGTCTGCACTTCTTTTTTATGATGTTGGTACTTCAAATTTTGATCAGGCTTTGATTTTGCAAATCACCCACCAATCTCTCTTATCACGAGATAAACTCAGATATGTACAATTAATATACTTGAACAGCTTGAACTACCATAATAAATGGCTCATATTGATTATATGTGTGATTATGGTTAACATCCACTAACTTATAATCCGAATGAATCTTTGTACCCACATTTCATGTAGGATCAAACCACTACCTCTTAAATAATACAATCCTATTATTTTCAATTCCAGGATACTCCAACTCAATAACTTTTTTGAGTTGACCATAATAATCAATCTCATCTGCACTATAACATGAGTCTTTAATGCATACACTACTATTCATTGATATTTTAGAATAAGAGTGGCCAATTGTGTAAAATTTATATCGATTTATAAAATACCCATTTTAGGTTGTCACATATCTAAATGAGCCTTTACATAGATTCTGAATGAAAATATTTGAATCTCCATTTGAAGGAACAATTGCATGTGACATAAATTAAAAAATGATATTAATAAATAAAAGATACTAATAAATTAAATAATTCAAAAATTTAAAACTTAATAATTCTCACATAATTTTTTAACCAATTCACAAATTTAGTTTCTAGCATATAATCGACATCATTGCTGGAAATTACTAGTTGCTTATATTTTAACAGCTCAACATAAATATAGTACAAATATAAAAAGAGAGAGAAGGATGTATATCAATTTTTAATAATTCCTATTAAAGATAAAATTAAACTATGATTAAACCTGCAACCATTTTTGATATACATACTCAATATATGATGCAACCTCTTTAAAATTAAGTAAAACGTAGCTCCGGGTTGCTTTGTACTCTTCATCTATCATACATCTTTTTATTGCTCTTCCAAATACTCTTCTAGGGTGCTTGAAGATAGATAGTTTGTCCATAGAATCTTCTACTATCACATTATCTTCATCATTTCGTGGTACATTTCTATTCTTCCTATTGACATGGTCCTCAAAATAATATGAACAAAATGATGATGCTTCTTCTACTAAATATGCATTGCAAATTGAACCTTCAACTTTTGCCTTGTTTATAACATTCAATTTCAACTTACAAAGATACCTACAATCATAATGTTAGGTTTCAATTAGATTAAATTACAATATTACATTTTGTACAAAATAATATAACACAGCAAATTATATGTATTTACCTTTCAAAAGGATACATCCACCTGAATTGCACTGGCACTACAATCCTTGCTTGATATGCCAAATGGATTGGAAAATACTCCATTGAGTCAACAAAAACTCGATGGGAATATCTGTTCAAGCTTACAAATAATAAGTGGAATGTTATTCTTCTGCCTCAACATGTCATCTATTTTGATTGTGGGTGTAGTTAGCTGTTTGAAAAAAAAATTAAATTCTGTAAGGACCTTCCAAACACTTAGGAAAAGTATTTCACGGAATGCATTTGTTATTAATTGCTGCATAAATACATGATAGTCATGACTTTTCATTCCAAATAAATTAAGATTCTTCTTATCCACGCATCTACCCATATTTGGCGCATATCCATTAGGGAATTTAAAAATTTTAACACATTCACACAATATATGTCTTGCCTTCTTATCAAGTGTGTAGCAAGCTTTAGTGAATTTTCCTATTTCCTCATTTAGTTTCAATTCAAGAAGTCAATAGTAATCATTTAGCTCTTGTCGTGATTTTAAAGTGTCTTTTGTTTTTCCATCTACATTAAGGATAGTGTTGATAACATTGTCAAACATATTATTTTTCAATATGCTTTACATCTAAGTTATGATGAATTAAATTGGACTTCCAATAGGGCAAGTCCCAAAATATTCTATGTTTCCTCCAGCCAATTAATTTGTCATAATATCATCTCCTGAATGAACTGCTAGTGCAACCTTCATCATAGTTTTATTTTTTCAAAATGTGGTTCTATTTCTTCGAAATGGATGATTCTTAGGTAGAAACTTACGATAGTTATCAAACCATGACTGTTTACCACTAAATTTGAGGGTAAATGAACCAGAATTTGTCATGCAATACGAGCATGTAAATTGTTCTGTAGTTCTCTAGCCAAACAACTTTGAATATGTAAGAAAGTCACTTACCATCCACATAAGGGCTGCTCGCATAATAAAATTTTGCTTCTTTGAGATATCATATGTATCCGTGCCAATATCCCACAAATGATTTAACTCTTCAATAAGAAGTTATAAGAAAACATCCAGCATGGGTTTTGAATTATTTGTCCTTGGAACCAATATTGACAAAAACAAATATTGCTCCTTCATACACAACCACGAAGGAAAGTTATAAGGTGTCACTATCACTGGCCATGTTGAATATTATTCTCCAGATTGCCCAAATGGCTGAAATCCATCAGTGTAGAGACCGAATCTCACATTTTGACTTTCTGCTGCAAAATATTTATGTATATAAATAAAATGCTCCAAGCAAATTAATCTGATGGATGACACATTACCCCTTCTTCAACCTCATGCTCACTATGCTACCTCATATCATTTTCTATTGCATTTGATGCATATAGTCTCCGTAATCGAGGAATTAATGAAAAATAATACATCTTCTTTAAGACAACCTTTAATTTTTGTCGTGTATCTACAATATGAGGTACCTTCCTAAATCGAGGATGATCACAAAACTTACAGCTAATTAAATCACTATCACCGCCCCAATATAGCATGCATCCATTTAAACAACAATCAATTTTTTTCACAGGGAAACCCATTCCTCATAGTAACTTCTTAGTTTTGTAAATGTTGTTAGTGATTAAATTATTATCCAAAACAATCTCCTTTATCAATTCTATCACCTAATCAAATAATTTCTCAGACATATAATTGTCTTACTTAATGCTCATTAGTCGAGCCACAAGTGACAATTGCAAATTTGTTTTACAACCAGGCCACAACTCTTTATTTGCAACTTTAAGTATTTCATAAAATTTCTAAGCTTCATGATTAGGTGGTTCATCCATGTAATCCATTATGAAGTCAGCACTAGCAGCTTCTGTGATCATTCTATGGTATGTGTTTGATGTTTATTCACCACGAGCAAATGATTCAGTACCCTCATTTTGGTCAATATTCAGAGCCATTGTACTTTCTCCATGATAAATCCAAACAAAATAATTTGACACAAAGTCATATTTAGCCAAATGATATCTTATAGTATTTGCATCAGGAAAAGAGATATTTTGATACTTGTGATGATCATGGACACTTAATTTTTTCTCCATCCATCAATTTCGATTGACTACATGCATAATTGATGAAAGTTTCAAGTCCAATCAAAAAACTTTATTCAAGAAATCATTAATAACCCCTTCTGTACATCAATTGATTATCTAAACTCATTTTGCCCAATTTTATTTACAAAAAATAATGCACAATCATTATTTTAAATAAAATATTCTATTACTTCAAAATATACAAATAATTAAATAAAATTAATTACAAATGAATATTTAAAAATTAAAAATCATGAATATCAAGGCAATGTGTTTGCACAATCTACATTCATAGATAAAGAAATTTTTAGCACGATAAAGATTAATAGATATAATTGTAATACTAGATAAAGGGTGCAAAATACGATAATGCAAAAGAAAGGAAAACAAAAAAGAAAGGGATTCAAAGTTTGAAGGAGGAGAGGGAGAGGGAGAGAGAGAGAGAGAGAGAGAGATAAGGTGGATAGAAAGAGGGGCACAGAAATGGGGAGACGAGAAAGAGAGAGGGAGAGAGAGGAGGAAGAGAGAGGGGGAGAGAAATAGTGAAAGGGAGAGAGGGGGAGAGAGGGAGAGAGAATGGGGGAAAGAGGAGAGAGATAGAAAGATAGAAAGAGGGGGTGGAGAGAGAGGGAGAGAACAAGCAAGAAAGAAGAGCGAGAAAGAAAAATTACAAGAGATAGAGTGTGACACAGAAAGAAAAAGAGGAAGAGAATGATAGATATAATCATAGATGGAGGGAGAGATACATAGAGAGTGTAGTGTTAGAATGATGAATTATATAAAAGAAAATAAAATTTTTTCTATACAAACCTATCAAATATTATATCTTTTGTTATACATAAGTTCATATTTGAGCCTAAGGCCCAATGGCTGAGTTTAAGTAAGAGTACAACCCTTATTTTTATTATACCATATATGAGCATAATCAACGGACACTCTCATGATATGTGCTTACATATTGTTGACATTATATCTTTAGCCATTTTATTTCAAGTTATTGCAACAAAATTGTATTATCTCATATATAATTATATGTTAGGATACATATAGTAAATGTAGTTATAAATAGTTACATATAGTTAAACATATAATTATATATAGATATATGCATACAAATAGTTATAAGTAAATATAAATAAATGTATATAAAGTTATAAACAATTATATAGATTTACATATATGTATACATATATGTATACATAATTAAAAATAAAGTTATATTTATCTATATATAGTTTTTTATAGTTATACAGATATTTATATATAGTTATAAACATTTAGTTAAACATTATGTTGTATGTTTTTATACATATAATTATAAATATAGTTACATGTGGTTATACATATATTTATATGTATAATTAAACTTATATTTATACATGTATGTATATATATTTTTTCATATAATTTCATATATTTATACATATAGTTATGTATAGGTATGGATATACTAAAATACGTTTTTCATACTAATATATAAAAATGCATATTAAATACATGTTGTTAATTATATATTTAAATATAGTTATGTATATAGTTTTTATAGTTATACATATAGTAAGATAGAATTATTTATAGTTATATGTTATTATACATATAATATATATAGTTATAAAAAGTTATATATATAATATATATAGTTTTCCATACTATACTAGTCACGGAACTAGAAAACTAAAGGCCGAAGCCCGTTCCGTCAGGTGCTTCCTTTCGAGTCCTTAATCAGCCGAGAGGGAAAAAGATTCTGATTCTAATGATCCCAATTCCATGCAAGGTAAAGCTAGGAGTTAAAGCTCGGCTAGCCATTCATTCCGGAAAGAAAGACACTCAGTGTGATTATGGTACGCAGACACGGTTCCGAAAGGGCTTTAGAATTTCCTTTGCTGGTGCTTTAGGTTCACTGAAGTCATCCAGATGGGTAAAGGCAAGACGCCAAAAGAGGCTGAAAAGCCTAAGCTAAGGGCTGAGGTCGTTAAAAGAGCGTCTCGAGAGGTTTGTTTTTATTCCCGACGACAAGCTCGATGATATTCTCGACGGCCTCCTTGCCGTGAAGCTCATTCAGCTTCCAGAAAGAAGCCGAAAGAGGTGGATAAGACTAAGAATCCCAAAGTAGGTTCCACCGCATGATTAATCATCCGCTCAAGGTTTTTATTCATTCCTCAAGGTTGAACGGGGAACAGATTAGCTTATTGTCTGATGCCGCCACGGAGCCTTCATTCGCCAGTTCTTGGCACTTGTTCGTTCCCAGTGGTTCTTCTACTTTTTTGCATTAAAGCGGACCAAATTATCACATGTCCATTTCATTATCAGCTAATCTCAGATAATCTGGCCCAACTTTAAAAAGAAAAAAAGACTGGCCGTCCCAGCTAAAAGATCATCCTGCTTTCTGCGTAAAACATGCCTAAATGTCAGCGAGTGGATTGGATGCCCATCCATTTGAATACATAGTTACCTAGCAAAGTGAAACCGACCAGGTTTTAGTTATATATATATATATATATTCATACGAGTAATTATATTTAGTTATACATAAATATATACAATGTTATAAACAAATATATAGATTTACATATATGTAAACATATATGTATAAAATAGTTAAAAATATAGTTATATTTAATTATATAAAGTTTTATTTAGTTTTACAAATATTTATATATACACATATAATTAAACATAATATTTTATGTTTTAATACATGTAATTATAAATATATTTACATGTGGTTAGACATATAGTTACACATATAGTTATATTTATATTTATACATGTAGGTATATATATTTATTCATATAATTTCATATATTTATACATATAGATATGCATAGGTATAGATATAGTAAAATACATTTTATATACTAATATATACAAATGTATATTAAATATAAGATGTAAATTATATATTTAAATATAGTTAAGTATAAAGCTTTTATAGTTATATATATAATAACATACAATTATTTATAGTTATATGTTATTATACATATAGTATATATAGCTATTAATATTTTGATATATTTAAACATAAAGTTATATATAAATATATTCATACAAATAGTTATACATAAATATATAAAGTTATAAATAAATATATAGATTTATATATATGTATACATAGTTATAAATATAGTTATATTTAATGTTGTAGAGTGTTATATAGTTATAAAAATATTTATATATAGTTATACAAATATTTATACATAGTAATACACATATAGTTAAATATAATGTTGTATGTTATTATACATGTAACTATAAATATAGTTACATGTAGGTATACATATAGTTACCCATATAATCATAATTCTAACACTTAAAATTATCAAATCCGACTTGCGTTATCATTATAAAGTTTTTTTGAATCCAAGATTTCTAAAAAGTTACTAGTTAGATGGTTGGTAGCATCATTAATTGGGTGTAAGCCTTGGATTCGAACCTATCATTGTTCTTTGAAGAAGTATATTTTGGTAAGCCCTATGAGAATCAAAATTTGATTTTTGAATTCTGAAACTATTATTTTACATTTAAATTTATTAAAAACTTCTGTGAGATAAACAAAGTTGATGCACTTCACTGCATCAAAAGTGGATAAAAGTTATAAAGTTATAGGAAAAAATATTAAGGGGACCCAAAATGAAAATAATAATCTTTTATTACAATTTTTTATTTTAATATACCATTTGGGGACCCAAATCCAAAATATTTATGATTTGGGTCTTCCAAATTCCTATACTAATAATTACCTTCTTTTAATCATACAATATGCATATACTCGAGTATGCATATGAGTTTATGTAGAAACTCATTTTTTTCATAAATAAAAACATATGCATATGGAGTTTATACATACTCTGTATGCATAAACATATGCATAAACTCGTTTATGCATACCGAGTAAGCAGAAACGAGTTTATGCATAATGTTTTTTTTAATTATGTTGGGATAATGAGGATTATCCGAATTTAGCTACTAAAATATAACCCAAATCATATATATTTTTTATTTTGGATTCCATAACATAATTATCCATTATATATATATGTATATATATAAATAGATTAAGGATGAAAATATTAAGTATTATTATTATTATTGGTGTGGAGGAATTCCATTTTTTTTTTCAAAGTTAGATAAATTTTAGTGCTATTTTTGGAAGCAACAAAATAAAATGAATAGTACTTTCATTGTCAAGAAATTCTATTTAATAAAATTCTAAAATTGAACTAATTTAAAAAAATACTTCTCAAGCAATATTCCTACCTTTTAGTGGTATCAATGGATAATATTAAATTATTTTTGTTTTTTGTTTTGTAATTTAAGAGATGCAAGCTTAATTTTTTTTTCTATTTGAAGATTAGAATGATTGGATTTCTTGTTATGCATGTAATTGCTACTTAAGAGCTATAAGCCTACTCTATTTTCATGTTCTTTTTTCTCTCAATAATTTGGATTTTTTGGCTCCTTTGCAAGACTAATAATTATTCTTGATCACTAATTTATTTTTGATATTTTTTAATTGCTATGTGATCAACTCGAAAACTTACAAAATACCTTTCTGCGACATCATAAGCAAGGTCTCTTTGTTCAAGCTTCTTTTTTGTGCCATCCAAAACAATAATAAAACCCTAATTTATCATTTTCATTATAAATGATGAATAGTTCTATACTTAGTCTCTTACAATGGATTTGAACATAATGCAGGTTGATGTGTTGGATTTAGCTTGAGTTTAGGTGGGCTCTTAACCTGTCGACTTGCATTCCCACAAACAATTTAGAAATATTTTTTATAATATATAAAAAAATTTATATAATATATAAAAAAATGATCATATGGCATACAAATCATGTAAGTGACTAAATATATTTTTTAAATTAAATTTATAATCTCTTTTCTTTTGTTCAAATTAGAAATGTAATCAAATTATGGTTCTAGTATGAATATAATCAACCCTCATATGACTTATAAAATGTCATTCCTCCGGTGGCTATTAATCTAGCATAAAATGAATATACATCATTCTAGCCGTAGGAATCATAATAAATCTTTCTTTTATGGTCCAATATAAATGGATGGATTAATTAACTTCTGAATTATTGATCAACAATAAATACAAGTGGCTCGGACAACATTGAAAAGTAATTATTTGATATGAGTACATAATGAGTTTATAATGACCCAAAATAATTTAAAGATGACATTGCACGAGGGTTTATTATCATGATCCCAGGGGACTCTCATTCAGGGGCTGTGATGTGCTTAGTTTGATTAGTTAAATTAAAATACTTTAAATTCCAATATTATATGTTTTTGCATTTTTAATTATAAGTTTTTACAATTTTTATAAATTACTTATAAAGTATAGTAAAAGTTTATGTATACTGTTTCTATAATTATATAGATATAGTTATGTTTAAATAGTTTATATATACTATTTTTATAGTTATATAGATATAGTTATGTTTAAACACACTTATATAAAATACACTTATATTTATGTATACTATTTTTGTATATAGTATATAGTTATGTATATTGAAGCAGTTATTAATTAGGCATACCTACTGTGCACCATCAAAATTCACACAATGACAATGCATTATATCACTAATGCATGAAGTATGTATATGATTAAGTATATATATGCAATCCAAACAAACCATTGTGGATAAAGGAAAAGAATTTCAGAAACAATAAATAACAGAATCAATATGCATAAACTTAATTTTTGATTATATGTTGATGAAGAATAAATGGATAAAATGGTACCTCAAATCAAATAACATATTAAAATATAAACCTCGATTATATGTTGATGCATCGGTGTTGAGAGATAGATGGCCGAATGAGGAGGTTTGCTTCAATTGTTAGAGATTATCGCGTCTTGACAAGTGAATGTATATATTAGCAAATTATTAATATTTTTAATTATTAAAACATTAAATAAGCAATATATATATATATAATCAAAAAGAATCATTAATTTTATTTACTATCATAATAATTTCAACAAAATTAATGTGCGTGTAGCAAGGTACACATGAAAAACAAACACCTTACAAATTTTTATTATAATATTAATTAAGCAATAAATATATAAACAATTAAAAAAATATGTTTAGCCTTATAAAAAATATCAAATAGTTACAAAATTACCAAACTTCTTATAATAAGACATAAATAAAAAGATGATTTGTCTTCTAGCCATTCGCCTAAGAATTACAAAATACTTTAAATGTTAAAAATATATAAAAATTTATATTTTATGGTTATATATTTTTAAGAATTCATATTAATTTTTACGAAAATAATATGAAATAATTTTAAAGGCATACAATTTCATATTATTTGATATCATTAATAATTTTTAAAATTAAAACAAATACTTAAAGTGAGAAGATATTTAAAAAAAGTTATATTTATTATTTTACTAAAACTTATGTTAAAAGCTAATTGTAAAAATATTATTCAATTGTTTAATTAGTATACATTTTAGTAGGAGCAAAGATCTATGTATTTATTTATAAATATTAATTTATTTTCTTTTAATTTTATTAATAAAATGATATTTTTATTATATTTCAAGATTTTTAAAATTTGTATTATTTATTTTTTTAAAAGTTTTCTATAATCAGAATTTTTTTTACTTATAATAATATTATTTCTACTAGTTTATTCATCAATTTTAGATATTTTTGAAATATATTTTCTATTTTATCATACAATGAATTAATTTACATTTATATTTGTAGAATTTTAATATATATTAATTTAATTTTTAAAATATCGAAAAAAAATATTATACTTATTGAATTTATTATTTAATTTTATTTTAATACAAATTTTTAAGTTTCTTAATTTAAAATTTTAGTAAATTTTTTGGTATAATTTTTTAAAAAATTAATACATTATAAAAATAGTTTTTTTTAGACATTTCTAATATAATTTTTTTATATTTTTTAAATTATTTATTTATAATATAATTTTTTTATTATTTTATGAGGAGAATATATCTTTCAAGGATTGCTCATCTATAGACCATTAACATACATTTAATAAACAAAATTAAATAAAATATTAAAACTAATAATAGATTTAAAAAATTAAATAACTAAAATTGGCTAGGGAAATTCTATCACTAAATCCGTAGCGAAAATACGGATTTTATTAGCTAGAGAAAATCCATCACTATATTACGGATTTTATTAGCTAGAGAAAATCCATCACTAAATACGTTGCTAAATTATAAATTTTATTAGCTAGAAAAATTTTGTCGCTAAATCCATCATTAATAATGATTGATAGCTAGGGAAAATCTATCGCTAAATCCGTCACTAATTTAAGATTTTATTAGCTAGAAAAATTTGGTTGCTAAATCTGTAACTAAATCACGGATTTTATTAGCTAGAGAAAATTCATCGCTAAAACCCTAACAAATTACAGTTTTATTAGCTAGAAAAATTCCGTCGTTAAATCCGTAGCTAAATTATGAATTTTATTATCTAGGGATAATCCGTCGCTAATTTCGGAGCTAAATTATGGATTTTATTAGCTAGGTAAATTTTCGCGAAATCCATCGATAAATTAAGGATTTTATTTGCTAGGGCAATTCCATCGTTAAATCCGTTGCTAAATTAAAGATTTATTTGCTAGAAATTTCATCGCTAAATCCATCTCTAATTTATGGATTTTAGTAGCTATGAAATTTTGTTGCTTAATTCGTAGCTAAATACTTATTTTATTAGCTATGGAAAATCTATCGCTAAATCCATTGCTAAGTTCAGGCTTTTATTAGCATGGGATATTTCGTCGCTAAATCCCTCGCTAAGTTTCCAGCTTTTCTTCAGCAAAATTTATAAAAATTTTTCGTCGCTAATCCGTCACTAAGATCTCCACTTTTTTGAGCGGAATTTACGAAAATTTTTCGTCGCTAATCTGTCGCTAAATTTGTAGCTAAATTCCCATTTTCTTGAGCGGAATTTACAAAAAAATTTTGTCGCTAATCCGTCGCTATTTTATTTAAAAGAAAATCATAAAATCCTTGCTATTCCTAGCTAATCCTCCCACAATTTAGCTAGGGATAGATTCCTAGCTAAAATTCCTAGCTAAATTAATATTTTCTTGTAGTGTTATATTTTAAGAAAACTAAAATGATAAAATGGATGTAAATATATAGAAAAAAAAGTGACAAAATTCTAAAGTAAAATAAAATTATAAAATTTATTAATTAAAATTTTAAAAATTAAAAACAATTATATTAACCACAA
>JAREIK010003740.1:284863-337289 GCA_029783825.1 Sapria himalayana | reverse complement strand
TATTATCATTAAAATTGGTCGGTAAAGTGGACTTCCAAATACTTATAAAGTTTTTCTCACCGACCATTAAACCAACCCATACTTTGGTCGGTAATTCATGTTTTTATTGTTTGATTTGAAATCATTTGCCGAGTCATTAAACCTAAAATCAACAAAACTTCGTCATTTTTTTCGAATCAGAGCTGATGTAAGCACGGAATAAAAAAATTTGATATTTATTCTAAATTCAGGTAAGTTTTTCTTTTTCTTCTCCTTCAAATTGATTATAGACATCTCTGTTTCTCTGAATTATATATAGACAATTGAAATTTGTATTTTTAAGTATATTCGGGTATTAGGATTTATTTTCTCCTCCTAATTTCTTAATTTTTGCTTCAATTTCATTTAACCTAACATGATTTTGACTCAACACAATTAATTAACTATATTTTTTCATTTTTTAAAATTTGTTCATCGACAGTTTAGATTTTTAGTGTTTTAGTGATTTTGATTTCATTTACATGATTTTTGTATCCGAATAATCTTAATGTTAATGGTTTATATTTATATAATAGTATGCCATTATGTATAAATCTATACTTTAATATATATAATGATTTATGTTAAATCAAACTTTTATTTAATGTTAATTTTAAATGTCTAAATCAATATATATAAACTTTTATACATTTATATAATCGTATGATATTATGTATAAATGTCTATACTTTAATATATATAAACGTATTACATTATAAATACACATTGATATGTTTATATAAACATATAATTTTATATATAAATATTTATGCATATGTATTAATATTTATAAATATCTATACAAAATTTACATTAACTACCCAATATATATATATTTTTATATAAAAATAATGTAATATTAAATGATTATATAATTTTCTAAATATTTATATTACATATTATTTTTTATATAATATAGAATATTTATAATGTTTATATAAATGTGATATATATACTATATTATTTATAAAAGTGTTAAACATAATATAATAATATTTAAGTAACATTTATAATAATGTATTCACAATATTATATAGATAGATGTGTTTATTATATAATCATATGCCATTTTATATAAAAGTATTTATAACTATATTTATAATAATGTAAACTATTTTTATAACTATATTTATAACTTTACATAACAAATTCATAACTATATAATAATGTATAACTATAATTATAATTCTATATAAACTATATTTCTAAAAAAATATACTATATGTCTACTAATATATAACTATATATAATTATATTTTACTAAATGGATACCTATAGAATTGTTAATTATTATTATATCTGTAACTACATGAATATTTATAACTAAATGTGTATAACTATATATAAAATATTTGTATAAATATGCAACACACTATATAATTAAATATAACTATATTTGTAACTATATATACAAATATGTATTCATATAATTATATTAAAATATTTGTTTATAACATTGTATATATTTATGTATAACTACTTATCACTACTTGTATAAATATATCTATATATAACTATTTGTTTAATTTTATATAACTAATTATAACTATATTTATTATATGAATAATAATATATAACAATAAATAATTGTATCTTACTATATGTATAACTATAAAAGCTTTATACATAATAATATTTAAATATATACTTTACAACTTATATTTAATATATATGTGTATATATTAGTATATAAAAAAAGTATTTTACTATATTTATACCTATACATAACTATATGATATATAAAATTAAATGAACAAATATATAAACCTACATGTATAAATATATGTTTAACTATATGTGTAACTACATGTATAATCACATGTAACTATATTTATAATTACATGAATAACAACATACAACATTTTGTTTAACTATATGTGTATAACTATATATAAATATTTTTATAACTAAATAAATGTCTATAAAATAATATATAACTATATTTGTAACTATATATACATATATGTATTAATATTATTAAAGCAAAATATTTTTTTATAAAGTTTATATTTATGTATAACAACTTATAACTAATTGTATGAATATATCTATTAATTAACTATATGTTTAATTATATATAACTATTTATAACTATATATTATATGTAAAATAATATATAACTATAAATAATCATATCTTACTTTGTGTATAACTATATATATATATATATTTGTATATCTAAATAAATGTTTATATAATTATATATAACCATAATTAGAGACAATCACATTTGTTAAATAAAATGGTTTTTTAAACTAGTGACGAAAGATGATCATGAATGGATATAAAAGGGTAGAATATTGAATGAAATGTTTTGTAATGAATGGGGGAATAAAGTTATGAATTTGTTGAGTTTGCTCTGAGACATCCTGAGTGTGTGAATGATGGTACAGATATATGGTGTCCTTGCACTTTAGTTAAATGTTAAAATAAAATTTTTTGAATGTTGAGACTGTGAAGATACATTTATATAGAAATGGTTTTGTGGTGGATTACAATGTTTGCATATACTATGGTGAGAAGCAAGTCCACAAGAGGTGTTCATGTTCAACACGGGTGTCAGTAATCATTTATGTTTTAATTGTTAATCATTTTTGTTTATTTCACTACCTTATGTATTTTTTACAGATATGGCATGTGGATGAGGCTGAGGCAGCATGTTGCAAGGTCGTACGAGTTATGGTATAGGCAGCATGGCCTCAGGTATGCCTGAAACTGGTAGAGGGTCCTGGGTAGATGAGACGTCACATTAGATAGAGAAGGTTGTGAATGTACCACACCAGCAGCATCATGTGACTGATCCACATAATGGTCTTGAAGTTTTGATGAATGATCAAAAGACATGGGAGGGATAAAATGGAGATGTTGCAGAGTCTTCCCCAGAGCACCATATAGATGAGAGTCTCCCTATTGCTCAGTTTGATGCGATAATTGATAATCCGTAAGATATAAAACTTAACAAATGATTTATCAATTTATTATTTTATTTCTTACTTGCTAATAATTTTTTGGGTACAAGACGAAGTTAGAGCCGTCTTGTTCTATTTCTAGGGTTCTGAAGACAATTTTTAGGAAGTCATTTAAACCTAATGGACATTATTGGAAGTCACTCATATATAGAGACCAATAGATGATTTGGAGATAATTAAAGGTAAATATTACTACCTAAAAATTATTACATATTTTATTTATTCTTTTGTTCATTGATTAAAAATTGTTTATTTATAATTGCAGAAAGTTTACAGGTTGACACATCCAAAGGAGGCGGTCAAAAGTGTGTTCTACAAACATGCTGCCAGTCAGTATAAAGATAGTGTGTATGATATCAAAAATAAATTATTGAAGAAGAACGAAAATGATTCGAGTGTCCCGGACCATGTTTTCAAGGAGTGGCGGAGCATATGGGAAGATACGGATTATAGGAAGAGGTGTTATAAATAAAGCGGCAATTGTTGCTTAAAGCGAGTTGGGGTGGGTAGTGGTATGTCTACACACACTTGTGGATCTTGCTCTATGTGTGAGCATGAATGAACATTGGTATTATATCTAATTTGTACTTTTTATGTTTATTTCTTTGTGAAATGTGTTAAATTATGCCTAAAGGTCATGTCTCATAAAAAAATTTTATTTCAATAGAATTAACATTTGTTTTGTGTGTAATTATAGACATGCAAGGAGCGTAAGAAGCCCAGTGATCCTTGCTTCTTCAGATACATGCACACGAAGGTTAATGATGATCAGACTTTCATTGATCAGAGATCTCGTGCAACTAATGTAAGTTTCATTTAAAAAAATAACTTTTTTTTGTTTGAATATAAATTGAAATACTTTTCTTACATTTTTATTAGGCGAGATATGAGGAAATATTAGCTTCCGCGACTCAAGCATATTCTCAATCTGCTTAAGGTTCGTGTGATGGTGCAATAAGTAGTTCTCATTCATGAGCTCCACTAGTTGATATGAATTAGATTTGGTATGTGGCTGGTGATGGAAATGACAAGATGCCCATCTATGGCATCAGTCCGTCAACATCATTATTCTACTCACATAGATGACCAGACTATGAAGCTGGATTTTTAGGACCAGTTTCAAATTTGTTCTCGAAGTAGGAGGAATTTTAGGATGGGATGCATAATGAGATACAGTATCAGTTGTCCGGTACCGAGCGACGCATGATCAACCATGAGGATGATAGGGAAGATTTACGTATGCATTTTGAGTGGCTTACAAAGAAGTTTCAAGAAGTAGGACTATAGTTCAACCATGATGATCTACCTTGGATTGTTCGACATAATACTCCAGCTACAGCATCTACTCCATCACCTATAGGAACACCTGTATCAACTACATCAGGACGAGCAGTAGCAGACAACTCTAGCCCAGTACTTGAAATCTCACCGTGTTGACTAGAAGCGTCGTAGCATAATGATTATGAAATTAGGTTGGATGATTGAGTTTATTACACACATTTTTTTTCAATGCCTTAAAACGTTGATTATGGATTTAATTTTTTTTATTTTCTCTTGATGTATTTAATATATATATGCAATATATATAGTTATTTACTGGATCTAATTAGATTTTTTTGTGTTATTTGAAAATGTTTCTACAACAACTGCATTAAACTGGATGTTTTTTAGGATTTTATTTTTTGTGTTTTATGTTCTATTTTCTGCAAAAACTGCTGCAAAACTACAAAAAGAAAGTTTAGGTTGGAAATTACCGACCGAATTGCGACCAAACCGACTGAAATTTTTTAATATCAATGGTCGGTAAAATATCACCAAATGGTCGGAAATACTTTTGGAGATCAATTATCGACCAATAATTTTAAAAGATCTTGGTCAGTTTTTGGATGCAATTTTTTCAATAATTACCGACCTTTTAGAGACTATTTGCTGACCAAGTCTTTTTGGTCAGAAAATGGTTGGAATTTAGTCGGTAATTATTTGTCGGTGAATGATCGATAAATGATCGTTAATTATCCACCATTTGTAGACTATATTCTGACCTAATTATTTTGGTCGGAAAATAGTCAGAAATAGTCAGTAATAGTTTGTCGGTAGAGGGTCACTAAATGGTCGATAATTTACTGATGATAGATTTTTCGTCGATAAAAAAATTATCGACGAACAAAATTGTGACAAAATATTTTGGTCGGCAAATGGTTAATATTTGGGTTACCGAACAAAAAACACTGAATTACCCACCAAATAATTGATCGGTAATTTGGAGAATTTTAGTAGTGGAAACATAAATAGATAGAGTAATAAATTGACATATAGATAGATATATAGATAGGAAAATATATAGATAGATTGATAAATAAATAGATAGATGGATAGACAAAATAGATATATAGATATATAGACATATAGTTAGATAGATATATAGACAGACAGATAGACATATTGATTAATAGATCATTAGGTAGATAGTTATATATTTAGATAGAGAGATATATAGATAAACAAATAGATAGTAAGAAAGAATGAAAAAATAGAAAGAAAGATAGATAGATAGATAGAAAGATATATATATAGATAGTATATCGAGAGATAGTTATATTGACCAATAGGTAGAAATAAATAATATATATATATATACACGCACACACATATACATGAATAGATAGATATATATAGATAGATAGAATGAGAAATAGAAAGGCATATGGATAGACAAATATATAGATATATATATAATTAGACATATAGTTAGATAGATATATAAATAGATAGATATACATATTGATAGACATATCAAATGGCAGATATTTAGATATTTAGATAGATAGATATATAGATATACAGATATATAGTAAGAAAGAAAGAAAGATAGATAGATAGATAGATAGATAGGTAAGTAGATAGATAGACAGATATATAGATAGATAGTTAGACTGATAGATATATAGGAATACACACACACACACTCACACACACACACACATACACACATCAAAATATAGACATATAAAAAATAGATAAATAGAAAAATGGAAATATGAATTGATAAATACATAGATAAATAGATAGATAGATAGATAGTCAGATAGATAGATAATCAGATAGATAGATAGTCAGATAGATAGATAGGTAAATAGATAGATACATGAATAGATAGAAATATAGATAGACATATATATAGACATATAGATAGAAATAAAGAAAGAAAGAAAGAAAGATAGATAGATAGATAGATAGACACATAGATAGACAGAAAGATTGATAGATAGATAGTGATATGGTAGATAGATAGATAGACAGATATACAGATAGATAGACATATAGATAGACATATAGATAGACACATAGATAGACACATAGATAGATAGATAATTAGATAGGGAGATAGATATACAAATAGATAGACTAAAATATAGACAAATAGACATATAGATAGATATATAGATAGATTGACATATAGATATAGAAAAGCAAATGGATATATAGATATATAGAAATATAAAGAGAGAGATATATATATATATATATTTATTTATATACAGAGATATAGTCAAATAGATAGACAGATAGACAGACAGATAGATACACAGATTGATAGATATATCAATAGAAAGATTTATCGATAGGTTGATAGCTAGATTGAAAGATAGATTGATATATGTAAAAAAATGATTGATATATAGCTTGATAAATAAATTAGTAGATAGATAGATATATTAATAGATAGATATAAAGATAGAAAGATAGAGAGATAGATAGTCAGATTATTCAAAAGATAGATTTAAAGATTATTAGATAGATAGATAGTTAAATAGATAAAAAGATAGACATAATTATAGATAGAAAGATAGATAGATAGAAATATAGATAGATAGATAGACAGATGGAAAGAAAGATAGAAAGAATGAAACACAGATAGATAGAAAGATAGGAAGAATGAAACACAAAATGATAGACATATTGATATATAGATTGATAGACAAATTTATAGATAGATTTTTATAGAGATGAATACATAGATGAAAGAGAGATTGAAATAATGAAAAATAGATAGATAGATAGACAGATAAATAGATAGATAGTTTGATTGATTGTTAGATAGACAAATAGATAAATAGATAGATAGCCATATAGATAGATAGATAGATAGTTAGTTAGATAGATAAATTGTTAAATAGATAGATATATAAAGAGATAGATATACAAATTTATAGATAGAATGATAATCAGATTAATAGAAAGATTGATAGGAATTTTGTTAAATAGAATGATATAGAGAGTGATACACAGATTGATAGACAGATTGATAATTAGAATGATAAACAAAATGATAGAAGGATTGATAGAAAATTTGATAGATAGATTGATAGAATGATAGATAGATTGATAGATATATTGATACATCGATTGATAGAAAGATTGATAGACAAATAAATATTCACATAGATAGACAGATAGATAGACACGTAAATAGTCAGATAGATTGATTGATAAAAATATAGGTAGACAAATATATATATAGATAGATAGATATATTATTAGATATACATACAATTAAATAGATAGATAGATGGATAGACAAATATATTGATAGATAAATAGACAAATAGATAGATAGATATATATATATATCTAGAAAGTTAGATAGATAAAAAAATAAATAGATAGAGAGAGAGAAACAAATACAAAGATCAAGACACACATTTAGATAGAAAGAAAGATAGGTTGACAAATAGATAGATAGACAAATAGACAGACATAAAGAAGGATAGATTGATAGATAGATATATAAAATTAAAGAAAGTGAGCTAGATTGATAGATAGAGAAATAGATAAATAAATTGAAATATATATAGACAGATAGATAGACATATATATTGAAAAAATGAAAGATAAAAAAATAGATAGATAGATTGATTGATTGATAAATAGATTGATAGACAGATTGATAAATTGGTAGAAAGATAGATTGATAAATAGATAAATAGACAGAAAGAATGATGGATAGATCAACAAATTATTAAAAATATAGAATGATAGATAGATAGATATAAAGTTAGATAGATAGATAGACAAAAAGATAGACAGATAGATAAATAGATAAACATATATATTTATAGATTGATAAATATATAGATAGATAGATTGATAGACAGATAAATAGAGAGATAGATAGATCATTACATAGACAAATTATTAAACATATACATCGATATAGATAGACTTAAAGATATATAGATATATAGATAGACAGAAAGATAGATTAATAAACAAATATATATATATAGATTGATAGAATATTAGATTGCTAAATAAATAGAAAGATAGATATGCATATAGTTAGGTAGATAGATAGATAGACAGATAAATAGATATAAAGATAGATAAAGAGATAGATCGACAAATTATTAGATAGATATATAGACATGAAGATACACATATAGATAGATAAACAGAGAGATAGACAGATAGAGAGATAGATTTATAAACAGATAGATAAAAAGACAGATAGATAGATAAATAAATACATATATAGATAGATTTATAGATATACATAAAGATATCTAGATTATTAGAATGGAAGATAGACAGATAGATACACATATAGATCGAGAGATAGATAGGTAGTCAGATTGACAAAAAGAAAGAAAGAAAGAAAGATATATAAATATATAGACAGATAGATAGTCAAATATATAGAGAGATAGATAGCCATATAGATACATAGATAAATAAATAGATTGGTAGTAAGATAGATTGAAAAATATATATATATATATATACCAATTGATAGAAAGATAGATAAAGAAATAGATAGATATATAAATATATAGGTAGATATGTAGATATACAAATAGATAGATACATAGATTTATAGACACATACATAGACAAATAGATTTATAGAAAGATAGATAGATAGATAGACATATAGATTGATAGATAGATATACATATAAATAGACACTCACACACACACACACACACATATATATATATAGAGATAGATAGATATACAAATAGATAGTCAGATAAATAGATGCAAAGATAGAAAGATAGATAGACAAAAAGATATATAGATAGATAGTAAAATAGAGAAAAATATAGATATATAGATAGATAGACATATAGTAGACAAATAGATAGACACATAAATAGATAGATAAATAGACAAAGATATTAAAATATAGATAAATAGATATATTGATAGATAGATAGACATAAGGATATATAGAAAGTTAGATAGATAGATAGACATATAGATAGGTAGATAGTTTGATATAACAAAAGATAGATAGATGTATAGAAAGATAAATAGACAGATAGATTGATAGTTTGATAGAAAGAAAGGAAGATAGATATAATGTTTAAAAAATAGATAGACAGAAAGATATACTAAAAGATAAATAGACATATAGACATATAGATAGAAATATAAGCATTTAGATAGATAGATAGACAAATAGATATGCATCTTGATAGATAAATAAATAAATGGACATAAAGGTAGCTTATTGATATACAAATAGATACAAAAATAAATAAAAAGTTAGTTTGATAGATAGATAAATAAATATATAGATAGATAGTTAGATAGAAAGATAGTTATATAGACAGAAAGATAGAGAAAGAAATTGATTGATTGATTGATAGAAATATAGATAGACATACAAATAGACATATAGACAAATAGATAGGTAAACACATAGATACATAATAAAATAGACACACAGATTGATAGATAGCTATATAAACATATTGAGAGAGAAAAATAAAGAGATCAGAATACAATTTGATACATATTTTGATTGAGTGAAAGATAGAAAGATAGATAGCCATAAGGATAGATAGATATTTAGATAAATAGATAGATAGATAGATATAAGATAGATAGATAGACATATATAGATTAATTAATAAATAGTTTGATACACAAATTGATAGATAGATAGATTTATAAATTATTAGATAGTTTAATAGATAGATATATAGATAGAATGATAGATAGATATATAGAATGATAGAAAAATAGATAGATATAAAGATAGATATATAAATTAATAGATATATAGATAGATAAATAGACAGATAGATACAAAAGAAATAAAGAAAGATATATATATAGATAGATAGATAGATAGGCAGAAAGATAGATAGATAGATAGATACAAAAATAGATAAATAAAATCATAGATAGATAAATAGATAGACAAACATGCAAATATATTGATAGATAGAAAGATAAACAAATAGATAAATAGAAAATAAGATAGATTGATTGATAAATAGAAAGACAGATTGATAGATAAATTAATAGACTAATTGATAAAAAGATAGATAGATAAACATATTAATCGATACATAGATAGACAAATAGGTAGATAGATAGAATGATAGATTGATAGATTATTATATAGATCAATAGAGAAATAGAAAGATAGAAATACAAATAGATAAACAGACAGATAGATAGATACATATATAGATACATAGATAGATTATTAGATAAATAGATTGACAAATTGACAGATAGATAAATAGATAGATAGATAGTGAGATAGATAAACAAATAGATAGATAGATAGATAGATAGATAAAAATAGAGATAGATAAACAGATAGATATATAGATTGATAGAAAGATAGATATATAGAATGCTAGATAGATGGATATAGAGACAAATAAATAGATTTAAAGACAGTGAGATAGGAAAATAGATAGACACAAAGATATACAAATAGATAGATAGATATTTAGATGCATAGATAGATAGAAAAATAGACAGATTAGTTATCTAGGATGGCATGGGATCTACTGACTCCTTCGGTGTCGAGCGTAGCATTGGAGTCTGCTTTTTCTATTGTAGTGAACGTGATTTTGGATAGGAGATCGTGATTACGTCCATATATTATTGAGGCCTTGGCTTGTTTGAAGTATTGGGAGGATTCGAGGTTTAGCAACCATGATCGTGCTGAAGTTGGGACTGGGAAAGGGACTGCAGCCCCATCCACTACGATAGCGGAGGAGTTGATTGATGATGATGATAATCCATATGATACTGATCTTGATTTTGCGGCTGATGATGCTCATGATATGCCAATTGACGATTGATGATGATCTACTATTTTTTAATTTCGATGTTTTGTTTTTTATTGATTGTGCGCTTTGTTTATACGTTATGTTGAAACTATAATTTGTTTGGTTCGGACCTTCGGTATCAAATGACTTATTGGTCATTTTTCATTTGAGTTGCTTATGTTTTTTTTTAATTTTTATTTTTTTAAACAAAATGTATTGATTTATTTATTTTTTTGTTTTAATTTTTCATTTACAAATTTATAACTATATTATATAATTCTAATAAATTTTAAACTGATTTTATATAACATTATAAAAAAAATTTTAAACTTTGTTATTTTAAAATATTTTAACATTTTTCATATTATAAATATATGATATTATACATTATCTAAAATTTTATATATAATTTAATAATTTATATAAATAAAATAAAAATAAAAAAAAAATTAAAAATAAAAAAAAATTTTTACCGGCCGTACGTCCAAGCCAGGCCCAAGCGGGCCGGGCACAGCACAGCATGCTGTGCCTGCGGGCTGTGCCAGGCCCGCTCGGTACAGTAACCGTGCCGTGCCTGGCCCGGCACGAAAGCACGCCCGTGCTCAAAAAAATGGGTCGGCCCGACCCGGCCCTTTTAACACCTCTAAGACATATTAATAGATAGATTGATAGACATATAGATAGATAGATAAATAAATAGATAAACAAATATATCAACATATTATTAGAAAAATAGATAGACAAATAGATATAAAGATATCTAATCAAATAAATAGATTGAAAAATTGATATATAGATAGTCATATAGATAGACAGATATAAAGAATGATAGATAGATATATAGTTAGATAAACAGATAGATAGATAAATAGATAGAAATAAAATTAGATAGATAATAAGATAGATAGATAAATAGATAGATAGACATATAAAAAGAAAGATATATAGATAGATAGACATATAGATAAAAGATAGATAGATTGATAGATAGATAGAAAGATAGAAAGATTGATGGACATATATATAGAAAGATAGATATATATATTAATTGATAGGATTATAGAGAGATAGCTTGCTATAAAGATAGACAAATATATAAGTATAAAGATATACCTATAAATAGATTGATAGATATATAGACATAAAGATAGATATATAGACAAAAAGATAGATATATAGATAGCTATATAGATAGATATATAGATAGATATATTGATAGATATATTGATAGATAGATAGATAGCTAGACAAATAGATATACAGATAGATTGATAAATAGATATTCAATTAGTTAGATATATAAATAGATAGACAGATAGATAGACAGATAGATATACAGATAGATAAATAAATAGATATATAAATAGTTAGACATATATATAAATAGATAGATAGATATATATATAGATAACTAGATATATAGATAGATATACAGATAAAAAATTTGATAGATAAATAGATAGAATATTAGATAGATTGATAGAGAGAAAGATAAACAAATAGATAGATTGATAGCAAAATTTATAGAAAAATTGATAGATACATTAATAGATTTACAAAAAGGTAGAATGATAGATAATTATATTGATATATGATTTACTAAATAGATAGACCAAAAGATAGACAGACATATAGAAATATAGATAGTCAGATATATAGATAGAAAGAAAATTAGATATATATACAGATAGAAGATAGATAGAGAGACATTGATTGACAAATAAATAGATAGATAGATCAAAAGATATAGAAATATAGATAGAAAGATAGATAAATATATAGATACATAGATAGATAGATAGATAGACATATAGATAGATAAATCGATAGATAGAATGACAGATAGATAGATAAAAAGATAGATAGAGAAATAGATAGGCAAATTAAATGACATATAGATATACATTTAGATTAAAAGAAGATAGAAAGATAGATACACAGATAGATATACAGATAGATAAAAAGATAGATACATACATAGATAAACATATAGATAGACAAATAGATTTAAATATAGATAGGTAGACAGACAGAAAGACATATATAAGGATAGATAGATAGATAGATATTTAGTTAGTTAGTTAGTTAGTTAGATAATTAGGTTGACAAATAGTTATACAACTAGATAGAAAGACATAAAGATAGACAAATAGACTGCTAGATAGATAAATAATATATAAATAGAAGGATAGATAGACTGATAGAAAGAAAGACAAATATATAGTTAGATAGATAAATAGATAGTCTGATAAATAGATAGATAAAAAAATAGATAGATAGAAATATAGACAGATAGATAAATGGATACATAGATAAATAGATAGATAGATAAATATATAGATTGATAGAGAGATATATAGATAGATAGATAGACAGTCAGATAGATAAATATATAGGTAAACAAATAGATAGATTGATAAATAGATAAATTAATTAATAGAAAAAAAGATAGATAGATAGTTTGATAGATTGAAAGATATCTAGAAAGATTGCTAGAAAGATAGGTAGATAGATTGATAGGTAAATAAATATACACATAGAAAGAAAGAATGAAAGATAGATAGATAAATAGATAGATAGACATATAGATATATAGATTTATTGATAGTTAGATTGATTGATTGATGGATTGATAAACAGTTTGATAGATAGATGTATAGAACGAAACAATGACAGACAGATAGATAGATATATCAATAGTTTATTAGATAGAAAAATAGATAGATATATATTATATAGATAGATAAAGAGTTAGATAGATATATTGATATACAGATATTTAAATAGATTAGATAGATATAGATAGTGAGATAGATATATAGATATAATGATATATTGATCGATAGATTAAAAAATAGATTGATAAATAGATTGATAAACATATGTATATAAAGATTGATAGACTATTAGACAGATAGATTGATAGAAAAATTAATATATAGATAGAGAAACTTATTGATAGATTGATATATAGACAAATAGATAGATAGATAGATAGAATAGATAGATAGATAGATAGAAATTTCTATAGATTATTAGTCAAATATATAGATAGTTCGATAGATAGATAGACAAAATGATAGTCTAATAGATAGACAAAATAGATAGATATATAGTTAGATAGATAGGTAGATAGATATACATATAAATAGACACACACACACACACACACACACACATATATATATATATATATATAAATAGATAGAGAGACAGTTTGATAAACAAATAGATAGATAGATAGACACACATATATATAGATAGCTAGTCAGATAGATTCACATATACACATATACAAAGACAGATAGACATATTTAAAGATTGACAGATGGATAGATAGATAAATAGATAGAAAAATAAGAAGATTGATAGATAGAAAGATAGAAAGTTAGATAGATAGATATAGAGATAGATAGATAGTTAGTTAGATAGATAAATAGATAAATACACAAAAAAATGTCAATTTAGCTAGGAAAATTTATCTAGGGATCATTATCTAGCTAAATTGCGAAGTATCAGCTAGAGAAAAGTAAGGGATTTTTGATTTTGTATTGAAATAAAATTTAGCGATGGATTAGTAATGGAATTTCACTTTTAAAAATATTCCCTCACTATTTTATTCATAACTTTCTGTGCAACAAAAAACCTTAAATTTAGTGATAAATTTACTAACGAAATTTTTATATCTAATTAGATCCAGAAATAATCCGTCGCTATTTTTTTTGTAAATTTCCGTGCAATGAAAAGCCGCAAATATAGCAATGGATTTAGCAAGGAAATATCCCTTGCTATTTACATCTGGAATATAGCTATGGATTTAGAGACAGAATTCCCTAGCTAATTACATCCTTGATATTGTGATGGATTTTGCGATGGAATTTTCCTGGCTAATTACATATTTGATATAGCGATAGATTTAGCAACATATTTTTCTAGCTAATTTTAGCCGAGATATAGCGAAGTATTTAGCGAGTTAATTTCTCTAGTTAATTAGATTTGGAATATAGCAACAGATTTAGTGATAAAATTTTCCTAGTCAATTACTTCCTTGATATAACAATAGATTTCATGATGAAATTTCCCTAGCTAATTAGTTCAAGACAAAATCCATTCCTACTTAATTATTTGAATTTATTTTTTTATATTTTTATAAAAAATTCGAAGCAATTATTCCTAAAATTTTTACTTTCTAAAATATATGCATTTAGCTAGGGATTTTTCCCCTACTATTTGGGCTAGTGATAATTTCCATTACTAATTTATAAAAATTAAATATTTTTTAAAATTATTTATTTTAATATTTTATTTAAATTTTTATATTAAAGGTACTTCATGGTCTATAAATGAGCTATCCTTTAAACACACAATATCCTCATATAATTATAAAAATATGATATTATAAATAAAAAATATCATAAATATATATATACAAATAAAAATTTATAGTAGATAAGTCAAATTATTTTTTTTTGATTATAAATTAATTAAAATATTATAAAAAATATTTTTCTGAAATTTTTAATTATGATATTTAAATATTTATATTAAAAAAAATATATAATTTATTATTTAAATATAAATATTTTGACAATATTTTAATTAATAAATTAACATAAATAAAAATTACTACTGATAAAAAACTAAAATAAACAATTATTTGATTAAATAAAAAAATTTATAAAATTATATGAATTAATGAATAAACAAGTAAATATTAATATTATTCCTATATTTCTAAAATATTTTAAGGTTTATAGAAATCTTTTAAAAAAATAATGATTAAAATATTTAAAAATTTTGAATAATAAAAAAAAGATTCAAATCAAAAAAAAATTCAATTTTTTATAAAATTAAAAAGAAAATAAATTGAATTTTAAAATTAATACACAGATGTTTTAATAACATCAAAAGAATTTTGATTATTTAAAAAATAAAAATCTAAGTGTGGTTATTAAATGAATACTCCAATGATTCAATTTTATAATGACTAAAAGATTCAAAATTTATGCATTTATAATTATTTCATATAATATTAATACAAAATAAATTGATTTCTTAAAAACTTATAACCATAATATATATATATATAGATACATACATACATACATACATACATATATATATATATATATATATATATATATATATATAAATACACGAAATACTTTATTATTATAATATATTATATTATTTATTTATGAAATAATATCATTTATGGTTAAATAAAAATCTATTTCATAATTTTTATTTAAATTATTTATTTTTTATAATTTTAGTTTACTTTTATTTTTTGTATCTTTATTTTCTATATATTGGCTTCAAATTTTTGTTTTTATAGTTTCCGTGAAAAAATAATGCTAATGCATTAAGCACTAAAAATTTGTTCTATCTTTCAATTACGACGAGAGGAGAAGCAAAACAATACTACGAGAGCAACCTAAAACAAATATTCTAACAAACATTGTATTTAATTTTTTCTAAAATTGATATAAATATTATATCAGAAAAGCCTATATATGTTTTAAAATTAAATTATGGAAATTTAAAATTTATTAATAAAATATAATAAAATAGAATTGATGAAAGTTATTTTTAAAATAATCTTATATAAGTATTTTTGAGTAAATAGAAAATAACAAATTTCAAAAATCTGGGATTGGGTCGGGCGCTATAATTACAAAAATTTCCAAACATTCTCGTATTTTTGATTATGGCATAAAATATCAGAATAATGTTACAATAATTTTAAGTTAATGTTTTTTTTAAATTAATGATGCTGATTACTAATCAATTGTTCCAATTTTTTGAAGTACCTTCATGATTATAACCACAAAAAATTTAAATTGTTCAATTAAATTTAAATATTTAATAATTTTATCAATATATTTATTATTGACAAACATAAATATAATTTAATCAATATACATTTAAATTAAAATTTATTGACAAACATAAATAAAATGATTAAATGTATATGTTGGAGGAGACATGAGAGCTCATGATTTTGTGACTATCGATATTTAGTGAGGGAAGGTTCAAGTTTAACTAAATGTGTAACTATATGTATAACATGTAACTAGTTTTATAATTACATGCATAACAACATAGAATATTATGTTTAACTATATGTGTATAACTATAAAAATATATATAAATGTATATTTAGTACGGACCGTGACAATGTTTGAAGGCTTTGAATCAGAATTTTTTCGTGCATCTTACATCAAATTTCTTGAAAAGATTCATTATTAGGTTAATCAGGAAAGAATAGAACAAAAATAGAATAAAGATAAATGATACCTCAAATGATGAACCACTTCTAAGCCCCCCCAAGGTTTTCTTAGTCTGTAGTGCATTATTCAAGAAAGATATATATTTTGCAAGTATATCATTAGCTACTCAAGTAACTATATGTATTTCATAATCTCAGATATTGATTCTCTAATCCTATGAAATACATTGCTTGTGGATGCATAGATATGTTAATGCTCCAGTAAAGCGATTGAAGGCAAAGCAGTAATCTACTTTACATTACCACTATTAGTTTCCCATGTTCATATGTTTGCTTTTGTACAATTCCTCTTTCTCTATTTGTGTGTGTGTGTATTTGTGGAAATGTTCTAGATTTTTATATATGTTAGCCTATTGTGGGAGTTAACATGTTTTTATGAATTTAGACAAGTGGCAGGGGTTCATTGGTGGAAATTTCAAGTTTGATGCTAAAAAGTGTTATTATTCCTTTGTTCCTTTTGTAAACATATATGTGATTTGAGTGAAGCATCTACGCAATCCTATATTGTATGTAATATGTAGCATAGATGTTGCATTTATTACCATGTGATAAGGTGTGGGAAACAACCTGTAAATATTAGTTACACAAATATAAATTCATATCAAAATATTTTATAAAATATTTTCTCATCATTTAATTCAAAATGATTACTTGTTTTATTGTTATTAATATCATGTATTGTAGCAATCACAAATATTATTGGCTCATAAAATATTTCATTTTGGGCCTTTGTATTCCCCACCATATGTGCTTTGGTATATCAATTATAAAATATTTACAAAAAAATAATTCATTTTCATGTTAAGTAAAAAATGTTTAAGAATAAAATATTTCTATTTTTAGTATACTATAAATGTTCCTTAGATTTATTGTCACTATATACATATAAAGTGAAAATTAATATATATAGCATATATGTATGTATATAGCATATATGTATGTATGTATTTAGCATATTTGTGTGTGTGTGTGTGTGTGTATAAGTATTTAGCATATATGTATGTATGTATGTATGTATGTATATATGTGTGTGTGTATATATATTTATATATAACTATAGTATATATACATATATATATATATATATGTATGTATGTATGTATATATGTGTGTGTGTGTGTGTGTGTATACTTATAGTATATATACATATATATATAAATATATATGTATATATGTATGTGTATACATGTGTATGTATGTATGTATATATGTATGTATGTATATATGTATGTATGTATATATATATGTATGTATATAAGTACATTTATGCATGTATGTATATATATATATACCTTTCTATCTTTATAAATATATATGTATGTATGTGCATATATATATGTGTGTGTGTGTTTGTATGCATATGTTTGAATATTTTTAAAAAACATTATAGTTTTCAACCTGAAACATACACACACACACACACGTAAACTATCCTCAAAAGATTAGTGGTTTTTATATACTTTAACACCATTTGTGTTTTTTTTGACTATATGTACTAAAAAGGAAAATATATTTCCAATATAAACTATCATGAACTTGAGTTTTTATTTTTGTTTATAGACAGCAAATTATAAGAGAGAATTTTCATTTCCAAATTTTAATTTCAAAAATATGAGAAATTGTGTTTTTTATGAATATTTTATAATTAGTTTATGAAAACATCTAGTATATGTAGTTATAAATAGTTATATATAGTTAAACATATATATAGATAGATATATATATATATATATATATATATATATATTCATACAAGTAGGTATATGTAGTTATACAATTTTCCTTAATACAACTTTATTTTCCTCACAAAAAATTCTTGAAAAAAGTTAATATACAGACAAAAAAAGACAAATTGATAGACAGAAATACAGATAGATAAATTGATAGATTGATAGACATATTGATATTTGATTTGATTGACAGATAGATAGATAGATAGACAAATAGATAGATACACATATAGATAGATAGATTAATTGATTATTAGATAGATAGATATATAGACAAATAGATAGATTGATAGATTGAATGATAAACAGATATATAGATAGATATATAGATAGATAGATAGATAGATAAATAGATAGATAGATGCATAAATATATAGACAAAAAGATAAACAAAAAGAAAGATAGATATATAGATAGATTGATAAACAGATAGGTAGACAAATAGATAGATAAATAAATTAATAGATAGATAAATAGATAGACATATAGATAGATAAATAGATAGACATATAGATAAATTTATAGAAATATAGATAGATAGATAGATAGAATGCTATATATATATATATATAGAAAATAAATAGATAGATAAGCTAAATTTGTTTATTTATTTTAGCTCGCGAAAACCTAGCTCTCGCGAAAACCCTCTCGCGAAAACTCTTCTGTGGATTTCTCTAGATTTTCTCTCTCGCGATTTATCTTAAACAAATGGTTATGTGAATTTGTTGATTGATTATTGTGCAAACTAATCGTGAATTGTTTTTATGATACAGGTTCTCTCGTGATTTTCTCTCTAACGTATTATCTTGCGATTATCTCGAATAAACAAACAGGTATGTGAATTTGTCGAAGGATTTATTGTGCAAATTGCTTAGTGAATCGATTTTCGTTACAGGTTCTCTCGTGATTATTTGCGAACATCTTGAATAAACTCTTAATTGGGAGAACCATCGCGTTAATTGCTTTGTGAACTGCCTGGAAAACAATAACGTATACATTGAATAAACTGTTTGTCGAATGTTCTTTTGATATAGTTGGGAGATACATCTTGTTATATTTGCAAAGTATTATTAAGTGTAACTGTTATGGGAATACTGTTACGGGAACATGAATAATAACAATTGTATGTATAAACTGTTATGCGATTTTCTGGTATAATCTGTTATTCTCGTGAAAATCCTCTCACCTTTTCTCTCTAGTGATTATCTGGAAATAACTATTGTGGGAATAGTTGAGGGACTTAGTTTTCGTGAACTGCTATTTGATACAATAAGGGTATAGTGTTGAGTAATTGTTAGATTGTGAAACAAAGAAAGAAGAAAACATCATTGAGGCTCAAACCAAGCCCAATCCAAGGTAAGAATGGAAAAATCTGACTTATTATTAAATAATAAGTCTTTTGCCTCGGTGGTGAAGGGCTCCACGCCGATTTTACGAATTCAAGGGAACAAAAATGGTCTCCCGGCCATCATCTTCTCTGCCGAAGAATCTCAAAGGCTCTTAGAACCTTTCGAATATACGCTCGTTGGAAAGTTCTCTCACGGCAGGCCTCGTGCGATTGGTGTTCAGAAATTCATCGACAATTTAAAGCACAAGGGGAAGGTGAAATTTGCTGATTTCGATGCCAAACATGTTGTGCTGCAATACTCTATCAATATCGCCTATGGCAGTGTGGATTATGGCAAGTTGACGGCTTCCCCATGCGTATACTGAAGTGGACAAAAGATTTTACTCCTCTTGAAAAGGCGCCTATAGCTCCGGTATGGTTTACATTGCCTTTTCTGCCACTCCATTTTTTCTCTGAAACATCTCTTTATGCAATTTCATCGTGTTTGGGTAAGCCCATGTTACGAGATGAAGCCACAAGAACCATGTCAAGGCCGAACAAAGCACGTGTATATGTAGAGCTAAACCTCTTAACTAAACCGCCTGAAAAAATATGGATAGGTAGTGGTGAAGGGGAACAGGCCGGGGGGTTTTGGCAAACTGTCATTCCCGAAAGCCTTCCTCCCTATTGTTCAAAATGTAAGAGGCTAGGGCATGAAAATCTCTCGTGCAAGGTGGGGAAAGAAGCGCATAACAACGGGCAGCAGCACGAAGGAGGAGGTGGGAATGTGATGCATTGGGTAAGGAAAGAGGAGGCTTCACTTCACAAACAAAACCAGCCGAAGGGAGATTTGGACTCAAGCATCCCTCCAGATAATCCAAATATTACTCAAGAAGAAGGACCCCTGAGAGAGACTAACTCGGGGATAGAAAATGATGCTAGTTTAATAAAAGGATGAGAGGAGGCAAAACATAAGAGAAAATATAAAAAAACATCTAAAACAAGAATTGTATTGAAAGAAAAACTTGATGATTATGCATGGATAGATGAGGATCTTCTGGATTTTCCTGAAGATGAATCGGTAATTTTTAGTTGCCCTTCAGGCCATAAGGATGATGTATCCCAAGATGAGGTTGAGTTGAAAGCAAAGGATGATATACATATTTATAATGAAGATTGGGAAAATCTTTCAAGAACCCAATCCATGGAGGCCCTAAAGCAAATGGCTATGGTGCTCGAAAAACAGGTAAAATATAAGGAGATTAGGTATGAAATTCCTCACACTCCTAAAACAGCAAGAAATACAAAAAAAAATATGTTAACATGTCTTATGAATCTAAGTGTACAACTCGAGCCCAAGCTAAACTAGTTTTTAATGGATAAATGTCTATATTGGAATGTTAGGGGAATAGCCAATAGCCACACGATAAATAGATTAAGACTTTTAATTAAAGAACATAAAATCTCATTAATGATTATTGCAGAACCAATGGTCCTGCAAGATCAACTAAATAAATATAAAGTAATTTTAGGATTTAATAAGGCTTATGATAATCTAAATAGTAAACTTTGGATTTTATGGCACAGTAAATTGAAAATTGAAATATTAAAAGATACTGAACAAATAGTACATTTCAAATTAGATAAGAGCACAGATCAAATAATCTCAGCAGTTTATGCAAAAAATGATAAACAATCTAGGTTGGCATTATGGGAAGAAATGAAAGATATAGCAAGTAGAAATTCACTTTGGATAATAGGAGGCGACTTTAATATAATTAGAAGCCCTCAAGAAAAGAAGGGTGGTAAACCACCAGACAAGGTAGCCATGAAACAATTTAATGACACAATAGCCATTACCAATCTAATGGAAATAGATTTCAATGGTTTGAGATATACCTGGTGTAATAATTGGAAAAAAAGAGGAGTCATCTGGGCTCGACTGGATAGGATTATGTGTAACACAAAGTGGGTCACCTCACAAGGGACTACGGGGCTTAGACACTTAAACAGAACTTGCTCTGACCATAGCCCACTACTTATCATGATTCAAAAAAATCAGGGTAATACATCTAATTTTAAATTTCAAAATATGTGGGTAAAGCATGCGAGCTTTGCAGGACTAGTTAGAGAATCTTGGAAAGAGCCAGCAGAGGGTAAACCGATGCAAGTCCTATCAATCAAACTTCTGAGGCTAAAAGCTTGTTTGAAAACATGGAATAAAGAGGTTTTTGGGAAATTAAATCAGGAGCTAAAAAAACTAGAAGAAAAAGTAGCCAAGTTGGAGCAAGATTTTGACTCCACAAATAATAATGAAACTCGGATAGAATTAAGTAAGGCTAAAGGAGAACTGAGATTGAAACTACACATGGATGAAATTTACTGGAAACAACGAGCAAAAATAAAATGGTTAAAAGATGGGGATCGTAATACCAAATTTTTTTATAGTATGTCTAAAATAAAATCTCAAAAAAATAAAATTAAAAGTCTAATAAACAAAGAAGGAAAATGGGTAGAAAATGAAAAGGAAATAGGAGCTCTCTTTAAAAATTTCTTTGAAAATCAATTATGTAGTCAGTCAAGTAGGACAGATAATTCTCTAATGCAAGAGATTAGAGCGACCATTACGGAAGTTCAAAATCAATTAATGGAATTGGTCCCAGAAGAACCAGAAGTTAAAGAGGCTATTTTTAGTCTGGATAAAGATAGTGCAGCAGGACGTGATGGTTGGCACAATTATTTTTTTCAGGTAAACTGGGATACGATTAAAACTGAGCTAGTTCCTGCAATTGCAAGTTTTTTTGTAGGTGCGGAAATCCCAAAAGCATGGGCAAAATCTTTTTTAGTATTAATTCCAAAAAAAGAATCACCACAGAAATGTGAGGATTATAGACCAATAAGCTTATGCAATGCTATTTATAAAATACTGGCAAAAATATTACAAAATAGGCTGAGCTTAATTTTACCTTTAATAATATCTCAGGAACAAACGGGTTTTGTTAAAAATAGATTAATGATAGAAAATATAAAGCTTGCATCAGTAATGATGAAAGAGATAGGAAGTAAGTCTAGAGGAAAAAACTTAGTGGTCAAATTAGATCAATCGAAAGCCTTCGATAGAGTAGAATGGGATACCCTTTGCTTTGTGTTAAGAAGGTTCGGCTTTTCTGAGCTAACCATAGATCTAATATATAGATGCATTTCAAGTACTTGGGTAAGAGTCCTGGTAAATGGTAAGTTAAGTGAGGAATTTAAACCAAATAAAAGTTTAAGGCAAGGGGATCCGTTATCCCCTCTTCTTTTTGATATCTATTTAGAATTGTTAATACGTAACTTGAATGAAAAAATATCCGAAGGTAAAATATTGTCATTCAGACCACCAAGGAATACACCCAGAATAGGTTGTTTAGCTTATGCAGATGACCTTATAATATTTACATATGCTAGCATAAAGTCTTTAATGAATCTTATGGATCTTCTCCAAATTTTTGAAAAAGAGACAGGTCAAATGGTTAATAAAAGTAAATGTCAGTTCATGCTTGCTAAAAATGCAAAATTAAAGTTAGTAGATAAAATAAAAAGTATTACGGGATTTGCAGAAATTAAAGGGGCATTAATGTATTTAGGTTGTCTGATATATGAGGGGAGGTTGAAAGAAGAATATCTAAGTTACCTTCAGGACAAACTAAGAAAGAAAATAGCATGATGGAAAGAAGAGTTACTGGGATTTGGGGGGAGAATAACACTGATGTCACATGTATTACAAAGCACGCTAACGCACATATTATCAGTGATACACCCCCCTAAGAAATTTATTAAAAAACTCGAATCGGAAATGGCTAACTTCTTATGGGGTAAAAAACAAGTCAGAAATAAACTACATTGGAAGGACTGGAAAAGTATCTGTTATCCGTAAGAGGAAGCAGGATTATGTCTAATGAGCCTCCAGGACTCGGCATCTGCCTGGGACTGTAAAAGCTGGTGGAGACTTAAAGAAAGTGATAGTCTTTGGGCTAAATATATGCGGGCAAGATATTTAGATAACAAGAATAAGACCACTAAGAAAGTCTCGAACAGTTGGAAGTCAATGGTAAAACAAAAAGAAATAGTAGACTCACACTCTATACAAAAGAGGAGCGGCTGGAAATGGACGTTAACACCACTAGGAAACTTTTCCCTCAAGTCGGCAAAAGACTTGGTCAGAAAGAAAAAACTAGCTCAAACTCTATTTAAATGGGTATGACAAGAAAACATACCGCAAAAAATGCGCTCCTTCACATGGAAGGCTTTAATGAATGCTATACCGGTAGATAGAAATATACAAAAAAAAGGTTTAAACATCACATCAAGATGTGAATGCTGTTCACAAGCAGTTGAAACCACTGATCATTTGCTTTCCAATGGTCCCATCGCAGCAGAAATATGGAAAGAAATGGAAGGGGAAAAAAGAATATGTAAAATATATGATGGATTAATAGATAAAGTTAAAAAATGGGAAAAGGAGAAAACGAAAAGCCCCACCAGGAAATGGCTCAACCAAAAACTGCCGCATCTAATTATTTGGTGTATATGGAAATCTCGAAACAAAAGTAAATTCGAAAATATAAGGATGAATTTAACAGAAATTATAAAATATATTAGAAAGGAGATATGTAATATATCACTAATAAAACCGATAGTTATTCAGGAAATGAAACAAGAAAAGAAGATTGAGAAAGAATGGGATCTCACATATAAAGTTTTAAAACAGCAATGGGCTAAATGCATATAGTGGAATGCTCCGCCGGTTGGTAAACTCTCACTTAATACGGATGGGAGTTTTAGCAGGGACACTGGAATAGCAGGAGGAGGCGGGGTAATAAGAGATCATACAGGGACAGTACAGAGAGCTTTCACCAGATCTAGTAGAGCCTCTTCGGCTTTAGAATCTAAAATCAAAGCATTAAAATCAGGGTTAGAGATATGTAAGCAGCTTAACTTTAAAAACATTGAAGTTCAGGTAGACTCAAAATTACTAGTTGATACAGTAATCAATAAGAAAATATTATGGAGGAATGAAGAGGACCTAGAAGTAATTCTTGGTCTTATGGACGAACTGAATGCCTCTATAATACATATATATAGAGAAGCTAATTATCTAGCGGATAATCTATCTAAAATAGGTACCACTAGAGGAGATATAGAATATATTGAGAAACTCATGCCAAACAAACTAAAGGGAATAGCATGTTTAGATAAAATGGGTTTTCCTTATTTTCGAACAAATAAACAGACCACGAAGATATAACAAAGCCTCAACTTTCTGATGGATTGGACGGGAATAATGAGTACTTTAAAATATGTATCTTGACTTTTGCTAAGATAATATCATAATATGTATTCTGACTTTTACGCTGCTATATAAACGCTGTTATATAAAAAGCCACAGTGAATCTTAATAAGTATAATTTCTGATATTCCTTGTTCTGCTGCTCTTGCTGCTGTAAAAGGACAAGGAAATAGGGCAAGGTAATAGTGCAAGGTATTGGTTTCCTTATTGCTGATCCATTTAAGTTCATTTCCTTAGCTAAAATCTTGTGTTGCTGTTCCTTTTTTGCTTGTGGTTTGGTTTTGTTGCAGATATTCAAATAAGGGTCACCCCGGTCCTGAGGGGGACTATAAATTGATTATTTCTTTATTGCTTTACTGTTTTACCTATTTTGTTTTGTTTTCTTTTTCTGTCATTTTAAGAGCACATTTCAAGCTTGGGGTGTATTGAAAAGGCTACAAGCATTGGTCCTAAAAAGAATTGAAAATGAGAAGGGGTCCTAGGGGTGTTTTCTGTTTAGCTTCATCTAAGTAAAATAAGGGCTGTTTGTTGGGCAGAAGAGTTAGGTTAGGTTATTAAATGCAAGTATAGAGGGGGGGGGTTTTTTGTATATTTACTATTTTGCAGGAATATTGCAGACAACCCAATACCGGTAGTGGGAAATACAAGAAAGGAGGTTTTGCCACTTCGAGGTGCTGGAACGGGATGGAAGAAGAAGCGGTTGTTGTTGATGTTTTTTATTTCCAGATTCTTGTTAAGGGGAGGGTTAATCGGGAGAAGGGGAGAAAAAAGGTTTTTTATTTCCAATAATCGGGAGAAAGGGAGGGTTACTTTTTATTTCTAGATGCTGAAAGACAGGAAATGGAGGACTTTAAGAGGTTAGGAAGACAGCATAAGTGGCTCAGGGATAGCTAAAGAGGCATTATTGGAGGCTCCAAGAGACGCAATAACAGAAAAGTTTAAAGGGCAGCATAAGGGACAGCATAAGAGGCAATAAAAAGCATTAAAGGACCACATTGAAGTTACTTATGATACACAAAAAGCAAAGAGTTTACTCATAGCACATTCATATTCACAAGCAGTGTTTAGATGCAAGTGAAATGTATGATTCTGTTAATTTGTATGCATGTCTCAATAGATAATACCCGATAGGGGTATATAAGATATGAAGGGTGTAAAGGGCATTGGGTAGCAAGCAAGTAGGTTGTAAAAATGGTATTCCTCCGCCAAAAGAGAGGGTCAATATTAATAAAACAAATTTTTTTAAAAAAAAAAATAAATAAATAAATAGATAGATATAGGGGTGTAACCAAACCAAATGATTCATGATTCATTCGGAGCTCGGCTCGGTAAAAGTTCGTTTGAATTTGTTTTTAATTTAAATGAGCCGAGCCCAAACTTCATTTTGGCTATTTACTTAAACAAGCTCCACCCAAGCTTCCTTAAGATTGGCTTGCAAAAGTTTGTGAATAGGCTCATTTACCAGCTCATGAACATGCTCACGAACTGGCTCGCAATATGTTCTTGAACAGGCTCGTGAATAGGCTCACGAAAAGTTTGACACATGTTCAATCACTTCGATGTTCTAACTTCCAAATTTCTGATCTTTTCTTCCCCATCCCCATTAAAAACCCTTAAAGACCATATTAGATATTACTCTCTCAGCTCTCCCATTCTCTACCACCGCTCGACGCCCACTATGCCGCACTCTCCCCTGTTCTTTTCTTCTTTTCCTTTCTTCCATTGTTAATTTGTTATCTCTTTATGGCCAATCTCTTTGCAACTTATAGCTTTGGTCTTGTTCTCTATGTCTTGGTCTCTACAATGGGAATGTTGAAATATTGTTGGAAATGGCATTGCTCCATCTCTCACTAACTTCTACAAATCTAAGCATCGAGTGCAAGGTTATATTTTGCTGCAAAGAAAGCACGACAAATGCACCAACTTAGATTTTAATGACTCAATTTACTTAGACTACCGATGTTTGCATCACAAAGGGAAAAATTCATCTTTGTAGGCTACAATTCTTTCAGCTCTTTTGACATTTGTCTCTTTCACCCCTTGCTCTAGTAAATGAATACCAAATGAAAGAAAAAACATAAAATAAACTTGTTATGATAGACCCCAAAGTGAATATTTTAATGAAAGTGTGAATCAAATGTCTTCTACTATTTTTGATTGAATTCTATGTTGCTGAATTGGGCTGTTTAAAGTTTTCCAAATTTTCATATACAATTTCCATGTTGAAATTATATGAAATCTACCTTATTTATTTTCCAATTTGTTTTGTTATGCAGTATAGGATGTCGGACCATGTTTCCAGTATGTTATCCCCTGAAAATTCACAAAAAAGTCATATAATGAAAATGCTATAGATGTTGTTGTAGAAAATGTAAATTTGAATAAGGAAAACACATCATCTACAACTATGGGTGTTGATGGGGTTGAAAATGTTGAAGATATTGAAGAGGGGGGGGGGGTGATTGTGCAAAGAAGAGAAAGTGCACCTCCCAGGTAAGATCTAAATTTAAAATAGTCACCCTTCCTGATAAATCAGAAAAGGTTGAATGCATTCATTACAAGTGGTGTTTTACACTTCTTAAGGCTGGAACTTCATCCCACTTACTTAGGCACATTAAAGAAAATTGTATTAGAAGGAAAATAAAGTTGTTTGGACAAAAGGATCTAACACTCAATTCAAGAATTTTATATAGACAAAATTCGTACTATTTATATGAAATAGATATATAGAAAGTTATATTATGGAAATATAGATATATAGAATATAGTAGTATTAACTTGTTACCATTACACTTGACAAAAGGATCTTACTTAGAGATACTCACAAATTGATAGATATATAGACAAAAAATAGACAGATAAATAATTAAATTATTAGAATGATAGATAGTTATATAGAATTAATAATATAGTTATAAAATATTATATAGTTAAAAAACGTTATATATAGTTATTAATATAGTTATAAAAATAGTTTACATAGTTCCAAATATATTTAAATATAATTATTAAGAATTTTATATCATTATACAAATATTTATATTTTAGTTATCATATAATATGATAACAACACACTCTAAAATGCCCAATTGTATTACACCACTATAGAGAAAGAACTTGTATTAACAATTTTTCTTTTGGAAAATTAATGTCATAATTAGTGGAAACCAAAGTCATAGTATATACTAAATATTTATAATTAAATATCTCATTAAAAAAAAGATGTCAGGGCTAGATTGATTTAATAAATTTTACTATGACAATAGTTTGAACTAGAGATATTAGACAAGAAATGTAGATATAATCAAAATTGAAAATAGCTTATCATGACTAGAAACAGAAGATAGAAAAGTTGTTGAAGAATATAATAGATTGATTTTTTATTTGAATAAATTATGGTATTGAATGAAAATATAACTCAATGGTATGTAGTATTGAATGAACCTTATCATTGCAAGTAGTACTCTGATCAAATTATGAGGCAAAGTGTTATAGATGGGAGATTAGTAGTATCTTGTAATAATGTCACTTTTTGCTCTTGCTCTCACGAATTTGTGGAACATGTTAATATTTATGTGCTCAAGTATTTTTCTTCTGAAAATTAATATTGATATTTACATATATATGCATAAATATATATGTGCATATACATTTCCTTACAAAAACATACACATTTATACATCCATATACATTACTATACATTATATATCATCATACACATTTTTGTACTTTTGTATATATTCAGAAATGTATCTACATTTTCAAAGTAGTGTGTATATACTCATATGCATGCATATACTACTGTACACCCACACAAACACACTCATATACCTATATACATAATGTACTTTTAAAGTTACACATGAAACTATTATATATATTTGTGTGTGTGTGTGTGTGTAAATGTATTTAAAATTTTTCATTTTGAAAACTTAATTAAAATAAAATATTATATATTATACACAATTTATAAAAATATAGTAAATTCTTTATATTTAAAATAAATATTTGTTTGTATGCGTGTGTGTGAGTGAGTGAGTGTATGTGTGAAGTATTTTTTTGCGTAAAATAAAATTGTGAATTAAATATATGAACTTCTATTTTATTCAAATAGTTGTTTTTTAATATTTATATTAAAATAACTATCATTATACTCATATAAAGAAATGAAGTTGGCATATTTGTAAATTATTTTAGTTTTACAATTATGTTAAAAATTCAAATATAGTTCATAAATAGATAATATTGTTTTTGTTTTTCTATATAATTTTTTTATTAAAATATTAGTGTCTGATAAATTGCAACCTATTATTTATTATTATTAATAAATTTTTAGAAACTTTAAAATTCAAATAAATATAATGTAGTGGATATAAATACATGCCTTTAATGTTTTGTAAAAAAATAATTATCTCTTTAATTATATTCAAACAAAACAAATTACCATATAAATACAAGATTAACTTTTTCTACAAGTAATTATTTTTTTATTTTATTCAAAATATATAAATGACCATATAAATATATGAAATTGTTTTTTTAAATAATTATTTTTAGATTTTTTTTCAAATTTAATATATTACAATGTTTTTTTTGTAATTAATAGATACATTTCAAACATTATTTATTTATAATACATATAACATATTGAATATTATGATGTACAAATTTTATTTTTAAAGTTATTTCTTTGTAAATTGAAACTACATCACATATATATTTTAGAAATTTATTATAATATTTATTACATAAATATATTGTTATTTGTTTTGAAATTTACAAAATGTATTTTAACAAATGAACATTTTAATTAGAAATCAATTTTAGTTAAATGATATTAAGTGAAACAAAAATACAAACACTAAACATATTAAATCTTAATGATTTATACAAACATATAAAAATACAATAAAAAAACATTTGAGGTTAAAAAAATTAAATTTAAGTTCCTAAAATATATGGGAAATTGATAGAAATTTATACAATATCCAAAAAAACATGTATGAATGAGATAAATGATATGAATGGATTTTAAGTTTCTAAAGCATGTAGTTATACATGTTGTAGATGTAGTTATATTTAGTTTTTCATGTAAATATATATATTTAGACATATGGCTATGTATAGGTATTGATGTAGATAAATACATTTATATATAGTAATATGTTGATATACATATTGTTAAATACATTTATATATAGTTATATATATATATATATATTAAATATACGTTGTCATATTTATATATAGTTTATGTTTATGTATAATATTTTTATAGTTATAGATATAGTAAAATACACATAATGTTAAATAGATTTATGTTTATGTATATTGTTTATGTATACTGTTTATGTATACTATTTATATATAGTTATGTATATTGATGTATTTATCAAGTCGACAAACATTATACTATTTATGTATATTGTTTATGTATACTGTTTATATATAGTTATGTATATTAATGTAGATAAATACATTTATATATAAAATTGCTAAATACATTTATATATAGTTATATATCTATATATATATATATATATATGTATGTATATTAAATATACGTTGTTATATTTATATATAGTTATGTTTATGTATTCTATTTTTATAGTTATAGATATAGTAAAATACACTTATATAAGAAATTTGAATTATATCACACATGCATATTGATGTATAGTTATGTTTAAATACACTTATATAAAATACACTTATGTTTATATATACTATTTAATTATACTGTTTATATATAGTTATGTATATTGATATAGATATTAAGTCGGTATACCTCATACTATTTATGTATACTATTTATGCATACTGTTTATATATAGTTATGTATATTAATTTAGATAAATACATTTAAATATAATAATATGTTGATATACATATTGTTAAATACATTTATACATAGGTATATATCTATATATGTGTATGCATATTAAATATACGTTGTTATATTTATATATAGTTATGTTTATGCATACTATTTTTATAATTATAAGTATATTAAATATGCTTATATAAGAAATTTGAATTATATCAGACATGCATATTGATGTATAGTTATGTTTAAATACCCTTATATAAAATAAATTTATGTTTATGTATACAATTTATGTATACAGTTTATATATAGTTATGTATATTGATGTAGATATCAAGTCAGCATACCTTATACTATTTTTGTATACTATTTATATATAGTTATGTATATTAATGTAGATAATTACATTTATATATACTAATATGTTGATATATATATTGTTAAATACATTTATATATAGTTATATATATATATATATATTAAATATACGTTGTTATATTTATACATAATTATGTTTATGTATACTATTTTTATAGTTATATATATTGTAAAATACACATATAAGAAATTCAAATTATATCACACATGCATATTGATATATAGTATTGTTTAAATACACTTATATAAAATACACTTATGTTTATGTATATGATTTATATATAGTTTTGTATATTGATGTAGATATCATGTCGGCATATCTGCTATGCACCATCAACATCCACACAATGAGAACACATTATATCACATATGCTTGAAGTATTTATACGAAAAAGTTTATATAAGCAATCCAAGCATACAATGGCGATTAAAGAAGAAGAATTTCAGAAAAAAAATTAACAGAATCAATACGCAAACTCTTGCATTAAGATAATAGATGAAAAATTGGGTAGAAAATGTACCTCAAATCAATAACAAATTAATGCTTAATCTTAAAATAAGTTTTGATGCGTTAGTAATGAGATATAGATGGTGGACTACGGAGGATATGTGCTTCACTTATTAGAGTTGTCTCTAGAGTCTCAACAAGTGATTATATATATTACCAAAATATTTATATTTTTAATTATAAAATCATTAAATAAACAATATATATATAAAATACAAAAATACTCATTTATTTTATTTACCATCAAAAATTTTTCATGAAAATTAATGTGTGTAGCAAGGTACACATTAAAAATAAACACGTTAAAATTTATTATTATAATATTAATTAAATAATAAATATATAAACAATTTAAAAAAATATATGTTTAGCCTTATAAAAAAATATCAAATAGCTACAAAATTAATAAACTTCATATAATAAGACATACATGAAAAGTTGATTTTTCTTCTAGCCACTCTCCTAAGAGTTATAAAATACTTTAATATTAAAAATTATATAAAAATATATATTTTATAGTTATAAATTTTTATGAATTCATATTAATTTTTATGAAGATAATATGAAATACTTTTAAGGCATAAAATTTCATATTATTTGATATCATTAATAATTTTTAAAATTAAAAAAATTTTTAAAGTGAGAAGATAATTAAAAAAAGTTATATTTATTATTTTAAAAAAGACTTAATATTAAAAGCTAATAGTAAAAATATTATTCAATTATTTAATTATTATAAATTTTAGCAAGAGCAAATATCAATGTATTTTTTTTTATATATTAATTTATTTTCTTTTAACTTTATTGAAAAAATTTATATTTTTATTATATTTTAATATTTTCATATTTTGTAATAATTATTTTTTTATAGTTTCTTATAATCATAATATTTTTTTATACTTATAATAATATTAATATTTACTAGTTTATTCGTCAATTCAAATATTTTTGAATTTTTTTTATTTTATCATACAATGAATTATTTAACATTTATATTAATAGAAATTTTAATGTATGTTAATTTAATTTTTAAAATATCGAAAAAATTTATTATACTTTTTGAATTAATTATTTAATATTAATTTAATACAAATTTTATTGTTTCTTAATTAACAATTTTAGAAAAATTTTTTGTATACTTTTTTTAAAAATTAATACATAAAAAAATAGTTATTTTAGTCCTTATTAATATAATTTTTTTGTATTTTTATATTATTTATTTATTATATCCCTTTTTAAAAATTTTATGGGGAGAATGTATCTTTCAAGTATCGCTCATCTATAGACCATTAACATATATTTAATAAACTAAAATAAATAAAATATTAAAACTAATAGTAAATTAAAAAAATTAAATAATTAAATATTGGCTAGAAAAATTGTCACTAAATCCATCCATATGTTTGAGATTTAATTAGCTAGGGAAGTTCTGTCACTAAATATATCGCTTTATCCCAGATTTAATTTGCTAGGGAAGTTCCATCACTAAATCTGTCGATATATTCTGGATTTAATGAATTAGGGAAGTTCAGTTACTAAAATCCATTGCTATTTTCAGAATGTAATTGGCTAGGGAAGTTTTATCTCTAAAACCATAGCTATATTCTGTATGTAATTAGATATAGAAATTCCATCACTAAATTCATCACTATATTTTGGAATATAATTAGCTAGGGAAATTTCATCACTAAAATCCATTACTATGTTCTAGATGTTATTAGGTAGGGAATTCTGTAGTTGAAATATGTCACTATGATATGAATGTAATTAGCTAGAGATATTCTGTCGCTTAATCCATCACAAAATTCTATATTTTATTGGCTAGGGAAATTTCGTTGCTAAATATGTAACTAAATCTATTGCTATATTCAGGATTTTATTAGCTATGGAAATTCCGTCGCTAATCGGTAACTAAATTCCCCACTTTTCTTGAGCAGAATTTACGAAAATATTCCGTTGCTAATCCATCGCTAATCCATTGCTAAATTCATTAATTTTCTTGAGTGGAATTTATGTAAATATTCCATTGCTAATCCATCTCTAATCCATTGCAAATTTTTATTTCAATAAAAAATCATAAATCCAATGCTATTCCCTAGCTAATCTCTCATAATTTAGCTAGGGATTGATCCCTAGCTAAAATTCCCTAGCTAAATAAATATGTTCTTGTAGTAAAATAGATAGATAGATAGATAGACATATAGGCATATAGACAAATAGACATATAGATATATAGGCATTTAGATGAATAAATTGATATATAAACAGATATACATATAGATAAATAGCCAAAGAGACATATAGATTGATATATAGATAGATAGATTAACAAATAGAAGATATAGATAGATAAATAGACATGTAGATAGATATATAGATTGTTTGATTGATTGATCGATAAATTGATAGATATTTAGAAGAAATATATATAGATATATAGGTAGATAGATAGATAGATAGATAGGCAAGCAGATAGATAGATAAATTGATAGATAGATAGATAGAATGATATACAAATTGATAGATATTTAAATAGACAGATAAAGAGAAAGAAAAAGAGATTGATAGAATGAAAATTCGATAGATAGATAGACAGATAGATAGATAGACAGATAGACAGATAGACAGATAGATAGATAAACAAATAGACAGATAGATAGATAGAAAAATAGATAGATAGATAGACAGATATATAGATAAACTATTATATAGATAAACAAATAAATAGATATACAGATAATGGTGTAGATAGGTAGACAAGCAGACACGTAGTCTGATAGATAGATAAATAGTGAAACAAATTGATATATAGATAGATAGACAAATAGGCAATTAGTCATTTTTACAAATAGACAATTATATAGATAGACATATAGACAGATGGACTGAAAGACATATAGACAAATAGGCAAATAGACAAATAGACAATAGGCAAATAAAAATATATATAGATATATCAATACACCGAAAGATAGATATATAAATAAACATATAAATAGATTGATAAAGAGAAATATAAACAAATAGATAGTCAAATAGCTAGATATATGGATAGATGGACATATAGATAGTTAGACAGATATACAAATTGACAGATAGACAAATAGACAAATATACAGATTGAGAATTACACAGATAGATATATAAATAGATTGATAGATAGACTGATAGATAAATAGATAGATAGAAATATAGCTAGATAAATAGATAGAGATATAAATCATTTGATAGATAGATAGATATATAGATAAACAGATAGACATAAAGACAAATATACAAATAGATAAATATACAGATAGACAAATATATAGATAGATAGATAAATAGATAGATAGATAGACAAATAGATAGATAGATAGATAGATTGTTTGATTGATAGATAGATAAATAGATAGAATGCTAGACAGTTAAATTGAGAGATAGATATAAAGACTTATAGATAGATAGATAGACATATAGATAAATATACAAATAGAAAGATAGATAGATATCAATATAAACAAATAGACAATTAGAAAGATAGACTGATAGATAGATAGATAGAAATAAATAAAGATAGATAATAAAATAGACAAACAAATAGATATATCGATAGACAGACAGACAGATAGATAGATAGATAGATAGACAGATAGAAAGACAGATTGAAAAATAGACAAAAGGACATAAAGACATAAAGACATATAGACATATAGGCATATATTCTGATAGACAGATAGAGTGATAAAAAATAGACTGAATGATTGATAAATAAATAAATTTTTATACAGAAAAATAGATAGATAGATAGACAAATAAATAAATAAATTAATAGACAGTTTGACAGATAGATAGACAAATAAACATAATGATAAATAGAAAAATAAAAAGATAGATAGATATACATATAAATAGATAGACGATTAGAAAGATTGACTAATAGATATATAAAATAAAGAAAGATAGCTAGATAAATAGGCAAATAGATAAATATAGACATACAGATAGATATATAGATAAATATACAGATAGATAGATAGATAGATAGATAGACAGACAGATAGATAGATAGACAACTAGACAGATAGACATAAAGACATAAAGAAATAGAGATATATAGACATATATTCTGATAGATAGATAAGTGATAAAAAATAGACTGAATGATTGATAAACAAATAAACTGATAGATAGACAGACAAAAATGATAGATTGATAAATAGATAGACAAATATATAAATTAATAAATAGATAGATAGACAGATTGATTGACATAGAAAATAGACAATAGAAATATAGATAGATATACATATAAATAGATAGACAATTAGAAAGATAGACTGATAGATAAATAGATAGATAGACAGATAGTTAGATAGGTAAATAGATAGATAGACAGATAGAGAGATAAACAGAAAGATATATAGACATATAGATAGATAGATATATAGATAGAAATATAGATAGACAAACAAATAGATAAATAGATAAATAGATTGACAAAAGAGAAATAGACAAATATATAGATAAATATATAGATAGATAGACAAATAGACAGATAGACAAATAGATAGATAGATAGATACATAAATTGACAACTAGATATATAGACATAAAGAAATATATACATATAGACATATATACTTATAGACAGATAGAGTCATAGAAAATTACACTGAATGACTGATAAACAAATAAACTAAAAGACAGATAGAAAGAAAGAAAGATATATATATATAGAATCATAGATCAATAGATTGGCAAGTAGATAAATAGATTAATAAATAGATAAACATATAGAATGATAGAATGATAGAATGATAGATAGATAGATAATCATATAGACAGATAGGCAGATAGAAACATAAACATATAAATAGACAAATAGATGTAAAGATAGATAAAAATAATGATAGACACACAGATATATAGGTGAATAGTATGTTTGACATATAGATAGATAGTTTGAAAATTAGGTAGATAGACAAATTGACATATAGAAATATAGACAAATTTTTAGAAAGATTGAAATAGAAATAGGTAGATATATAGATAGGCTGATAGATAGAGAGATAGATAGATACATAGATAGATATATTATTGATAAATTAGTTGGTAGGTAGATAGATAAATAGATAGATAGGAGGATAGATCAGTAGATAGGTAGATAGATATATAGATCGATAGATAGATTGGTTGATTGATAAATAGATAGATAGATAGATAAATAGATAATTAGGTAGATAGATAAATAGTTAGATATATAGATAGATACAAAGAACTATAGTTAGATTGGTTTATTATTTGATTAAAATATAAATATATATATATATATATATATATATATATATATATATATAGAAAGATAGATAGATAGACATATATAATAAATTAACAAAAATACATATATACAGATAGATATTTAAAAAAATATATATATATATAGTTTGGTAGATAAATAGACAGATTGACGCATAGACAGATTGTCAGATAGACAAATAGATATATATACAAATATACTTATTGATAGATGGACATGTAGATAGATAAAAAGTATAGATGGATAGAAAGATAGATAGAAAAATAGAGATAAAGATACATAGATAAATAGATAGACAAATTGACAGACAGATAGATTGATAGATAGACATATAGATTGATTAAAAAATTGATAGATAAATAGATAGATAAATAGATATACATGCATATAGATAGATAAATAGAAAGATAGATTGATTTATTGATACATAAATTGTTTTATATATATATATGCAAATAGAAAGAAATATATATATATATATATATATATATATATATATATATATATATATATATATATATAGGAAAATCGAAAGAATGATAGTGAGATAGATAAACATATAGACATATATACTTATATAATGATAGATAGATAACAAGATAGCTAGTTATATAGATAGAAAGATAGATATATAGACATTTTGATACATAAACATAGAGATAGATAGACAGATATATAGATAGATAGATAAATAGATTGATAAATATATAGAGAGATAGATTGTTAGATAGATAGATAGTTAGACAAATAGATTGGTAGATATATAGAAAGATATATAGATATAAAGATAGATATATAGATAGATAGATCGAAGGCAAGTAAATAGATTGATAAATAGATAGAAAGATAGATAGAATGATAGACAGACAGATAGATATAAAAAATAGATAAATAGAATGATAGCTAAATGGATAGAAGGATTGACATATAGACAAATAGATAATACTATGTTTTACGAATTTATAGACAAAAAATAAAGTTAATACATATTAACTTTTTACGAATATATATATATAAATAGTATAGCTAAATTCGTACCTAAATTCGTACCTAAATTAATATATAGACAAAAAAAATTGTATTAACTAAAGTTAATACAACTTTAGTTATACTATTTATCTTGTCAAGTGTGCAATGGTAACAAGTGAACAAGTACATATAAAATACCTAAATTCGTACCAATAAAACTCCTTAGTATTGGCAGGCACCAACCTTCATGTTGTACCCTCCTTTTCTAGTCTATGCTTGAAAATCTTAGTAATGTCCATTGAAGCACTTGAAAGAAATCTATTCTAAATATTACAAAAGAATATTAAATGTTAAATCTCATATGAAAATAAATTATCTTGTATAGGAACCAACCAAAAACAATAAGTGGCATAATAAACATTTTAAGCATATGTGGTCTCCCTATCAACTATTTATATATTCTTTTTCTATGTGATACCACATGTGGTTGATGACCTAGCTAGTGTTGATGTGGTAGAAGACTCCAGATCCGTCTGTGAGGTAGGTGGTGGTAAATTCTCCACATTGAAGGTAGGTGTCAAACCTAAAGCTGGCGGGGCAGTGCTTGTAGGTTGGACGGCTGGTGCAGATAGTTCAGTTGCCCCTCAACCTCCAAAATTAACTTTGCTCCTTACTGAATGGCCACCTCTCATACCTTCAATGAACATAATTACAAAATAACACATTTATAATGAATATGCCTACGGTGGGTACATACATATGCAAGAAAAAAATACTAGTAATTGAAAACAATATTATAAATATATTCATAAGGTCACAATAATATAAAGGCTTTAATCTTCAATATTGTCACATTATCATCATCATAATCTATTTTTTCATATTCTTCATCTGACTCTATTTCTAGTTCCACCTCCTCATTTTCTTGAAGTTCTATATCCTCAATGTCTACAAAAGGACAACTGTGATCAACTAATGATTTAGGTTCTTTGTCTGCTACAAATCAATATAATGGGTTTTGATGACATCCTCTTGAAATGCTCCTACATTTAATAGCAATATTTTTAATGTCTCACCTACTTCCATGACCCCTCGACCTTTTATCTTGCAAACAACCCACCAATTACACATGTTTTTTCTTGTTCTTGGATAAGATGCATAATAGACATGCATTGCTTGCTCCTCAAGAATAAATGGTTCATATCTATTAAATCTTCTTGTGTGGTTCACATCAACATGCTTATACTCAGGGAAACTTCTTATACCTATACTTGGTGTTGGATCAAACCACTGACAATTGAATAATATGACTCTCTTCCATAGTAATGCAGGGTATTCAAACTATAAAACCTCTATTAGTTGACCATAAAAGTCCAATTCTATTGCACTAAAATTAGAACCCTTTATACACACTCCACTATTCATGGTTGCTTTATTTGATCCATGTCCCAAAGTGTGAAACTTATATCCATTCACATAATATCTAGAAAACACCTTAACACCTCATAAAGGTCCTTTATGAATTGGCTGGAGATATTCGAAATCGGATCATGAGCCCATAAAAAAATTGAAAGTTATAAGAATTATGGGTAACTAAATCCAACAATATATATATATATATATATATATTTATTTATTTATTTATTTATCTATTTATTTATATTTTTATATTTATATAGAGTTGAATTTTTAATACTCATATGTGCCTCAAACCAAGATGCAACGTCTTTATCAAGTTTAGCATCAACTACGGCTTCTTCAACATATGGTTGATGTTCTCTTAATCTAGCAACAAATAGTCTATAGAAAATGACCATTAGTTTCATCAAATACATAAACAATTTTGCATATATAAATTAGTTTTCAATCATTTCTTTAAGAATTTTAAATACTTACTAAATATAGGGCTTTACTTCTTTAAAATTCAATAGAATATACATGCGAGCTCCATGATATTCATTCGGAGTAAGAAATTGAAATTTTTTTTATGTCAAATGCTCTACCCCCATGCTTAAATATGGAAAGCATCCCCTCATGTTCTTGAGTTTCATCTCTATCAATGACAATTAGATTTCGTGGCACTCTTCGATATCTTTTATTGACATATGGCTCAAAATAATGAGCACAAAATGAAGATGTCTCCTCAACCAAATATGCATTGCATATAGAACCTTCAACTTTTGCTTTATTGCACACATTATATTTCAACCTTCGAAGGTACCTAAAGATAATCTTTGTCAAGCTACATAAAATATTATGTCATTTTAAATTAGATTGACATATCAAATTCATATGAGTTATTTTTTGTGCTAACCTCTCAAATGTGTACATTCATTGGTATTGAACATGACCTGTTATCCTTGTTTCATATGTCAAATGAATGGGGAGATGCTCCATACAATCAAAAAAACTTGGAGGTAATATACGCTAAAGCCTACAGATAATAGTAGGAATTTTATCTTCAAGTCGCCTCATGTCTTCCACTTTTATTACTATAGATGTAAGGTCTTTAAAGTTATTACAATCTCTGGCAATAGTTCATAAAATGCTATTGGAATTAGCCTTTGCATAAACACATGGTAATCATGGTTTTTCATGCTAAATAATTTGAGCTTATTCATATCAACACATCTTGCCATGTTCGAGGCATATCCGTCAAGAAATCGAAGTTCTTTCAACCATTCACACAATTTTTTTCCCTAACTTATCCAAAGTATAAGTAGCTTTTGGATATTTACTTGTGCTCTCATTTTGGTGCAACTCTACTCGTAAACAAAACTCTTTTATTCCAGCCCTAGACTTTGCATTGTCTTTTGTTTTTTTTTCAACATTCATAATAGTATTGAAGACATTATCAAAGATATTTTTTCAATATGCATGACATCTCGATTATGTCTATGGAGGTTTGTACTCCAATAAGGTAAATCCCAAAAGATGCTTCTTTTCTTCCATCCACATTCATAACTCTTGAAAATACAAGCATTCATGGACTCAACATCAGTTTCTATCACTTTCTTCAACCCTAATTGCTCAATTTGCACTAATATTTCCTCTCCTGATCGGACATGTGGTGCAACTTTTCCCACTATTTTACCCTTCAAAAAAGAATTTCTATTCCTTCAAAATTGATGATGTCTTAGTAAGAACTTATGATGATTGTCAAACCATGATGTCTTGCCCCCTTTACTCAATGTAAATGCATATTAATCTTCCATGCAATGAGGACAAGTAAGCTTCCCGATAGTACTCCATCCCGACAACATTGAGTATACGGGAAAATCACTAATTTTCCACATTAGAGCATTTAAAAATTCTGCTTCTTTGAAATGTCATATGTACATACCCACACCTCCCATAATGTTTTCAACTCTACAATTAAAGGTTGTAAGAAAACATCCAACTTTCCCTTTGGATTCTTTGGCCCTGGAACAATTATAAATAAAGGCATATATTAATCTTTAATGCACATCCATTAGGGCAAATTGTATGACATCAATATAACCAGCCATGAAGAATATTATTGTCCGGATTGACCAAATGGATTAAAGCCATCAGTGGAAAGACCTAGTCGAATATTTTGACTTACAGCTGCAAAATCAGGATGAGTTTGATTGAAATATTTCCAAGCTCCAGAGTCCGAACAATGATGCATAACACCATCTTCAAACTCATGCTCAGCAATTAACCTCATTTCTTTAGCTGTGGAATTAGATGCAAACAATCTCTATAATTGAGGAGCCAAGGGAAAGTAGTACATTTATTTATAAGGAACATTTGTTTTCTGCTAATGAGATCCATGCATTGGTCTCCTGAAATGGGAATGTTGACAAAACTTGCAACTTGCAAGTGCACCATCTTCACATCTGTATATCATGCAACCATTAATGCAACAATGAATCTTTTCTACTGGTAGACCCAAACCCTGAACTAATTTTTTGGTACTATATTAGCTATCAATCATCACATTGTCCGGTAATAGTAACTTGAATATCAATTGAAAAATATCATCATAAGCACGTTCAGATAAATGGTGTTTTGATTTAATGTTCAATCACAATAGCAGATAACTTTGAATGATATCTATTGCCAGGCTAGATCTCCTAATCAGTTGCATTCAACATTTCATATAATTTTGTAGCTGTTGGGTTCGGGTCCTCTTCAATAACATTAGGATTAAAGGAAGGGTAGCAACATTAATTAGCATTGTATCAAAAGCATTGTATGGTTGAGGATTGACATATACTAAGTCTATGACTTCATTGAAATTGACATCGAGTTCCCCAGTATCTTACTCGATAGGCTTACCATGTAGATACCAATTATAATATTCACGGACAAATCCATACTGTGCTAGATGATATCTTATAGTATCCACCTCTTGAAAATTTTAAATCTGACACTTATGATGATCACATGGACCCTGAATCCTACTATGGTCCATCAATTCTGGGTGACTCAGTGAAAAATTAATGAATCCCTCGATGTCCTTTTCGAACTTCATAGTAAAAGCACCATCTTTCATCTGATAATCAATCCACTATCGATTTGGTCTTATTTTCTCTAATGTCTATATGTAGTCCTATCTTTATGCCTACACTAATTCAAGAATCCAACAATAAAATTTTTCAGCTCCATATAAAAATAAATGGAACAAAATTTTTGCTTGCAACCTTATAAAAGAATTAAAATATAACATATATGTAAAACAAACAATAGCCTGATTAAAAAAATATATCTAATAAGCTTTAGAAAAACAAATCATTAAACTTTGTATGGTTGAACCTTTAACAACTTATAACCTAATTTTGAATTCAAGATATATAATATAACTTCATTTTGTAATCATACATACATATTAACCTGATTTCAACATGTCATATTAATAAAAATAAATTTGCCATTGATACAATGGTGTAGTTTAATTTTTAGTCCATGTAGTAAAAACTTAAAATGAAATACTTTCATGCATACAACTAATTGTCAAAAGCTAAACACATAAACTAGTTACAATGTATCAATGCTAACTTCAATCGAGGGTTCTATCCATGAAGGCCCTTCCTCTCAAGAATTAATTAAGCTGCATGAGGGAGAGAAAAATAAGTTTGATAATGTTCCTTGACTTAATACTTAGGCAGAAGATTTAAAAAGAAGAACAACAAACCAGCAAAATAAAATCATCAACTAGGTCAGAGTTAGACATCAGCGATTCTGGTAACAACCCAAATTGGTGCTACGATTTCAGTTAGCACTAGAGTTTTTGCAAGCAAAACACAAGACTTTTCTGAGCAAAATAGAAGAAAATGAGGGTGGTGCTGCTGATGGAGGTGATTGAAGATGATGGTGATGGATGGTGGTGGGGCGATGATGGTTGCCAGTTATGTGTAGCAATTACATTGGATTGGAACGGCTTGGGCAATTTAGGCTACTATCTAAGAAAAACTGAAGAGAATAATATTTAAAGTTTAGTTTAAAGTGACTTAGAAGATTTAACAAAAAAATAAAATAAAGTGATTTAGGGAAGCTCAACATGATGAAGTTGTGGATCTAAAATAAATAGGGCATTGTTTTGGAAAAAGTAATAATTTCAAAGCTATATTAAAAATATAAATATGGTCTATGGCATGTTGTATAATTATTTCCATTTATATTTTGTAAATAGAAATAATATGGTCTATAGAAAAATTTTACATTTTGTAATAAAGATTTTATTTTTTAGTAATACTTTTATATTTATTTTATATATGTTTTATTGTTATTATTTTCATATTTATTATATTATATAATTATTATTATATAAATAATTGTTTCACAAAAAAATAACTACTAACTGTTATAATACATTACACAAAAGTTAGCATAAATTTACTTCCATTGTTACAAAGACAAAGTTAACAACCAAAGTTTAAATGATTAAATCAATATAAAAAATTTTTAAATTCATTTAATTAAAGTTCCATTAATTGTACGAAAAAAAAATTATACCCATAATAGAAAAAAAATATTAATAAATAAACTAAAATATTTTAAAATTATTAATTAACTGAAAATTTTATCATGCTCTTCTTGAATCAAAGCAATATTCATAAAAATATAAATAACTAAACATTTGCTAAATTTAGTGACGGAAATAAAATTCTATTGCAAATTTAGCTACGGAATCAAATTCCATCGCTAAATTAGCCATGGAACTAAGAATCCGCCACTATTCCAAATATAATTTTGTTAGTTAAAATTGTAAAAGTTCCTTATGGACATAACTGATACTCCATAGCTAATATAATGATGTAACTGATAGATAAAAAGATAGATAAATATAGATAGAGAGATAGATAAAAAATAGATAGACATATAGATAGTTAGATAGATAGATAGATAGACAATTAAATAGACAGACAGACAGACAGATAGATAGATACATAGATATAAAATAAATAGACAAATAGATATATAGATAAAAAGATAGAAAGATAGACAGATAGATAAATAAATAAATAGAAATACACACACACACACACAAATAGTTAGATAGATATATAGATAGATAGATAAATAGAAAGATAGATAGTGAGATACATAGACTGATAGATAGATAGAAATATAGATACATAGATAGATAAATAAATAGATAATAGGTAGGTAGATATATAAATAGATAGATAGACAGAATGACAAATAGATAGAAAAAAAGACTAAGATACAAACAGATTGATAGATATATGGACAAACATACATTAATAAACAAATTAAAAGATAGAAAGAAAAATAGATAGATACATAGATCGATAAATAGTTGAATTAATTGAAAGATTGATAAACAGATAGATAGATAGATTGATAGACAAATTGATAAGCAGATTGATAGACTAATAGATTAATTAATTTATAGAAAAATAGATAGATAGATATATAGAGAGATAGATCGATATATTATTAGATAAAAATTAAACAAATATATAGATAGAAATAAAGATAGATACATAGATAAATAGAAAGACAGGCCGATAGATAGATAGATATAGAAATAGATAGACAGATAGATAGGTAGATAGAAAGATAGATAGGTAGATAGAAAGATAGATAGATAGACAATATATAGACAGAAATATAGATTGAAATATAGACAAATAATTAGATAGAAAGATAGATAGATATATATATATATATATATATATATTTATATACAGACAGATAGATAAATAGATAGATAGATAGACAGATAAAAAGACAGATATATAGAGAGATAGATAAATAGAAAGATTGATAGACATATAGATATATAAATAAATATATAGATAACTATAAATATAGAAAGATATCTAGATAGACAGATAGATAGAAAAATAGAAAGATAGATAGACAAAGAGATAAATAGATAGACAAATATATAGATAGATAAATAGATAGACAGATAGATAGACAGATATATATATATATATATATATCTAGATTGATTGATACATATATAGATTGATATATAGATATATAGATGGATAGATAGAAAAACATATCGATACATATAAAGATGGACAAAATGATAAACAGACAAATAGAAAGATAGACAGACGGACAAACAGAGAGATAGATAAATAAATAGATATATAAATAGAATGATAGATAGAAAGAATGATAGATATATAGATAGATAGACAAATAAATAGGTAAATATATAATTAGATAGATAGAAAGATAAAGAAATAGATAGACGATAAGAAAAACAGATGGACATAGAGGCATATATATAGATAAACACACAGATAGATTGATAGACTGTTAGAAAGATATAAAAAAAGAAAGATAGACAAATAAATAGAGAGATTGATAGTTAGATTTATATAAAGAGAGATAGAGAGTTATTTAGATAGATAGATTCATGGATTGATAGAAAGATTTATAAATTTATTGATAAATAGATAGATAGATCGATCGATCGATAAACTGACAAATAGATAGATAAATAGACATATAGATAGAGAAATAGATAGATAGATACACAAATAGAAAGATAGATACATAGATAGGCAGACAGACACACAGATAGATAAATAGATAAATAGATAGACAGATAGATAGATAAAAATTTAGACACATGAATAGATTGATAGATAGATGGATAAATAGACATATATATATATATATATAAAGATAGCTAGATAGATAGATAGATAGATATATAAGAATATAGATCAACAAATAGATTGATTGTTAGATCGACTTATATATCGATAGATAGATACATATATAAATAGACAGATAGATAGACAAAAAATAGACAGACAAATAGATAGATAGATAGATAGATAAAAAGATATATTAACAAATTGATAGATAGATAGACCTATAGATAGACAAATAGATAAATAGATAGATATGTAGATAGATAAAGAGATAGATAGACAAATAGATTGATATATAGATAGACATATAGATAGATAGACAGATAGATACATAGATAGAAAGATATAATGAAATACAATTGGATAGATAGATGGACAAATTGATATATAGAAATATAGATAGAGAAATAGATAAATAGATAGATAAACAAATAGATTGATAGATAGATGGAAAAATAGTCAAATATATAAATAGATGGATAGATAGATTAACATAAAGATAAATAGTAGATGGATAGATAGAGAGAAAGAAAGAAAAATACTTAGATAGACAAACAATTAGATTGACAGATTGATTGAATGATTGATAGAAAGATATATAGATAAATAGAAAGATAGATGGATAGACATATAGATATAAAGAAAGATAAAAACATAGATAGATAGTTAGATAAATAGATAAATAGGTAGATACATAAGCCAATAGATAGACTGATAGATACATAGATTGATACAAATAGAAAGATTGTTGGATAGATAGAAAGATACATAGATAGATTGATAGATAAATTACAGATAGATTGACAGATATATAGATATAATGATATATAGATAGATTGACATATAGATAGACGAATATTTAAATAGTTATATAAATAGATAAATAAATTGATAGATAGATTGATATATTGATAAATAGAAATATAGACAGATAGATATATATAATTATAGGCAAATAGATAGATTGATAGAGAGACATATAATCGATAAATTGATAAATATATTCAGAGATAGTTTGATAGATAGATTGATAGATTGTTTGATTGATACATTGATATACAAATTGATAGATATGCAGGTAGATAGACTTTTAAATAGATATATAGATAGACAAATAGATAGATATATAAAAAGATAGATAGATATATAAAAACATATATTAAGACAAATAAATAAATAAATAGATAATCATATTATTAGATAGATAGATGATAGATAGAAAGATTATTTAATAGATAGATTTACAAATAGTTAGACAAAAAGATAGATATCTAGATATAATGATAGATAATACATTAACAAATAGATAGATACATAGATTGATTGATAGATTGATAGATAGATAGATATATAGATAGACTGATGGATATATTCATTGATTAAAAGATAGACAGATAGATAAATAGATAGATAAAGATAGTGAGAGAGATAGATAGATATATAGAGAGAGATAGATAGATAGATAGATAGACACATAGATAAACATATAGATAGATAGATAGATAGACACATAGATATATAAATAGATAACAAAAAATATAGATAGAAAGATAGACAGATAGATAAACATATAGATATACATATAGGAAGACAGATATATAGACAAACAGATAAAAAGATAGACATACAGATAGACATAGAGCTAAATAGACTGATTGATAGACATATCGATTGATAGATCTATAAACAAATAGATAGACAAATAGATAGATAGTTAAAAAGATAGATAAATAGTTAAATAGACTTTTAGATGGACATATAGATAAACAAATAGATAAAAAGATAGATAAAAAGATAGATAGATAGATAGTTAGACATATAGATAGACATATAGATAAACAAATAGATAGATAGATAGATTGATTGACATATATATAGACAAATAGATAGATAAATAGATAGATATACAGCCACATAGATAAATAGACAAATAGATGGATAGACATATAGATAGATATACAATCACACAAACAAACAGACAGATAGATAGATATAAAGATTCATAGATTGATAGATTATTAAACAGATAAAAAGATAGATACATAGATAGAAACATAGAGAGATAGATATATTAATTGAAAGATAGAGAAATAGATATATAGATAAAAAGATAGCCACACATAGATAGATAAATAGACAAATAGATTGACATATTTATAGATAAAAATATAGATAAATAGATGGATACAATATAGATAGATAGATAGATATATAGATAGACTAATAGATAGATAGACGGATATATTAGATAGAAATATAGATAAATAGATAGATTGATTGATAGATTGGCATATAGATAGACAAATCGATAAACATATAGATTGTTAGATAGATAGATTGATATATTGACATAAACATAGACATGTCGATAGACATATAGATAGACAAATAGATAACTAGTCAGATAAGCAGAATGATAGACAGAAAGATAAACAAACTTATAGATTGATAAATAGAAATATAGATAGACATATGGTAGATTAATAAATAGACATATAGATAGACATAAAAATATTGAAATAGATTCACAGATAGATTGATAGAATGATAGATAGATAATAGATTTATAAACAACCACATAGATAGACAGATATATAGATAGTCAAAATGATATACAAAAAGAATGATTGGTAGATAGATAGATAGATAGAAAAATTTATAGTTAGATAGACAGATATAAAGAAAGACTATATATATATATAGTCTAATAGTCAGATAGATTGATGGATGAGTAGACAAACACAAAGATAGAAAGATATATATATAGATACACAAATAGATAGATAGATAAATTGATAGATTGATAGACATTTGGAAAGCCAGATTGAGAGATATATTGATAGATAGATTGATAGAGAGATTGATAACCATATTGATAATTAGATAGATAGATAGATAGATAGATTGACATAAAGATAGATAGATAGATAAACAGATAGATATATAGATAGACAGATAGATAGGCAAATAGATTGACTGATAGATAGATAACAAATAGATACATAGATTAATAGATAGATAGACAGATTCAAAGAAAGATAGATAGTCATATAGATAGATAGTTTGAGATAAAAATTTAGACAGAAAGAAAGATAGAAAGATAGAAAGATAGATCGATAGATAGAAATATTGGTAGAAAAATAGATGAGCAGATAGATAGGTAGATATAAAGATAGACAAATGATAGATATTTAGATAACTAATAGATAGATAGATAGACATACAAATAAATAGATAGATAAATATATAAAGAATTAGATAGATAGATATATAGTTAGACATATATATAGATAGATAATTAAATAGATATATAAACTGATTATAGATAGATAAATAGATTGACAGATTGATAAATAAATATATAGATAGATAGATAGACAAATAGATAAACAAATAGATAGAGAGATAAATAGATAGAATGATCATTTAGATTGATTGATAGATTGATAAATAGATTGATCTAAAGATTGATAGATAGATTGATAGACAAATTTTTATATAATTTAATAGAAGTATGGATTGACAGATTAATAGATAGATAGATAGAAAATAGATAGATAGATAATTATACAGATAGATAGTAAGATTATTAAACAGACAAATAGAATGATTATTTGACAGACATATTGACAAATAAATATATAGAACAATTTACATATAGATTAATAGTTAGAAGACTAATAAATACATAGATATTTTAAAAATACAAATAGATAGATATATAGACAGATAAAATGACATATAGATAGACAAATAGAAAGATAGATTGATTGATTGATTGACAGACAAATAGATAGAATGTTAGATAGATAGAGATATTGACAGACATATAGAGAGATTTATAGATAGATAGAAAGATATATAGACACATAGACAGACAAATAGATACATACATAGAAAGATAGACAAATAGATATATAGATGAATAGAAAGATATATAGATAGACAGATAAATAGATTGATAGATATATAAACATATAGATAGATAGATAGACAGACAAACAGATAGATAGATAGATAGATAGATAGATAGACATATCTATAAAGAGATAGATATATAGATATATAGAAAGACTAAAAAATATATAGACACATATATAAATAGATAGATATACAGACAAATAGAAAGTAATATAGATTTATAGATAGATAGTTAGAAAAATATATATACAGATAGATAGATTGATTGATTGAGAGACAGATAGATCGACGGAAAGATACATAGATGGATATATAAATTGATAGATAGATTTATAAATAGATTGATAGACAAATTGAGAAATAGAATGATAGATATATAAAGAGATAGATCGATAGGTAAATAGATAGACAAATAGATAGACATATAGATGGACATATATATAGATAGATTGACAGACAAATATATATATATAGAAAGATATCAAGAGTTATAGATAGACAGATAAAAAGATAGATAAACAGATAGATAGACAAATAGATAGACAAATGGATAGATAAATAGATATATAAATATATATACAAATAGAATTATAGATAGATAGATGGAAAAAACCATAGACCAATAGATAAACAGATAGATAGACAAATATATAGAGAGATAGATATATTGATTGAAAGACAAATAGATAGATAAATAGATATATAAATAGATAGATTGAAATATAGATAGACAGATATAGATAGATAGATAGACATATAGATAGATAGATAGATAGACAAATAGGTAAATAGATAGATTGATAATTACACAAATAGTTAGATAGAAAGATAGACAGAAAAATATACAAATAGATAGACATATTAATATATTGATAGTTAGATAATTCGATTGACAGATTAAAACATAAATACATAGATAGATAAATAAATAGATTGGTAAATAGATCCATAGATAGATAGATACATAGATAAATAGATAGATAGATGGTTAATTTATTGAAAGATTGATACAAAAATTTATAGAGTGATAGTTAGATTGATTAATTGATAGATATAAAGATATAAAGATAAAAAGATAAATAGATAGATAGATACATATGGAAAAAAATAGACATATACATATACATATAGATATATTGATTGATAGAAAGATAGATAGACAAATAAATATACAAATAGATAGGCATAAAGATAGATGGATAAATAAAAAATTTATAGATAGGCAAATACATACATAGATAGATAGATAAACACATAAATAGACACAAATAGATAGACTGATATATATATATATATACAGATTGATAGTCAGATTAATAGACAGATTGATAGCCAGAAAGATAGATAGAGATATTGATCGATAGATAGAAAGTTAGATAAATAAATAGATAGATAGACAAATTAATAGATAGATTGATATATAGATTGATAGATAGACAAATTAATTTATAGATAGATAGATAGGTAGATTGATTGATTGATTGATTGAAAGATTGATAGATATATCGATAGTTAGACAAATCAATAGGCAAATAGAAAGTCATATTCATAGATAGATAAATAAATAGATTGATAAATAGATTTTAATAGATAGATAGATAGATAAATAAATAAATAGATAATAGGCAGATTGATAGAAAGATTTATAAGCATTTTTATAGACAAATT
>JAREIK010003740.1:257363-279863 GCA_029783825.1 Sapria himalayana | reverse complement strand
AGATAGAGAGATAATTAGATAGATAGAGAGATAAATAGATATATAGTTAGATAGAAAGACAAGTAGATAGACATATAGATAAAAATATAGATCTACAAATTGATAGGCAAAAAGATAGATAGATATAATAATTTATAGATAGATAGATAGATAGAAAGACATACATAAAGATTGATAGATAGACATATATATAGATAGAAGGATAGAAAGATAAATAGATTAATTGATTGGAAAATAGATAGACAAATAGATAGACAAATAGATAGATATATATACATATAAATAGATAGATAGATAGACATATAGATAGATATATAGATAGATAGATTGATTGATTGATTGACAGATAGATAAGTAGTTAGATAGATATATAGAAAGACAAGTAGATACATTAATAGATAGATAGATAGACAAATATAAAGACAGACAGAAAGATTGATAAAACCACAAATAATCAGATCGATAGAAAGATATATAGATAGCTTGATAGATAGATAGACAAAAATTTAGATAGTCAGAAAGATTGAGCCATAGATAGATAGATAGATAAATAAATAAATAGAACGATTGATAGATTGATTGATACATAAACATATAGGTAGAAGATAGAAAGATAGAACAATAGATAGATAAATAAATAGAAAGATTGATAGATAGAGTGATAGATAGATAGATATATTGACATATTGGTAAAAATATTGATAGAGAGATTGATAGACATTTTTATAGATAGATAGATAGATTGATAGATTGATTATATATATAGATATGTAGATATATATATAGATATATAGACTGATTCATAGATAGATATATAGATTGATTCAAAGATAGATAAATAGATCAATAGATTATTAGATAGATAGACAGACACATAGACAAATAGATAAGTTTATTGATAGATATATAGATATAAAAAATTTAATAGACAAATAGATAGATAGATAGATGGATAGACATATATATAGATAAATAGAAAGATAGATAGAGAGATATTTAGATAGATAGATATATGGATACATAGATAGATTGATAGATGGATAGACAAATAGATAGATCGATATATAAATATATAGACATTTTTATAGAGAGATAGATATATAGATAGATATATATATATATAGATAGATATATAAATAGATATTAGATAAATTGATAGATTGATAAACAGATAGATAGAGAAATAGATAGCTAAAAGATTGACAGATATTTAAATAGATTATTACTATGATATATATATAATTAGATAGATAGATATGCCGATAAATTAACATATAGATAGATAGATATATATACAGATAGATAATCATATAGAAAGATAGATATATAGAGAGATAGATAGAGAGATAGATAGATATATTGATAAAAAGACATATAAATAGATAGACAGACAGACAGATAGATAGATAGACAGATATATTGATAAATAGATATATAGATATACAGACAGACATACAGACAAATAGATAGATAGATAGATAGACAAATAGATAGAAATATAGATATATAGATAGATAGATAAATAAAGAGGTATTTAGAAAAATACATATACTGATAATTAGATAGATAGATAAACAAGTTGATGGATAGATTGAAAGATAGATAGATAAACATATAGATAGATATATAGATAGACTGATAAATAGATAGATTGATAGATAGAAATATATATAGAGATATATATAGACAGATAGATAGATAGACAGATAAATAGATAGACAGATAGATAGATAGATGACAAATATATATACAAATAGATAATAAATTAGATATATAGATAGATAAAAAAACATGCAAACATCAAGCATTTACACAATCAGGTAGTTAGAAAGACATATAGATAGACAAAAAAACAAATAGACACACAGAATGATAGACAATCAAACAAAAAAACAAACAAACAAGCAAATAGATAGATAGATAGAAAATTAGATATATAGGTAGATAGATATGTAGATAGACAAATAGATTGACATATAGATTAATTGATTGATTGATTGACAGGTAGATACATAAATTGATAAAGAAATAAAAATTTATATAGAAAGATAAACATATAGATACACAAAAAGATAAATAGATAGATAGATAGAGAAATAGATAAGCAAAATCATAGAAATTTAATAGATATATTGATAGACATATTGAAAGATAGATTTTTAGATAGATTGATAGATATATTGATAGACATATTGATAGTCGAATAGATAGATAGATAGAGAAATAAATTGATAGAAGATAGATAGACAGATATATAGAGAGAAAGATAAATAGATATATAAAAAGATAGATAGATAGATAGACAGGTAGATTGATTGATTGATTGAAAGGTATATTGGTAGATATATAGATAGATATTTAAACAGATTATTAGACTAATATATAGATATATAGAGAGGCTGATAAATAGACAGATAGATAGATAAATAGAAAGAAAGATAGATAAATAAATATATAGATATTTAGATTGATAGATAGATAGATAGACAAACAGATAGATATATAGATAGATTGATAGATTGACAAGCAAAGATATAGTCAAAATATTGATAGATAGCTCAATATATAAATAGATAAATATTTCGATAGAAAGATAGACACATAGATAGACATATAGATAGGTAGTAAGGCAAAAGATAGATAGACAAACTAAAAGACTAATAGATAGGCAATCAAGCAAATAGACAGACAGCTTTACTGATAGATAGATAGATATATAGATATACAAAAGAATGATAGAAAAATAAATAGATAAATAGAAAGATTGAAAGATATATTGATAGTCAAATAGATAGATAGATAGAAAGAAAGAAAGATAGATAGATAGATAGAATGATAAATAAAATTTTACTAGATAGATTTATAGATAGATAGATAGACATATTGATAGACAAATTGAAAGAAAATTAGATAGATAGAAAGATATATAGACATATAGATAGATTGATAGATCGATATATAGGTAAACTGATAGATAGAAATATAGATATATAGATAGATACACAGATAGATTTATTGATAAATAGACAAATCGATAGATAGGCAGATATATAGATAGATAAATAGACATATAAATAGTTTGGTAGATAGATAGATCTATAGAAAGATTGATAGATAGATTAATAGAGAGATTTATATATAGATTGATATAAAGAAATAAAGAATGATTTATTTATTTATAGATAGATAGATAGAAAGATAGTCTCATAAATATTGTTATAGTTCACTGGATTATTAGATATATTGATAGATAGATAGATAAATAGATAAATAAATAAATGTACAAATAGATAGATAAATATATAGAATGATAGAATGATATATTGATTGAATTAAAGACAAATTCATAGTCAGATAGAGAGTTAGAAAGATTTATATACATATAGATAGACAAATAGATAACATATAGATACATAGATAGATATATAGATAGATAGACAGTTAGATAGATAGATTGAAAGAAATATTGATTGATAGATTGATAAATATTTTGATAGAAAGATTGATATACAGATTCATAGACAGATTGATTGATTGATTAAAAAAGATAGATAGATGAATATATAGATAGATGTATAGATATATCAATAGGTCGATAGATTATTAGAATACTAAATTGATGGATAGATAGACATATATATAAACTTATATATAAACACACACACACACACACACACACACACACACACACACACACACACACACACACACACACACATATATATATATATATATATATATATATATATATATTTAAAAGACAAATAGGCAGGTAGATAGATATAGAAATAGATAGATTGATAGATAAATAGATAGGCAAATAGATATATTGAAACATAGATAGATAAATAGTTAGATAGACAAATTTATAGACAGACAGATAGATAGATAGACATATAGATAAACAGATAGTTTTCCATATAGATGAAAATATTGATAGACATATAGATAGAGAGATAGATAGACACATAAATAAACAAATAGAAAGAAAAACAAATAGATAGCAAGATTGATTGATATTGATAAATAGATAGAAAGATAGGCACATAGATATATAGATAGATAGTCAAAAAGACAGATAGATGGACAGACAGATAGATAGACATATGGATAGATAAATAGATATATAGATAGATATATATATATATATATATATATATATATATATATATATATTGATAGATTATTTGATAGAAAAATAGATAAACCTATATATATATATGGATATAAATTTTGATAGATAAATTGATAGAAAGATTTATAGAAAGATTGATAGAAAGATTGATAGAAAGTTTGATAGAAAGTTTGATAGACAGATTGATAATAGATAGATACATATTCAAATTGATAACAAGATTTATTGATAGACACACACACACACACACACACACACATATATATATATATATATATAGATATATATATATATAGAAAGATAAAGTGATTGAAAGATAATTAAACATATAGATATACAGATAGATAGATAGATAAAAATATATATAGATAGATATATATATATATATATATATATTGATAGACATATAGAGAGATATATTGATAGAAAGATATATTAATTTATTGATAGACATACAGATAAATAGAATGATAGAAACATAGATAGACATATAGTTAGACAGATAGATAGCTAGACAAAGGGTTAGATAGAAAGATAGATAAATATACAGATATTTAAATAGATTATTAGACTAATATATAGATAGTTAGATAGACAGATATATAAATAGATTATTAGACTAATATTTAGATAGATAGATAGACATATAGATAGATAGATAGATAGATAAATATAGAGAGAGAGAGATATATATATATATATATATATATAGAAAGATTGATAAATAGGCAAATATAAAGATCAATAGATATAAAAATAGATAGACACATATATAGAAAGATAGATATGCTATTAGATAGATATAAATAGTAATAGATAGAGAGAGAGAGAGAGAGAGAGAGATATATATATATATATATATATATATATATATGTAGATAGACAAATAGATAGAATGATAAATAAATAGATAAATGGATATATAAATTGACGGATAGATAGACAGACATAATGATAGATAGATAGATAGAATGACAGATAGATAGATGAGTAGATCGACAGATAGATAGACTGATAGATAGACTGATAAATAAATAAATAGATAAATATATATATAGATAGAGAAATTGATATATTAAAAGATAGATAGACAAACCGATAGATAGATTGACATACAAATATATATACATATAGATAATAAAACATATAAATAGAAAGTTAGACAAATAGATAGACGGGCAAGTAGTTTGGTAGCCAGACAATCAGGCAGGTAGGTATATAGATAGATAGATAAAAAAACAAATAGTCACATAGAATGATATTCAACTATATAAATAATCAAACAAACAAATAGATAGACAAGCAGATAGATTGATAGACAGATTCATAGAAAGATTGATTGATTGATTGATTGACAAATTGATAGATAGATAGATAGTTAGAAAGATTGATTGATAGATAGATTAACAGAGAGATAGACAAACATATAATTAGTTAGATAGATAGATAGATAAATAAATAAAGAAATACATATGGAGATAAATAGACACATAGATAGTGTGTTAGATTGACAGATAGATAAAAAGTCAGTCAGACAAATAGTTAGATAGATACATAGATAGATAGTTACATAGATAGATAGACATATAGATATAGAAATAGATAGAATGACTGATACCTAGACAGATAGACTAATAGATAGATAGACAGATAGATAGTCAAACAGAATGTAAGGTAGATAGATACACAAATAAAAAGAAAGATGGATAGATAGACATATAGAGAGAAATTTATAGAAAGTTAAATAGATAGATTGATAGAAAGAATGATAGAGAGATTTATAGACAAATTGATAGATAGATAGATAGATTGATTGATTAAATGACAGACATATAGATAGATACATTGATAAATAGATATATAGACAGATAGATATACTTATAGATCTGCATTTTATTATATAGATAGATAGATGAATAGATAGACAGATAGATAAATAAATAATTAATAGATATACAGATAGACAGATAAATAGATAGATAGATAGATAAATAAATAAAAAGATTTATAGATAGATAGATAGACAGATTGATAGATAGATAAATAAACAAATAGATAGATATATAGATAAATAGATAGAAATATAGATAGATAGATAGATAGACATACAAGATATATAGATAGATATATAGATTGATAAATAGTTTGATTGACAAAAATATAGTTATATAGATAGACAAGTAAATTGGTAGATTATTAGAATATTGATGGACATATTGATAGATATTTTGAATAGATAGATTGATAGAAAGATAGATAGATTGATTAATTGAGAGACAAATAAACAGATTGATAGATACATATATAAATAGATTCATAGATAAATTGACAAATTATTAGATAGATAGATATATAGATAGATAGATATATAGATAGATAGATATATAGATAGAGAAATAGATAGACAGATAGATAAGCAGATATAAAGACAGATAGATTGACAAATAGATGGATGAATAGTTAGATAGATAGATATATAGTTAGACAATTAGATAGATAGATAGATATATAAACAAATAGATAGACAAATAAATAAAAAGATTGATAGACAAATCGATATACAAATATATGTTTAAAAATAGATATATAGATAAATACATAAATAAACATATAGATAGATAAGTAGATACGCAGATTGATCAATATATAAATAGATAGATAGGCTGATAGATTCACATATAGATAGATAGATTAATTGATTGATTGATTGATTGATTGACAGATAGATAGAAATATAGATAGATAGATGGAGAGATAGACAGACAGACAGATAGATAGATAAATTGAATAGAGAGATAGATACACATAAAAATAGATAGATAGACAAAAGGACTAATATATACATAGATAGAAAGATAGACAGACTAATATATAATTAGAGAGACTGAAAGATAGATAGATAAATAGATAAGTTGATATTTAGTTTGATCTTTAGAATGATAGAAAGACTGATCAATTTATTTATAGATAGATAGATAGATTAATTAATAAAAGATAGATAAATAAATAGATAGACAAATAGATATTCAGATCGATAGACAGACTAAAAGACTGATAAATAGGTAGATATATAGAATGATATATAGATAGTTAGATATACATATAGATAAAAAGATAGATACACATAAAGATAGATACACAAATAGAAAAATACATAAAATATAGATAGATAGATAGACAAATTAAATGAATGAAAAATAGATAGAAACATAGATACATAGATTGATAAAAATATCTACAAAAATATAGACATATAGATATAAGATAGACTAATAGATCGATAGATTGATAGACAAATACGTATACAGATAGATAGATAGTAAGATAAATAGATAGATAGATAGTTAGTTAGATTGATAGATAGATAAATAGACAGATAGATAAAGATATAAATCGACATATATATAGATAAATAGACAAATATATAGACAAATAGATATATAGAAAGATAGACATATAAATATAGATAGATAGATATATTGATAGATAGATATATAGGCATATAGATAGATAGATTAATAAATTTACAAATTGATAGATATATTGATAGATAGAGAGACTGATAGACAGATAGATTGACACATAGATAGAGAGATTGATAGATAAATTGATGTACAAAATAGATAGATAAATAGACAAATAGATGGACTGATAGAAAGATGGATAGATAGTTAAATATATAGATTGATAAATATACAAGTATATAGATACATAGATAGATAAACATATATATAGATAGATAGAGAATCAAAAAGACTGACAGATAGACGGATAAATTGTTAGACAGATAGTTAGATATAAAAAAATATAGTTAGATAGATTTATAGGCAAATAGATATATTTATTTTATATGATGACCGATGTACAACTAGATAAACAAATAGATAAGTATATTGATAGATAGATTGATTGATAGATTGATTTATAGTTAAATAGATAGACAGATTGATAAAAAGAAAGATATATATATTGATAAATAGATAGTTCTATAGACATATAGACATATAGATAGATAGATTGAGTGAGAGATAGATAGATAGATAGATAGATAGACTGATAGACATACCGATTAATAGAGTGAAATATAGATAGACAAAAAGAAATATTGACATAAATATAAACAAAAATTTTGACATACAGATAGACAGATAGAAAAAATAGATAGATAGATAGATAGGTAGGTAGATAGACAAATAGATATATTGATTGATAGATAGATAGATAGATAGATTGAAAAATAGATAGCTAGCAAGATAGAAAGATCGATCATTTCATTCATTGATAAATAGATAGAAAGATAGAATGAAAGATATATAGATTGATTTATAGAAAAACAGATAGAAAGATAGATAGATAGAAATATGTGTATATAGATAGATAGATAGATAGACTGATAGATAGGTAGATAGATTGACAAATTGATAGAAGCATAAACAAATAGATAGAGAGATAAATAGATAGAAAGATAGATTGATAGATAGGTAGCTAGATTGAAAGATCAATAGATTGATAGAATCATAGACAAATAGTTAGACGGATTGATAGATAGATAAATGGATATACATATAGATAGATAGATAGACAAATAGATAGATAGATATATAGATAAATAGATAGATAGAAAGATAGATATAATGATAGATAGAAAGATAAACTTATAGATATAGATAGATATATATATATATATATATATATATATATAGACAGACACATAGACATACAGACAAGTTGGCAAATAAACTTATAGATAGAAAGTTAAATTGAAAGATCAAAATATAGATAGAAAGATAGTTAGACAAATAGATAAATAAAAGAAAGACTTATAGATAGAGAAATTGATAAACATATAAATAAATAAATAAATAAATAAATAAATATATATATATATATATATATATATATATATATATATATATAGGTAAATACATAGATAAATAGGTAGACAAATATTAGATAGATAGCTAGAAAGATTGTTAGAGATAATGATAGACAGATTGACAGATAGATAGATAGACACACTGATAGACACACAGATAGATGGATAGATAGATAGATAGATAGATCAATCAATTGATATACATATAGATATATTGATAGATAGGCAGTTAGATAGACAGATTGATAGCTAGCTTTCTAGATAGATAGTTTGATAGACATAATAATAGACATACAGACAGAGAGATGGATAGACAAATAGATAGACGCATAGATTTAAAAATTGAATGATAAATAGATAGTTAGATAAATATATAAATAGATTGATAGATAGAATTATAGATATATAGATATACAAATAGCTATACTAATAGATTGATTGATTGATAAAAAAATTAATAGATTGATTGATTTATAGATTGAGAGATAGATAAATATAATAATAGAAAATAAAGAATAGACAAATTTATATATATATATATATAGACAGATATATAGACAGATATATAGACAAATTGATAGACAGACAGATAGATACATAGATAGATAGTTACTTAGATAGATAGATAGATTGATATACAAAAAGATATACATATTGATAGGTAGATAGATAGATAGATAGTTAGACAAATAACTAGATAGATTGAAAGATAGAATAATAGATAGACAGACAGACATCTAGATAGAAAGATAGACACACAGATTAAAAGATACAAAGATAAATAGATAGATAGATAAATATATAAATACATTGATAGACAAATTTATAGACATATAGATATATAGAAATCTAGTCTAATAGAATGAATGATTGATAGACTGATTGATATACATAGTTATAGATAGATTGATTTACATATTCATAGACATAAAGATAGAAAATAAATATAAAATAGATAGACAATAGATATACAGATAGAAAGATAGATAGACAGATAGATAGACATATGGAAAGATAGATAAATACACTTATTGATTAACAGATAGAAAGACAAATAGATAGAAAAATAGATAGACATATGGAAAAATAGATAAATACATATATTGATTGACGGATAGATAGATAGATTAATAGATGGATGTATAGATATATAGATAAATAGAAAGTTCAATAGATAGTTAGATAAATAGATAGATTGATAAATAGACATATTGATAAATAAATAGATAGACACATAGAAAGATAGATTAATAGACATATAGATTAATAAATAGATAGACACATAGATAGATTGATAAATAGAATGATAGATAGATTATTAGAAATATAGATTGATATATAGATCAAAAGATAAATTAATAGATATATTGATTGATATATAGATAGATAGATGGATATATATATATATATATATATATATATATATATATATATATATATATATATATATCTAGACAGATAGACAGAAGAACAGTTGGAAGTCAATGGAAAAACAAAAAGAGATAGTAGACTCACACTCTATATTAAAAAAGAGTGACTGGAAATGGATGTTAACACCACAAGGAAACTTTTCTCTCAAATCGGCAAAAGATTTGGTTAGAAAGAAAAAACCGGTACAAGCTCTATTTAAATGGGTATGGCAAGAAAATGTCCTGCAAAAAATGCGCTCCTTCACATGGAAGGCATTATTGAATGCCATACCGGTAGATAGAAATGTACAAAAGAAAGGGATTAACATGGCCTCAAGATGCGAATGCTGTTCTCAAGCGGTTGAAACAACTGATCACTTGCTCTCGAATGGTCCCATTGCAGCAGAAATATGGAGAGAGATGGAAGGGAAAAAAAGAATATGTAAAATAGAAGATGGATTAATAGATAAAGTTATAAAATGGGGAAAAGTAAGCATGAAAAGCCCAGCCAGGAAATGGCTTAGTCAGAAACTACCGCATCTAATTATCTGGTGCATTTGGAAATCTAGAAATAAAAGTAAATATGAAAATATAAGGATGAACTTAATAGAAATTATAAAAGATATTAAAAAGGAAATATATAATATAACAATAATAAAACCGATAGTAATACAGGATTTGGAACAAGAGAAGAAACTTGAGAATGAATGGGATCTCACATACAAAGTGGTAAAACAGCAATGGGCTAAATGTATACAGTGGAATGCTCCGCCGGTTGGTAAACTTTCACTTAATACTGATGGGAGTTTTAGCAGGGATACTGGAATAGCAGGAAGAGGCAGAGTAATAAAAGATCATACAGGGACAGTACAGAGAGCATTTACCAGAGCTAGTAGGGCATCCTCGGCGTTAGAATCAGAAATTGGAGCATTAAAATCAGGGTTAGAGATATGTAAGCAGCTAAATTTTAAAAACATTGTAGTTCAGGTAGACTCAAAATTACTAGTTGATACGGTAATAAATAAGAAAATATTATGGAGGTATGAAGAGGAGCTAGAAGTTATTCTTAATCTTCTGGAAGAACTGAAGGCCTCAATAATACATATATATAGAGAAGCCAATGATCTAGTGGACTGTCTATCTAAAATAGGCTCCATCATAGGAAATATAGATTATAAGGAGAAATTCATGCCAAATAAACTAAAGGGAATAGCATGTCTAGATAAAATGGGTTTTCCTTATATAAGAACAAATAAACAGACTATGAAGATATGACAGATGGAGCTAAATGGATATATAGGAAGGAGATCACATGGTAGTATATATTAATTCTGCATTTTGGCAGAATGGTATATAGCTATACTGAACGGTTGTTAAAATAATATGTATGTAATTTAGAACTTCTGCATATTTAAAACATCTGCTAATTCCGCATTTTGGCAGAAGTCAATAATCTCTACATAATGGTTGTATTTTGATTTTTTACAGGTCAATATATATTCTGTTTTTTCCTTGCAGTATGTGAAAGGGGAGTAAGACTTATGTTGTATTAGTCTAATCAAGAATAAGGGTAGTAGGGTGTAAAATTCTGGTAGGCACGGTTGTTGTTTCTTTGTTTTCTCTTTGGTTTTGTTCTAGGATCATCAGTAAATACATGACGAAGGAAGAAGGCTGGAATCTCGTGAAGATTTGAGCCAGACGCACAGGGGAAATGAGAGATAGTTGCTGTCCGTTGCTGCCGCCTGTTGCTGTCAGGAGTACTCCCGCTGCTGAGACAAATATAACCACTGGGTTCACCTCATAAGACAGAAAGAAGAGGGAATGGAAAAGATAAGACACACTTATCTTAAAATCTCCCTGGTCCTGAAGAAGATTAACTGAAACTGAGGTGAATAATTAAAAAGGGAAAATGGTAAGAAGCCTAAGTATTCAGTGTGCTGTTTGTGCTGTTTTGCTTATTTATTTTACAAGTAAACAGGTAAGAACATTATGGAAGCTAAAGGAATAGGGTAAGGTAAGATATTGGCTGTTAGAATACTATTCTGTTATTCCTCTTTTCTTTACAGAGAAGTCCCATACCAGAAAATCCAGCAACTGCTGGAATTGTTGGAGTCCTAGTCATGTTATGGTTTTAACGTTTAGGCTAAGTGGTTATGTGTGAATGTTGTGAAGAGTCATGTGTTAATTCTCGGTAGTTTATAGATGTATTGGGTTTGTAAGTGTCTAGACTAGGAGGATGGTCCGGCAGCTCTCTAAAGCTGAAGGATTCAGTTCATGAAGGCCTAAAGAGGCATGATGTAAGTGGAATTGGAGATAAGATAAAGTGCAGAAAAATCACTTGGAGGAATTTGCTAGTTTTATCAAGCTGGATCAAAAGAGGTTAAAAGAGTAAAGGATAACTTCAAAGGCAAGAAGGAAGAGCAGCCATAAGGTAAACAAGATGAATGAATGAGTATGTAGATATGTTGTTTTGTTTTGCAGGAAATCAGGAATGTCAACATAGAATAAACATAAACCAGGAGGCTAGGAGGGCAGGAACTATGGAAACCCAATGAAGTAGCAGAAGCTCAAGTGGATTTCAAAGATCATATCAAGGAGGGTTAAAGCTAGATACAAGGAATTTATAGCTAAGCTCATATAAGTGCATCCATTGCAAATTATTCTCAAGAATAGAGGAATAGTAATTTTTGAGTTTTTAATTTTAAAGTGAAGGGTCAAGGTTGTAAGTGGGGAATGGGTAGATATTAGTTTGTAAAAATGGTATTCCTCCGCCAAAAGAGAGGCTTAATATTAATAAACTCCTTTTTAAAAAAAAATAGACAGATAGACAGAAACAAAGAAAGAAAGATAGATAGACCTATAGATAGACATAAAGATAGGTAGATAGATATGTAAATATATAAAAAAATAGATAGATAAATAGATATATATATGTATATATATACATAGATATACATATAGATAGATAGATAGACAAATAGATAGATAAATAGACAGACAGATAGATAGATAGACATACATATAGATAGATAGTTAGAAATATACATAGATAGATAGTTAGAAATATACATAGATAGATAGAGAGAGAGAGAAATATATATATATATATATATATATTGTGTGTGTGTGTGTGTGTGTGTAAGTAGATAGATAGACAAGTTGATAGATAGATAGATATATATATATATATATATATATATATATATATATATATATATATATATATAAGTTAGCTATATAGATAAATAGATAGTTTGAATGATTTATTGATAGATAAATTGATAGACAAATTCATAAATATATTGATAGATAGATTGAAATACTAATAGATAGATAGATTGAAATACTAATAGATTGATAGATTGATAGACAGAAAGATACTACAAGAAAAACTCCATATAGCAAGGGACAAATCCCTAGCTAAATAGGCATTTTTCGTCGCTAAATATGATATATCAATGGATTAACGATGGATCAGTTTTCTATCTAAAGTGTTGGTCGCTAAAATTTAGCAAGGGAAATTGTCCCTAGCTAAAAATTTAGTGACGGAATATCCCTTGCTAAAAAATGATAAATTTCCTAGCAAAATTAGCAAGCTAAATGAGATTTTCCATCGCTAAACGAAAATAATAATGGAAGATTTCCCAAGATAAAATACTTTTCTCTAACATTTAGCGACAGAAATAGTCCCTAGCTAAAAAAATTTAGCAATGAAAAATTTCTTTGTTATAATATAGATTTTCCTTGCTAAATTAGCTAGGTATTTTTCCCAAACTTTTTTAATTTCAAAACAATTTTTAGAATTTAATTTATTTAAAAATTTTTTAATTAAATAATTTAATATTTTTATTTTAAAATGAATAAAAATTGAAACTACAAATAATTTATAATAAACAAAAAATAAAATCATTTAATAACTTATTCTAATTTAATATTTTACATAATTGAAACAAAAAAATAACATAATCTTATTACATCTTTTTCATCAATGTATCTACCGACACAGCATAAAGTATAATATATCCATTCATTTACGTTATTTTCTCTCCCTTTGCTCCTTTGATCATCATTTTTCTTTTACGACAAAGTTGTCCGAGTCATGGCACGTAATGTATTGTGAAAATACCATCACTTATACAAGCTTTGTATGAGGAACAATGCGGTATCATATCTGTAAGAAATTTAAACCACTTAATCAAAATAAAATAAAAAAATGTTATGTTTTGATCAAAATATAATCCTGTAGTATATATGTAAATATATACTAGCATTTCTCTCGTTTATATATTATTGCAGTATATGTACATAAAAACTCTAGTATTATGTGTACATATATACTGATTACAAATATACTAAGTATATAAGTACATAAAATACAGTAGTACTATATGTATGTATATACTAACTTTATTATATGTATATACCCCATTTGTTGCTATTGTTGTAGCTCCCGATGCTGCTGTCATTGCTGCCACTACTGCTGCTGCCGCTGCCGCTGCTGAAACCATTTCCATTGTCACTGCCACTGCCACTGCCGCTGCCAATGCTGCTGACAATGCCCCTGCTGCTACCGTCGCTGTTGCCACTGCCTCTACTCCCGCTGATGCCGTCATTGCCCCCATCACCACTAAAGTTGCTGTCACCATTGGCAGCTATAGTGGCTGTTGCCACTGGCCGCTGTAGTGGTTGCCACCGCTGGACGCCGTAGTGGCCACCGCTGCTGGCCACTACGGCGGCTGTCACTACCGCTGCCACTTGTGTTGCCACTACATGTCGCAACTACCGCCGCTGCTGCTACTGCCACCACTGCTACCGCTACCGCCGTTGTCCCCACCTCTGCCATTACTACCACTACTTTCAGTGTTGCCGTTGCTTCCGGTGTTGCCACTACTTTCGGTGATACCGCTACTGCTGCTGCTACCAGTGTTGCCAATGCCTCCACTGCCGCCGCTCCCACCGATGTCATCATCGCCGCTACTATTGCCACCGCCACCATTACTACTGCTGCCAGCACTACTACCACCACTGGCACTACAGCCGCTACTACCGCTACTAACACCGCTACCGTCATTGTAGTCATTACTGCTGCTGTCACCGGTGCCATTTTTACTGTTACTGATAATATGCTTTTACATACCTATAATAGGCTAAAACTCTGCCCAAAAAATTTGGAGACACACAAACATATTCACAGATATATAAAAACATTTATTATAAACATGAGCAAACACAAATTAAAGTTGATTTAATACAGCTTCAACAAAAATTTAATTTAATAATTTAATATATATTTATATTAAATTGAATAATAATAGAAACTATAAATGAAAATTTTTAACACAAAAGAAAATCATTTAATAACTTATTCTAATACAATATTTTAAATAACTAGAACAAAAAAAATAACACAATTATATTAAATCTTATAAATAAATGTATCTACTGACTGTGCATAAAGTATAATTTATCCATGCATTGATGTTGCTTTTTCTCCCTTTGCTCCTCCGATTACTAACTTTCTACTATTAAAAAGCTATCCGAGTCACGGTGCTTCATGTATGTTGAAAAAACCTTGGCTTATACAAGTTTCATATGGGAAACAATGCGGTACCATATCTATAAGAAATTTAAACCATTCAAACAAATCAAAATAAATTAAAAAAAACTATGTTTTGATAAATATATATTACTATAGTAAATATGTACATATATACTAGCATTTCACTCATACAAATATTACTACAATATACGTACGTATAAACTATAGTATTATGCGTACATATATATTGAGAACATATATATTCAGTATATACGTACATAAAAAATTATAGCATTATATGTACGTATATACTGACTATATACATACTTATATACAACATTTGTTGTCGTTGCTGCTTCTCCCGCTATCAGTACCGCTACTGCCACTAGTGCTGCCACTGCTACCGCTGCTTCAGCTATTGCTGCTGCTGCTTCTGCTACTGCTACCATGGCTGTCGGTGCTGCCACTACCACCACTGCTGCTGCTGCTGCCACCACTACTGCCGCTGCCATCGCTGTCACTAGTGCTGCCACCGCTGCCACTACTGCCATTGTTGCCACTACTACCACTACTACCGTTGCTACCACTACTGACACCGTTGCCGCCACTGCCACCGCTACCGCTGCAGCTACTACCGTCACAGCGGCCACTGTAGTTGCTGTCACTACCACTGCCGCTGGCACCGCTGCCATCACTACCGTTGTTGCCACACTGCCACTACTTCCACTGTTGAATATAGGCTTTTACATAACTATAATAGGCTAAAACTCTACCCAAAAAATTCGAAGACACACAAACATATTCTCAGATATATAAAAACAATTATTATAGATATAAACAAAGACAAATTAAAGTTGCTTTTCATACAGCTTCAACAGAAATCCAAAAGATATTCAGCAATTATGTTTAGAGAGAAAGAGAGTGCAAAAATAATTTTTTTTTGGAATAATAAAGATAAAATAAGCTAGCCCTCCTTTTGATAAAACTGAAATCTGTAAATATGGGACCCATTCATTGGAAGGACCGTGGCAATGTCTGAATACTTTGAATCAGAATTTTTTCGTGGGTCTCATATAATGTGTCCGCAAAAGATTCATAATTAGGTTAATCAGAAAAGCAAAGAATAAAACCAGAATAAAAAAAATTGAAACCTACCAAAAAATATCATAATTATTTGTTACACAGACAAAAATAAATAACAATTCAGAAATAATTCTCATACGAAATCATCCTCATAATTTGTAGGGAATGCTAGCCTCTCCTCCGAGGTTTCATAGCTGGATCTCGAAATTCTATCTGTTTCACCAATGACTCTAACTGTGACTTCATATAGGACATATGCTGTTACATTATATTCATAATTTCTTTCATTTCATCATCCATTTATTTAATTTCTTGCATTTCTTCGATCAAATTAGTATACTTCTCAATCTTATATTCTTTAATTTCATATATTTCTTCCTTCAAATGAGATATCTACTCATCCTTATTTTTCATTTTAGTCTCCATAACTATAATACATTCAATTGTTTCCATTGCTTGTTGTTCGACCGCCTCATCCACCATTGCTGAGATAGGTGAATTAGAAGCACAACCCTTATTTGTATACATATATTACATCTTTTGTCATACATGAGTTCATATTTGAGCCTGAGGCCCAAGGGCTGGGATTAGATAAGAGTATGACTCTTATTTGTATTATACCATATATGAGCCTGATCACAGGGCACTCTCATGCTATGTGCTTACATATTGTTGATATTATATCTTTTGTCATTTAATTTCAAGTTAGTGCAACAAATTAGTATTATCCCATATATAATTATATGTTAGGATTAGTAAATGTAGTTAAAAATAGTTTCATATAGTTAAACATATAATTATATATAGATATATGCATACAAGTAGTTATAAGTAAATTTAAATAAATGTATACAAAGTTATAAACAATTATATAGATTTACATATATGTATACTTAATTAAAAATAAAGTTATATTTATTTATATAGTCTTTTATAGTTATACAAATATTTATATATAGTTATATACATATAGTTTAACATTATGTTGTGTGTTTTTATACATATAATTATAAATATAGTTACATGTGGTTATACATATAGTTACACGTATTGTTAAAGTTATATTTATACATGTATGTATATATATTTTATCATATAATTTCATATATTTATACATATAGTTATGTTTAGGCATGGATATACTAAAATACATTTTTATTCTAATATATAAAAATGTATATTAAATACATATTGTTAATTATATATTTAAATATAGTTATGTATACAGTTTTTATATTTATACATATAGTAAGATAGAATTATTTATAGTTATATGTTAGTATACATATAATATATATTGTTATATAAAATTATATATCATTAAACATTTAGTTTATATATATATATATATATATATATATATATTCATAATAGTAGTTATATTTAGTTATACATAAAAATATACAATGTTATAACCAAATATACAGATTTACATATATGAAAACATATATGTATAAATAGTTAAAAAATAGTTATATTTAAATATATAAAGTTGTATTTAGTTTTACAAATATTTATATATAGTTATACACATATTATTAAACATAATGTTGTATGTTGTTATACATGTAATTATAATTATAGTTGCATGTGGTTATACATATAGTTACACGTATAGTTAAACTTATATTTATACATGTAGGTATATATATTTATTTATATAATTTTATATATCTATACATATAGTTATGTACAGGTAAGATATAGTAAAATATATTTTTGAATGCTAATATATACAAATGTATATTAAATATAAGTCGTAAATTATATATTTAAATATAGTTATGTCTAAAGCCTTTATAGTAATACATATAATAAGATACAATTATTTATAGTTATATGTTATTAAACATATAGTATATATAGCTATAAATATTTTTATATAGTTAAACATATAGTTATATATAGATATATTGATACAAATAGTTATACATAAATATATTAAGTTATAAATAATTATATAGATTTACATATATGCATACATAGTTACAAATATAGTTATATTTAATTATATAGAGTGTTATATAGTTATACAATTATTTATATATAGTTATACAAATATTTATATATAGATATACACAAATAGTTAAATATAATGTTGTATGTTATTATACATGTAATTATAAATATTGTTACATGTGTTATAAATATAGTTACACATATAGTTATACTTATATTTATACATGTAGGTATATTAATTTATTTATATAATTTTATATATCTATACATATAGTTATGTATAGGTATAAATATAGTAAAATATATTTTTGAAAACTAATATATACAATGTATATTAAATATAAGTTGTAAATTATATATTTAAATAAAGTTATGAATAAAGCTTTTATAGTAATATATATAGTCAAAGACAATTATTTGTAGTTATATGTTGATATACATTTGGGATCCAATGACAAAAAGACACAAAACAAAAAACAAACAAGTTCGGCTTACAACAAATCAGAGCAAAGTAAATGCAATCTTGTATTTAAGGCATGCAATAAATAAATATAATTACAATTTGAATCCCCCTAGAAACAGATGATGTTATCCACATAAAAGAACAAAACTCAACCAAAATAGGCAAAGATTAGATCCACATCCAGATATGTCAACAATGTTTGCCTCTTCCTGCTAAAATTATTTATGATTTTATGGCAATGTAATTGGAAAGCCAATCAATACCCTTGTAGATGCCCTCGCTAGAGGTAGCACAGGTGCTCTGAATGTACTAATGGCATTGGAGAAGAGAGTGAAGTCCTAGCTTGTCAGTAATTAAGTTGCATTCATCGCATCGGGAAAATCTTGCTTATTGGCAAACACCAGCAAAACTGCATCTCGAAGCTTTTCCTTGTTTAGAATCCTATGCTACTCATCTCTGGCTTCAACTACTCGATCTCTGTCATTGCTGTCCACCACAAATATGAGATAGACATATAGAAACATTGATATATATACATATAGATAGATATACAGATAGACAGATTGATAGATATAGATATATAGATATACAATTAGATAGATAGGTAGATTGATTGATAGAAAGATAGTAAGTCAATTAGATAGATAGATAGATAAACAAATATGTAGATAAATATATAGATTGATATATTGATAGAAATATAGAAAATAAACATATATACAGATAGATATTTAGTATAATAAATAGTGAGATAGATAGATAACCTAATAGACTAATAGACTGGTAGACGCATAGACTATAAATAAATAGAGATACAGATAGATAGATATATAGCAAAATACACAGATTTAAAGAAAGATAGATATTAAGTAAAATAGAAAGATATACTAATAGATAATTAGACAAATAAATAATAGACAAATAGACAAACAGACAGATAGATAGACAAATAGTCATATAAACAAATGGAAAAATATAAAATGAGATAGTTAAAAAGATAGGCAAATTTAGTGATAGATAGATAGACAAATATAAAAATAGATAGATAGTCATATAGTATGATAGACATATATATATATATATATATATATATATCGAAAGATAGATAGACAGATAGATAGATATATAGATAGATATATAGATAGATAGAGTGATATAGAGTTATTCAAAAATATATATAGATAGGTAACCCGATAGATTGATTGATTGACGAATAGACATATAAACTAATTGATTTATAGACAAATAGATAGATACACATATAGGTATATAGAAAGATATGCAATAGATAGATAGTCTGAAAATTAGATATAGAGATTGTCATATAGATAGTTAGAGAGACAGATTAACAAGTAGATAGATAAGCAAAATGGAAGATAGACATATAGACAAAGAGACAAATTGACAGATAGATATATATAGGCATGCAAATAGATAGATAGATAGATTATTAGATAAAAAATAGATAGACAGATAGATAGATATAAATGTGTATTAGATAGATAAACAAATATATAGATAGGAAAATAATTAGATTGGAAGATAGATAGATAGATAGTTAGATAGACAAATATACAGATATACTGATATACATATAGGTTGATAGATAGATAGATAGTTAGATAGACAAATAAGCAAATATGCAAATAAATAGATATATAGATAGACAGACAGACAGATAGATATAAAAATAAATAAATAGATAGACATTTAGATAAATATTAAAATACTTATATAGTTAGACAACTTGAGATAGACAAATATAGATATAGACACATAGGTTTTTAGGCGAATAGGTAGAAAGATAGAAAAATAGATATATAGCAAGATTGTCAGAAAGGAAAATAGTTAGATATATAGGAAGATAGGTAGCGATATAGATAGATAGATAAATAGACAGATATACATTTATATATATTGACAGATAGATAGATAGATAGATAGATAGACATAAAGACAAATAAATAGATATACTAATGCCAAATATATTTATAAACAAAGTTAAATAGTTAGAAAAATAGAAAGATAGAAAATCTATAGATATGTAGATACATAGATTTATAGATTGACAATTTAATAGATACATATATAGATAGATAGATATTTAAATAGAAATATAGAAAGAAACAAAGAAAAGATAGATAGATAGATAGTAAAATAAATAGAAGGATAGATATATATATTGATAGAGAGACATATAAACTTATATACAGATAGATAGACAGATATATAGTCAGATAGATCGAAAGATAGATAGGTAAAAAGATAGAAAGATAGAAAGAAAGATTATAGATTTATAGAGTAAAACACATATAGAAAAATTGACATATAAAAAAATAGACAGATAGAAAAATAGACACATAGAAAGATAACTAATTGAACGTTAGATTGATTGATGACTAATAGACTAATAGAGAGAAACATAGTTATAAAGTTTAACAGATAGACAGATAAATATTTAGACAAATAGACAAATAGATAGATAAGTAGATAAATAGAAACTTAGATTTATAGATTGATAGATTTACAGATACACAGATAAACATATATACCTATAGACATACAGATAGATAAGAAGAAAGATAGAAAGATAGATAAAAAGATAGATATAAAACAAATATAAATAGATAGACAGATAGATTAATAAATACACAAATAGTTAGATACACATAGAGATTGATTAATAAATAGATATATAGAAAGATAGAGAGATATTTAGATAGATAGATAGAATAGTAAATATATATATAGATTTATAGATATATAGATAATTAGATAGATAAAAAGACAGATAGATAGATCAATAGATAGACAGATAGTTAGAGAGATAGATAGACAAATATACAAAATTTATAGGTAGACAAATAGATTCATAAATAGATAGATTGATAAATAACCATATAAACACACACACACAAACACACATACACACACATATATATATAGATGGAAAAATAGGTAGATAAATAAAAAGATAGATAGACAAATAGATAGATAAATAGGTATACAAATAGATAAAAAGATAGACAAATAGAC
>JAREIK010003740.1:195159-254363 GCA_029783825.1 Sapria himalayana | reverse complement strand
AAGATATAATTTAGTCAGATAGATAAATAAACAAATAGATAGATAAAAAATAGTTAGATAATAAGATAGAGATAAAAATAGATAGGTAGATAGATAGATAGATAGATAGATAGATATGCAGATAGACAAATAGAAAAATAGATAGATAGACTAATGACTGTTAAACTAATCGATAGAAACATTAAAAAATAGTTAGACAGATATATAGATATAAAGTTGTATAGTTAGATAGATAGATAAATAGACAGATATACAAATACATAGATTTACATTTTGATATATATTAAAGAAATAAAGATAGACAGATAGATATAGATTGATTGAAAGATTAAACACAAGACAAATAGACAGATAGATAGATACAAAATAAATAAATAGATAGATATATATAGATATATAAAAATACATATTTAGATAGTTAGATAGATAAATGGACATATAGAAAAAAAGATAGATAGATAGATATATATATATATATATTGACATAGTGATAGATAAACAATTAAATAGATATATAGATACACAGACTGATAGATTGATAGATAGACAGATAGGTAGAAAGTGAGATAAACATATAAATAGACAGACATATAAACAAAAAGATATATAAACATATTAACATATTGATTTATATACAATTAGTCAAATAATAGCTAGACAAGTAGCTAGATAGATAGATAGATAAGCAGAAAAACATATAAATAGGTAGATTGATAAACAAATAGTCAAAAATAAAAATAGAGCCATGGGCATATAAATAGATAGACAGATATACATATACACATATCAATATAAAGATAGATAGTAATATATATAGATAGATTGATACATGGATAAAAGATAGACAAATAGATAGTTAGAAAGATAGACAGATAGATATATAGACAGATAGCTAAATAGACAGACACATATATATAAAATACAGAGTTAGACATATAGAAAGATAGATTAATTGAATGATAGGCACATAGACACCTTGAAAGATGGGTAGATAGGAAAATAGACATATATAAAGATAGACAAATAAATAGATAAATAGAATAATATATATATAGATATATAAAAATATAGACATATAAAATAGAATAATATATATAGACATATAAAATGATAGAAAGATAGATAGTGAAACATATAGACAGATAGAAAGAAAGACGGATAGTCATATATAAAGATATATAGATTGATAAATAGATAGACAAATAGAAACATAAACAGATTGATAGATAAACAAATAGGAAAATAAGCAAATAGACAAATAGATAGATAGAGAGAAAGTAGATTGATTTTAATATAGTCAAATTGAAAACTAGACAAATAGTTAGATAGTTAAATAGATAGATATGCAGATAGATAGCTAGCTAGATAGATAGATATATAGATAGATAGACAAATATATAAATATACATAAAAAAAAGATAGATATATAAATAGATAGATAGATAGATAGGTAGTTTAAGAGAAAGGAAGATAGACATATAGACAAATATATAGATAGATAAACATATAGGCATGTAAACAAATATATAGAAAGAGAGATATATAGATAGATAGATAGACTAATAGACTATTAGATAATAAACAAATAGACTAAAAGATTGGCAGACAGAAAGAGAATTAGATAGTTAGATAGATAAATAGATAGACTGATAGATAGTTAGACAGTTATAGAGTAAGATATTTAGATAGACTGACATATAGCTAGAGAGATTCATTGATTTAAAAATTAACACATTGATAGATAGACAAATATTTAGATAGATAAATAGAAAAAAAAGATAAACTAATTGACATGTAAAAAAATATACATAAAGATAGATAAATAAATAAATAGATAGATAGACAAATAATAATATAGGTAGGTAGATAAATAGATAGATAGATTAACATATAAATAGATAGACATATAGATGAATAGATAGATAGATAAAAAAATACATAGATAGATAGATAGACAGACAAATAGATAGAAAGACAGACAGACAAACAAATATATAGATAGTTAGATAGACATATAGACAGATAGTCATATTAGCATATAGATAGATAAAAAAATACAAATAAATACATAGACAAATAAATAGATTAGATTGATCAATAGATAAATAGACAAATCGATAGATATAAAAATAGATAGATAGATAGATAAACAAATTAACATATACTCAGATAGATAGATAGATAGATAGATAGATATATATATATATATATATATATATATATATATATATAGATAGAGAGATATACAGATAGATAGAAAGATAGATATATAGATAAATAAAAAGAAGATATATATATATATAGACACATAACCATATAGATAGATAGATTGATATATAGATAGATAGATCGACAAATAAATATTTAGATAGGAAGATAGACACATTAACTAATAGATTAGTAAAAATAAAGATAATTAGATAGATAAGTAGATAGAAAGTTAGATATTTACATAGATAGTAATTTAGGGATATAGACATTTAGAAAGATTGAAAGATAGAGAGATAGAGAGATCCAGAGAATGAAAGATACTTAGATAGAAAGATATAGAAATCGATAGATAAATAGTTATATATATAGATAGATAGACATATAGGCATTAGACATATTTGTAGATAGTAAGATAAGAAGTTAGATAGATAGATAGATAGATAGTCAAATAGAAATTTAAATCTTTGACATATAGACAAATAGATAGATAGTTAGTTAGAGAGAATGACAGATAGATAGTCGAATAAATATATAGATACATAGAGATATAGATAGTCAGATATATAGATTGAAAAATAGATGGAAAAAAAAGATTGATAAATTGACAGATAGCCAAATAGATAGATAGACAGATAAATAGATTGAGAGGTAAATAAGTAAATTGGAAGATAAATAGATATACAGATAGAGATAGATAGATAGATAGATAGATAGACAGATTCATATATAGATAGATAGATTGACATATTATTAGACACATGGATAGCCAGATAGATAGATATATATATATATATATATATATATATATATATATATATAAAGATTGACATGTAGATAAATAGATAGATAAATAGTCAGATTAACTAAAAGCCCGATAGATTGAAAGCCAATTAGATAGTTAGAAAGATAGTCAAATAGAGAGATAGATAATGACACAAATAGATAGATTGACATATAGACATTTAGAAAAATAGATAGATAGATAGATGGATAGTTAAAGAGATAGACATATAGATATATAGATAAATATACTTATTGATATATCGACATACAGATAAATAGATAAGAGATAAACAAATAAAGATATAAAAAAATAGGCAGATAAAGAGATAGATCGATAGATAGACACTTAAATAGATAGCAAGAAAGATAGATAGTAAGATAGATAGATAGGCAGATACAAAGATAAAAAGATATATATATATATATATATATATATATATATATATATATATATATATATATATATATATATAAACAGAGATATATAGATATATATAAGGATAGAAAGATTGGTAGATAAAAGATAAAGAGATAGATATATTGACAAGAAAGAAAGAAAGAAGGATAGATAAAAAGATACATAGATAGGCATATAGATTGATAGATCCATAGATATTTTGATAGATTTTTAAATAGAAAGTTAAATAGATAGAATGATTGAATGATGGATAGATAAAAAGATTAACAAGTAGGCAGATACACAGAAAGACAATTAGATAGTTAGAGATAAAAATAAATACAAATATTGATATTTAAATAGTTACATAAATAGATAAAAAGACATATAAACATTTTGAAATAAAATATATATATATACATATAGATAGATAAATAAATAGACAAATCGATAAATAAACATATAGATAGATACACAGATATAGATATAGAGAGATAGATAAATAAATAGTTAGATTCATAATAAGTTTTATAAACTGATAGACCAAAAAAAGATAGACAAATTGATATATAGATAGAAAGATAGATAGATAGACAAATAGATAGATAGAAAGATAGATAGTCAGATAGATAGAAAAATAAATAGATAGATAGATAGATATATATTTATATATATAAAGATAAAAAGAAAGATAGACAAATAGATTGATAGATAGATATATATATTGATAGATAATATAGATATATAGATAGACAGATTGATAGAATAACAAATTGATAGATAGATATATAGACAAATAGATAGATGATAGATAGAAAAATATAGAGATATATAGATCGATAGAAAGATAGACATATAGATATATATATATATATATATATATATATATATATATATATATATATATATATATATATATATATATAGATAAAATAATAGACTAAAAGATAGAAATTAATTAAATATTTGGATAGATAAAGAGATATAAAAATACATAGATAGTTAGATAGATAATACATAGATTATTAGAAAAATAGCTAGCTAGAGAGATAGATAGACATATAGACATATACATATATATATATAGTCATATAGATAGATAGATACACACATAAAAAGTTGGATAGAAAGTCAATCAGACAAATAGAAAGATATACAGATAGATAGACAGACAAATAGATAGATATATAGAAGGATAGACAGAAAAATATATAGACAAATAGATAAATACACAAATAGACAAATATACAAATTAATAGATAGATAGGCAGATAAATAGATAGTTTAAAAAACTAATAAATAGAAAGCTAGTTAGATAGATATTCATATAGACATATAGATAGTTAGAATGTTAAATATTTAGATAGATAAACAAATATATAGATAATGATATAGATAGTAAGATAGAATGATGGACAGATAGATAGAAAGAAAGAAAGATAGATAGATAGAAAGATAAACAGATAGATAGATAGATAGACATATAGATTGATATATAGATATACATATAGATTGAAAGATAAATAGACATATAGATAGATAAACAAATTGATATATTGAATGACAAAAGGATAGATAGACTGATAGATATATAAATTGATTGATTGATTAATAGATTGATATATATATATAGACAAATAGATAGATAGACATATAGATAGATATTTAAAAAAATAGACAGATAGATAAATAGATAGATAAATATACAAAAAGACATATAGACATATAGACTTATAGACAGAGAAATAGATAGCAGATAGACAAATTGACAATAGTCAGATAGATTCTTATGAAGATAGATAGATATACAAATAGATAGAATGATAGGTAGATACTTAAATAGATAGATAGATAGACTAATAGACAAATTGACATATAAAAATATATTATTAAATAGATATAAAGATAGGCATATAGACACAGAATAATAGACTAATACACAGAAAGATAGTTATTTAGTTAGACATTCATAGTGATAGATAGTTAGATGGTTAGAAACTAAGATACATAGACAAATATATAAATAGTTAGATAGATAGACAAATTGAAAGATAGATATTTAGACAGATGGAATATTGATTGATATACAGATTGATTGATAGAGAAAAAAAAGATAGATAGAATGCCATATAGATAGATAGTTAGACAGATAGATAGATAGATACATAAATAGATAGACAAATAGACAGATAGACAAATTGACAACTAGATTGATAGATAGATAGATAGCCAGATATATAGATAGATAGATAGATAGATAGGCAGATAGATAGATAATTAGATTGACATATAGAGAGATAGACATATACTTAGATAGATATATAGATAGATAGATAGATAGATAATAGACTGATAGACAAATTAATAGATAGATAGATATACAAATAAAAATATAGATTGATAGGCATATAAAAAGATAGATAGATAGATAAATAGACAAATTGAAAAATAGATAGAAAAATAGATCAATAGATATATATATATATATATATATATAGAATGATTGACTAATAGACTGGTAGATTGAAATATATGTAGACCATTAGAGAAATAGATAAATAGAAAGATAGATAGATAGTTAATTACATAGGTTTAATATAGATAGACAAAGATTTAGATATAAAATAGATAGATAGATTGATAGATTTATAGACTAATAGATTGATAGACAAATAGATTGAATGATTGATAGACTAATAGATGATAAAAAAATAAACAGATAGATAGATAGATAGATTGATAAACATATAGATAAATAGGTAGATAGATATCAAAATAGACAGATATACAGATAGACAGATATATATATATATTAATCAGTTATATTGATAGATAGATTGACATTTAGATAATTAGATAGACCATATAGACAGATTGTTAGATAGACATATCGAAAGATATACAAATAGATAGATAGATATATAGATAGACTACTAGACATATAGACAATTGATACTTAGATAGTAAGATATCTTGATAAATAACGATAGAGATAGATAGATAGATAGACACATAGACTGATTGATAGAGTGTCATATAAATAGATAGAGAGATATATATATTTTGATAGATAGATATATAGTGAGATAGCTAGAATACAAATAGACTCATAGACAAATATATAAATAGAGATATAGACAAATAGACAAGTAGACAAGTAGACAAATAGACAGATAGAGAGAAAGATATATTGATAAATAGACAAAAAGATATATAGATAGATATATAGATGTTTAGACAGATAGATATATAGGTAGATAGAATGATAGACAGACAGAAAGATAGATAAATTGATATAGAGAGAGATATATATATTTATATATATAAAGAAAGTTATATAGTTAGATAGATATAAAGATAGATAAACTATAAAACATAATAACAAATAGATAGATAAACAAGTAAAATAGATATATGGATTGATCACTACATAGTTAGACATAATTACTAACAGATTGATAGATATAAAGATAATAGATAGTTAGACATATAGTCTGATTGATAGATAGATAAAAAGATAATATGATAGTTAGACGGATATATAGATAGAAGATAAATATTTAGATAGTTAGACGGATATATAGATAGAAGATAAATATTTAGATAGTTAGATAGATTTATAGATATATAGAAACATAGATAGACAGATAGAATGATAGACAAATAGATAGATTGACACACTAATATAAAGATATATAGACAAATATATACATATGTAGATAAAAAGATACGAAAATTGGAAGAGATATAGGTTGATAGACACATAGATAGATAGATACATAGATTGATTGATTGATTGATAAAAAACTAGATAGATAGATAGATAGATAGATAGTTACACAGATAGTTAGACAGATATATAGACAGATAGATTGATATATAAATAGATTGATTGATTGATTGATTGACAGACACACAGATAGATAGATACACATATAAATAGATGGATAAATAGATAGAGAGACAGATAGATAGATAGATAGATAGATAGATAGATATACAAATTAAAAGATAGATTAATATAAATATAGACAGGTAGATAGACAGAAAGTTAGAAAAAAGATAGACAGATAGATATACAGATAAAAAAAGATATATAGATAGATATATAGACAGATTGATAGATAGTTGGATAGACCAAAAAATAGATATATAGTTAGATGGATACACAAATAGATAGTTAGATAGATAGATTAAAAAATAGATAGATAGATGGTTAGTTATACAAATAAAATTTAAATAGATAAATAAGTAGATAGATAGATAAATAGATAGACAGATAAATAGTTAGATAGACAGATAAACTTACACATATAGAAAAATAGAAAAATAGACAAATAGGTAGATAGACAAATAGACAGTTAGATAGATATATAGATATACAAATAGATAGATAGATAGATAAACAGATAAACAAATGGATAAAAAGATAGATAAATAATTGACACATAGATAGATAGTAAGATATTCAAATATAATAGAGACAGATATACACATAGATGCATAGATAGATAGATAGGTGGATAAATATATACACCAATAGACAGATAAAAAAATAGATAAATATATAGGTAGATAGACAAAAATAGACATATATATATTTTGACTAATAGATAGATAGACAGATAGATAGAGAGATTATTTATAGACATATAGATAGATATAAAGATATACAGATAAAGATATAAATAAATAGTTATGCAAATATACATATACACAAATAGACAGATATACAGATAAAAAGATAAAAAAATAGATAAATTTAAAATAGAAAGATAAATAGATAGATAGACAGATAGACAGATAGATAGAAAGGTAGATTGATAGATAAATAAACATATTGACATATGGATAGTTAGATAGATAGATAGTTTGATTGATTTATATATAGATAAACATATAGATAGATAGATAGACTGATAACCAGATAGTCAGTTAGATAGATATAAATATAGATAGATAGACAGACATATAGATAGATAGATAGATAAATAAACTGATAGATAGATAGACAGATTGATAGATTGACATATAGATAGATAGAAATATAGACATATAGACAAATAGACATAATGATAGATAGATAGATAGAGATATATATAGATAAATAGATAGACAAATAGATATATAAATAGATTGATTGATAAATAGAATAATAGATAGATAGATAGATAGATAGACATATAGGCAGATAGATAGATAGATAAATAGATAGATAGATATGTATATAGTCAGATAGTCAGAAAGAGATTGAGAGATTGATAGATAAAGAGATAGACAAAAATATAGGCAAAGAGGCAAAGGAACATATAGTTAAATAGAGAATCTGATAGACTAATAGACTTATAGCTAGATAGATAGAGAATAGACATATATACAAATAGATAGATCGACATATAGATAGGAAAACATTTAGATAGATAGAAAAAAAGCTAGGTAGGTAGGTAGGTAGTTAGGAACGTAAGTAGGTAGAAAGATAAAGAGATAGATATGTAGAGAGATAGGGAGAAAGAAAGATAGATATAAAGAGATATCGAGAAATAGAGAGATAAAAATTTAAAGAGATAGAGATATAAAGTGATAGAGATATAAAGAGATAGAGATATAAAGAGAGAGAGATAAAGAGATATATATATAAAGAGAGATAGATAGATACAGAGAGAAAGATATACAAAGATATATAGATAGAGACAAAGAAATAGACTGATACATAGATAGATAGATAGATAGATGATAGACAAACATATAGAAAGAAAGATAGATAGATATATTGACTAACAAATTAATAAACTAATAGAATAATAGTCTAAAAGACTAATAGATTGATAGACCGATAGACTAATAGATAGACAAATAGATAGAAAATAAATTGGCAGATACACATATAGGTAGATAGACAAATAGACAAATAAGTAGATAGATATATAGCTAAAAAGACAGATAGATAAATAGATAGAAAAATAGATACATAGATAGGCAGGTAATCAAATACACACTATGATAGATAGATAGATAGGTAGATAAACTTATATAGAAATAAATAAATTAGACAAATAAACATATAGACAGATAAATAAATAGATTTATAAAACTATACAGATAGACTAATAGACATATAAACATATAGATATATAGTCAAATAGACAAATAGATAGATATATTACTAGATATATAGATAGATTTACAGAGAGACATATAGATAGATAAACAAATATAGAAATAGACATATAGACAGATAGACAAATAGACAAATAGAAAGATAGACTAATAGATAAATAGATAGATAGATAGACTAATAGACGGACAGATATTTAGAAAAATATAGAGTTAGATATATAGACAAATAGATTGATTGATTATAGACACATAGACATATAGACAAATAGATTAATAAATAGATAGACATATAGATATACATTTTGATAGATAGACAGATAAATAGATAGATAGACTAGTATACAGATAGATAGTTCGACAGATATATGTACATACAGATAGATAGATAGTCAGATAAATAGGTAGATATAATAATAGAAAAAGAAACAGATAGACTGATAAACAGATATACAGATAGACATATAGAGAGAAAGAGAGATTGAGAGAGATAGATAGATATATAGATAGAATGATATACATATAGATGGTTAGATAGATAGTTTGATAGATGAATTTTCACCGAAAGAAAGTTAGAGAGATAGATAGGTAGATAGATAGAAAAGTAGTTAGATAGATAGATAGACATATTGCTAGGTATATATGTAGCTTGCTAGGTAGTTATGTAGGCAAATATATAGTGGGGTAGAGAGATAGAAAGAAAGAGATAAGAAAATAGAGAGATATCGTGATTAGAGATAGATAAATAGAGAGATATAGAGATAGAGAAATAGAGAGATAGAAAGATAGAAACATAGAAAGATATAGAGATAGAGAGATAGTGAGAAAGATAAAAAGATAGATAGACAATTAGACACATATACAGATAGTCAAATAGACAAATAGACTAAATGATAGACTGACAAACTAATACACTAGCAGTTTGACAAACTAATACACTAGCAGTCTGAAAAACTAATAGACTGATACACTAATAGACTAATAGACTGACAGACTCAGAGATAGAAAAATAGATAGAATAATAGATAGACTAACATACATATATAAAACAAGACAATATAAAGATATATAGGAAAATGGACAAACAGATAGATAGACATGCAAATAGATAGACACACAAACAGACAAATAGATAGAGAACTAGTAAGGTAGACAAATAATTAGGTAAATAAATAGTTTGCATATACACAATCAAGTATACTAATACTTGAGCAGACAAAGACGTAGACAGATGAATAGATAGACCAATAGACACACAGATAGACTGATTGACAAATAGATAGGCATATATACATATAAAAAGTTCGACAAATAGATAGACTCATAGATAGATAAACAAAAAATCAAACAAATAGATAAATACACAAACAGATAGATAGATATTAAAATAGATAGATAGATTGATTGAAAGATATATTGATAGACAAATAGAAAGATAAATTATAGAAAATTGATAGATAGATAAATAGACAGACAGGTAGGTAGGTAGGTAAAATGATAGTTAAATAGAAAGAAAGATAGACAAATATATAGATAGATTTTTATAAAGATTGATAGAATGATAGATAAACAAAAATTTAGATAGATAGATAGATAGAAAAATAGATAGACACATAGATAGATAAATAGATAGATAGATAGACAAATAGATAGATAGATTGATTGATAGACAAATCGATAGACAAAATGAAATTTAGATTGATAGGTAGATTGATAGATAGATTGATCGCCCTATTAATACACATATTGTTACATAAATTAATAGACAAATTGATGGATAGATTTAAATGAATGATTATAGATGGATTGATAGACATATTTATAGATAGATAGATAGACAGACAGACAGATAGAAAGATAGATAGATAAATAGATATATAGACAGCTAGATAGAGAGATCGATAGATATATAGATAGATAGATTGATTGATTGATTGAAACAAGAATATGGGAGCAACCTATAGGCCCTACATCTTTCTATTATCAGGTAAGATTGATATTACTCTTCTCCTTCAAAATATTATATACATTATATGTCTCTCAATTTGATTACCACTGATGAATGTTGGTTTATAAAGAATATTCGGTTTTAATTTTTTTTTTTAGTTTTCTCCCAATTTTTCTTCTTCTTTTTTCTATTTTCACATCACTAATATAAGTTTGACTCTCCACCATTAATGAAACAACAAATCGTTAGGGTAAGCTTTGTTCTTTTACAATTTAATTTTTTAAGGTTTTTTGGATTTCAAATACTAAATGTATGCATTTTGTTTATGCTTCTGTAACTTAAGAAAAAATAATTATGCTTAATGTTTTCTACTTCTGTAATTTAAGAAAAAACAAACACAATGTTTATGGGTTCTATTTTGATTGTCTCCAAAAATATTATAAATAGATAACTTTATATATAAACTTTTATACATTTATATTATCATATGACATTATATATAAATGTCTATACTTTAATATATATAAACATATTACATTATATATAAACTTTGATATGTTTATATAAAAATATAATGTTACACACACACACACACATATGTATATATAAATGTTTATAAATATTCATACAACATTTGTATAAAACTATTCATTTATATAATTTTTAATATAACATTTATATAACATATAAAATGTTTATACATATTTGTAAACATTTATGTACCATATAAATTTTTATATAAATATATAATATTTATAATGTTAATATAAATGTGATATATATACTATATAATATTTATAAAAGTATTACAAATATTAATTTATATATATGTAACATTTATAAAAATATTTAAACACAACTTTATATCTAAACACTTGTATATTTATATAATCATATGCCATTATATATAGAAGATTATACTTTAATATAAATGTGAAAAAAGATAATAGTTATGTGCAATATGATGCTTGTATGCATACAAAATAGATTATCTCTATAATGTATATCATATGAAGAAATGATATATCATAGAGGGATATTTTTAAGTATATATATAAGGTGATAAATCATTTATTATAGTAATATGATAAATCATTAGTTATTTCTATATTGCATACACATTGTGCAATATGATAAACCATTTGTTATAGTAATATACAAGTTCAAATTTGGTTACTTTTGTTTTTTTATTAATGGATTTATTTGTAGTCTTATTTTAATGAGTTATATTTTTAAGTAATTAAATTTTAATTTTATTTTTTTGGATAATGTCATGATTATATTTTTTTATGGTCAGTTATTTTATTATTTGTTTGAATATTATTGATATGTCACTTATTCATTATTTACTTGGTTATTTATTTTTTTTAATTGGGATGTTATAAATTGAGTATTTGTTATACATTTATACAATTTATCAATGGTTATATGAATTAATATGTTTTTTAATAAATAAAATAATATTAAAATTTAATTACCAATAAATTGTTTTCATGGTTATTAGTAATATTATTTATTTTTTTCATTGTTATAACCATAAATTAATTTTTTATTATTGAAATTTATTTTATTAATTTATAAATAATATTATAAAAAATAACAATACAAATATCTTTAATTATTAACCATAAATGTTTTTATTTATGAAATAATATAATTTATGGTTAAATATAAAATAATTTTGTTTTGTAATTTTTTTCATCTATGACTCGTCTCTCCCCCCATCTGGCCATCTCTACATCAAACAAACAACATTTTTTCTCTATCTCTTTCTTTATCTGTATTTTATTTGTTTATTTTCATTATAATTTATTTAAAAATTAGTAATGAGTTTTGTAAATTTAAAATTGATAGTGATCTAAATGGTGCTTTTTTGTTGAGTTCTTGTCTGTTAACGAAAAATTAGAAGTGTGAAGTTTTTTTCTTTTAATTATTAAATTTTTTTAAATGTTTAATGGATGTCAATTCAACAGAAAGTGTGCTAGCTTTTAAATTCGAAGAATAATAGTAAAAGAGGACGAATAAAATACTAACAAGAGGAAAGAGGAGTAAGGTACTGTAATTTTTTAAATTCAAAGAAGGTCAAGATAGCATGCATTCTCAAAGCACACTGGCAATGCACGGTGTCATGTTTTGTGTATACATTTATAATAAGTAATTGTTCCATCATTATATAATGTTAACATGAGTAATATGATAGATAATTTGATTAGTAATAGAGTATACCATTCTTTTTAAAAAAAATGTGCATATAGTATATATATCCAATGTAGTAGATGTGTGATGCGTGTGAAGTCGTTTATTTAGTGCAGTCTATGTTTACTTTACATGCACATTTTTTTTGTTTACAATGAAACATGCATACTAATATACTTTTTTACACAAAACACTTGACAATTTTTTATCACATACAAAAAATTAGAAATGATCAAAAATAATATTGTACAACTAAATAAAAACAAAAAAAAATCAAACAAGATGTAACACATCATCAACTAATTTTTTTCAACAATTTGACTATGATCTAATGTTGATTCTGAGATTATTACTAAGAATCAATATATCAAAGTAGTGTTTTTTAATTAAAATTGTTTATTGGATCATAAATCTCCATATGAAAAATATCTTTAATATTGGTGCGATATTTTAGATTTAATGTTATTCTAGTAGTATATTTTTTTATAAATTCATCAATTAGTAATAAAAAATTAATTATAAAAAAAATCAAAAATTATCATTGATGCATAATATAATACTCTTGATATATGATACTCTTGTATGTTTTCCTTTTATTATTTTTCTTTTCAGCTATTTTAGATTTAGCATATGTAAATAAATTTGTTTGTGTAGAAGATTATACTTTTGATATATGATACACACACACACACATATGTATGTATGTATGTATAGTTTTTTGTTTGTATTTATGGGTATCATTTTATTTTTTGTCATTATATATTTGCAACTTTTTGGCTTGGTGTAAAATTATAATATGAGTATATTAAAAGATTTTTTAAGTTATTTGCAAATATAGCCATGTAATTGTTTGATGAAATTAATTAACCTATTTTAGAAGCTTTTAAAAAAAGTGATGCGGCCATTTGTTGATTTACTCATTAACTATTTGGGCATTGTAAAAAATAGCCATCTCATGCTGCTTTTGCAAAAATTTAGCTTTTTTAAATATTTAATTGAAAAAAATATATAAGTAATGAACATATCAATAATTTTTGCTAAATTAATAAGTTCCCATCCTTCCTATTGATTAGGTATTAATTGATGTGTATGTAAGTTTTCTTTACCAAACAATCTTTTGATTGCAATTTTACACAAATTATGTTAATTTTAATGTCTGTAATTTTTAGTATCTCTAATAAGTCTAGATTTGTAAAGCTAGAAATATAAAATTGTAGTTTGCTTCACATCAATGTTTTCTAGTTGAATACTTTGTATGATATATTTTATAGTCCAAATATGTTTTTGTTCATGTCTTATTTCTTTATTAATTAATTAGCCAAGAGTTATTGGAATTGGCTCTTTATTCCATTAATTTTGTATATCCTATTTATCTTAATATTCAAAGATTAAGTTGAATTATAGTAGATATTTTGGTCTTTGATCTTTATTGAGAAGTGAGAAGCTTACTCCTTCAAATATTCAACATGACCAATGATAGTTACACCGTATAATTTGCCTCCATAGTTGTGTATGAAGTAGCAATATATGTTTATGTCAAAATTGGTTCAAGGGAAAAAAAATTCAAATGACATTATGGATGTTTTCATACATCCTCTTATAGCAGAGTTAAATCATTTGTGAGATATTTGAGTGGATAAATATGACATCTCAAAGAAGCAAAATTTCATAATGTGGGTATCCCTTATGTGGATGGTTAGTAATTTTCATGCTTATTCAATATTGTCTGGTTGGAGTACTGCACTATGATTTGCATGCCCGTATTGCATGGAAAAGTTTAATGCATTTACCCTCAAATTCAGTGGTAAACAGTCATGGTTGATAACCATCATAAGGTTTTACCTAAAAATCATCCATTCCACATAAATAAAACTGCATTTTGAAAAAACAAAATAGTGATGACAGTTGCGTCAGTTGTTTGTTCACGAGATGGATGCTATTGGAACTAATGGACCAATATGCAAAATATTTGGCTAAATGAAATGCAGTATTTTTTGGGACTTGCCCTATTGGAAGCCCAATTTAATTTTTCATAACTTAGATGTAATGCATATAAAAAAATGTATTTGACAATGTTTTCAACACTGTCCTTAATGAAGATAGAAAAACAAAAGACACTTTAAAATCAAGATAAGAATTGAATGATTTCTGTCAGCATCCTAGATTCAAACAAAATGAGGCTATAAAAAATACCCTAAAGCTTCTTACACACTTGATAAGAATGCAAGACATAAATTGTGTGAATGAGTTAAAAATTTGAAATTCCTTGATGGATATGTGTCAAATATGGGCAGATGTGTGGATATGAAGAATTTTAAATTTTTTTTTTTTAAAGGATATTTTATTATTAATTATCACCCTCACTTTTGGCGGAGGAATACCATTTTTACAAACTAGTTCTACCCTTATCCCTTTTACACCCACTTTAAAACCTAATCTAGAAAATTCTAGATTAAAAAGTAAATTTCATATCCTTCTACTAATGGTCTCTTGGCCGATCAATAATAGTCAAGAAAATAATTCAAACAATGTGTAAGTAAGAGCAGCCTCTTGACCGAATCAAAGCAGAAATACTAGTTCTTTCCCTCTCTAGCTTTGTCCAGCCTGCTTTCCTTTTTGTTAACCTATGCTAGTTCTGTGAGACCTCCTTATTACAACTTGACTTAACCTGAAAAGAAAACCAACCAAAAAGAGGCCTACCAAGCAATAAAAAATTACAAACTCTCTCCTTATTCAACTTCCCTCATGTTCTCTAATCCCCCTGCCGGCTGCAAGAGAAACAAGAGAAAATGACAAACATCTAACTACAAAAATAATCAAAATAGTTGACATGGTGAGACTGGAGAATGACTTACCTCTCATTCTTTGTAAGCTTGAATTGATATTCTCACCCAACTTTTATGACTCAATAGAGAATTTATCAATCCATTCGGCATATGAAGCAAGGATAGTCAGCCTAGTGAAATACAGATGGGAGTATCTTTTTGAGAGGTAATTAAATATAATTAGCTATGTTTTATTATTTCAAGCATAAATTAATATTGTTATTTGATTAAATTGAAACCTAACATAATGGTTGAAGGTATATTCATAAGTTGAAATTGAATAAAAGAAACAAGGCAAAAGTTGAAGGTTCAATTTGTAATGCATATTTAGTAGAAGAAGCATCATCTTTTTGTTCTTATTATTTTGAGGATCATGTTAATACAAATAATAGAAATGTGCCTCGGAATGATGAAGGTTGTGTGTTGGTAGAAGATGAATCTATGGACGATCTATCTATTTTCAAGCACCATAGAAGAGTATTTGGAAGAGCAAAGAAAAGATGTATGATAGATGAAGAGTAAAACACAACTTAGAGTTATGTTTTAGTTATTTGTGAGGAGGTTGCACCATTTATTGATTATGTATACCCAAAATGGTTGAAGGTTTAATCATAGTTTAATTTTGTCCTAAATATATTTAATTAAAATTTGATATCCATTGTTCTCCCTCCATTTATATTTGTGCAGTGTTTATGTTGAGTAGTTAAAACATAGGCAACCAACCATTTCCAGCCATGAGGTCGATTCTATGCTAGAAACAAAATTTGCAAATTGGTTCAAGAACTATGTGAAAATTCTTATGCTTTAATTTTATGAATTATTTGATTTATTAGTATCTTTTAGTATTTAACATAATTTGTTGAATTTATGCAACAGACAAATGATCCTTCAAATGGAGATTCCAACATATTAATAATGAATCTAAGTAAAAGTATGTTTAGATATGTGGCAACCTATCATGGCTATTTTATCAATAAATATAAATTTCACACAATAGGACATAATTCTTCTAAAGTAACTATGAATTGTAGTGTATGCATTAAAGGCACAAGTTATAGTATAGATGATATTGATTATAATGGTTAACTCACAGAAGTTATTGAGTTGGAGTATCCTATACTCGAAAAAAACAAGATTGTATTTTTAAGATGTGAGTGGTTTGATCATACACAAAATGGGGGTACAAAGATTCATTAAGATTATAAGCTAGTGGATGTTAACCATAAACATAGATTTTATCGATATGAGCCATTTATTATGGTAGTTCAAGCCACTCAAGTATATTATTGTACATATCCGAGTTTATCTCGTGATAAGAGTAACTATTGGGCTATTTTCAAAATTAAAGCTCGGTCAAATTTTGAAGTACCAACATCTCAAAAAAGAAGTGAAAACTTAGCTGTCGAACTAACATTTTCAAAAGATGACTTAAATAATATTGAGCATGTGCATGTAGAAGAAGATCCAGAAAATAAATGTGACTGAAATGGTGACCAGATAGAAATTGAAGATGTTGCTTTTTCTATCTAAATGTGAGTTGGAACTTCCATCAGAATCAGATGAAAAGTCAGAAGATCCATTAGAGAATGATAGTGATGCCAATAATTAAATTGTTATAATTGTATTAGAGTATATTAGTGTCAAAGACTTTCTATATTTTGTTGAAATCCATTACTGATGTTTATTATATCTCTATTATTTGTTCTATGTTGTACAGTTAGTACCAATTCATACCCACTATATCCAAACTTCAACATCACCATCACCATCATTAACACCTTTACCATCACATTTATCAGATGTAAGGCCACCACCCATTGTCCCTCTTACACACACTTATGATCCATTACCATCTTCTACACCACATTTTACACAAATAGTTCTCTCATTTACAAAACCATCGATATCATCAAATACTATGCCTTCCTCTGCATGCAGTGCTAAGTTAGTGATAGAGATTGTGTATGGGAGATATAAGAAATATGTAAATATTACTTAAATTAAAATTATGATGTTCCAGTTAGTGGTTTTGTTTTTATATATAGTTATGATTTGCTTGTTTTCAATGTTATTTTTATATTTTTATAATTTCATTCCATTTACACAAGTATTCGGCTATAATTACACTGTCTTCCAAGAAAATAGTTGATTCTAAAGCAATAATGTAAGAAAGTTTTTTAATCAACTAGAGAGACTAACTTTAATCACTTTTAGGTAAAAAGAAATAATCAAAAGCATTGAAAAGTAATTATCTGATTAGTTAACTATTATGTTGGTTATTATTTAAGTATTAAATAATTATGTCATTATTAATATCATCATTTATTGAGTTATATAAATATAGATATCGAATCAATGCACATGGTACCTAAATTTAATGGACAAATAAAGTCATTATTGGAGAGCAAAACTACTGATTAGTACTCAGATTTTGTTCAAAAATTAAAGATTCTGAAAGATAGGCCTAATTTTATACCCAAGGATGAGTGGCCCGAGTGGCTTAAGTTTTGGCATGAGCTAGTGGAAAAAAAAATCAGAGATAGCTATCAAAACTGATGGACTAAGGTAGTTGGAGTAGGTACAAGAATGTCTCACAACATAGGAGGGTTAAAATCGAGCATTAAGTGCGCTCGAGATTTGGTACAATTTATAAGTTTAAAACATTTATATATTTAATAGTTGGCCTAATAGTCCAAATAAATCAAATTTTACATGGTATAATTATTTTAGCTAACATTTTCTAACATTTGTTAATTTTTTACTTAATAAATACATACTTTAGGCTGAAGAATTGGGTCGATATTCCAATTTTTATGAGATTTTCAGAAAGATGCATGTGAAGAAAGTGGATGGGGAGTTTGTTGACAACAAGTCTTAGATGATTACTGTAATAATATATTATATTAATAAACTTTTAGAATACTACCGTAAATTTCGAAGGTTTTGTGGAATGAAAATATTAGATTTATTTTATGTATATCTAGAATAGTATTTTTTTACTATTTTATCACAAAAACTTGTGGAGGAACGTGTGATAGCTGCTTCTCAACTAATTGAAAGTTCTATGGATCTTCAACCACTTGACTATGATCATATCTATTTGGAGACCATAAAAGGTCAGAAGAAGCAGCGAGTATATGGCATCGACTTGAAGGGAGTGGCATTTTGTTGTAGCAGTCATGCTTCGAATTCCTCTGTCACAATAGTGGTGGATGAGGTGCTTGAATAGCAAGTAATGAAAATAAATGAATGTTTTGAATTTATAGAGATAGAAATGAAAAACAAGGTTGAGCAGATTAAAGGAAAACATGCAGGAAATGAAAAAAGAGAAAATAAGCAGATTATTCATTTAAATAAAGAAATACAAGAAATGAAAGAAATGAATGATGAGATGAAAGAAAATTAGATTGTTAAGCAACAACAGATGCCCTATATGCTGTCATAGTTACAGCCTTGATGCAATAAATAGCATTCTAAATTCCAGTAGTGAAACCATGTAGAAGAGGCTAGCACTAATGCACCAGCTAATTATGAAAATGATTTTATTTTAAATGATGATGAAACTATGTTATGTTTTTATTTTAACCATGAAACTTTTGTATAAGAATTATTTTTGAATTGTTTTTGTTTTTGTTTATTAAAGAACAAGGAATCAAAGAAATGATAAGAAGAAAATGAGATAGGTAAAAGTTTTTCATGGTTAAATATGTCATGGTGAAGTCAATTTGTAATGTGTCTAAATAAATATTATTGCTTCATATCTTTAGATGTAAATAAAAGCATAGAGAAAAACAAGAGAAGAAGAAAACTTCTGGATTTTTGGCTACCTATTTCTCTTTCATACTCTCTCATAAAATTTTTTGGTACAAGTAAAGATACATTATCTTCTAATGTTGTAAAGAAGATGTGAGACTATATAAAAAAAATAATCTACATGTATGCCAACATCCATCATCTTCACCTCCCCCCAATGAGAATCCATGGTGTTATTCTTTAATTTCAATTAATCATTAAATATTCTTGTACTTTAAATGATTAATGATATAGGCGGAGAATAATATGTTATGATAAGATGAAAGATCTACATTAATGCAAGTCTTTCATAAGATTTGTAGTCTCAAAGCTCTTATCTCCTCACTTAATTAAAAAGGAATAGTTAGCTAAACAAAAAAAGATTTATTTGGTGGCATTATTGTTCTTGATTTTGGTTTTGTTCTGTGTTGGCTGACTACCTTAACCAATGATTCTTTTCTTTCATTAAAAAAAGTGTGTCATCTCAAAATTGAGTTGGATGTAAGATTATGTTGATCTTGGATATTATTCAGTCGAGACAGTCTCATTCCTAGTGCCTCTTAAAGTGCACTATCCATAGTTGATCACAATCCTAAGGGAAAATCACAAAAGTCAGTATATCATTAAATTTTATGGATTTTATGATGAGTGGCTATAGAAGTATGGCAATGCTAACGTCTGGAAGTTTTTCACCAATATGTTTGATTATTTTCTCTTGACTTCCTTGGTTGAGACAGAAATTACACCCACTTGTGCTTTTCCTTCACCTCAACTCTCGCCATCCTTCTTCTATAGAACATTAATAATCATAAAAATAAGTTTAACTACATGTATTTTAAATAAGTATAAATAGTTATTAATAAGTATAAATAAGTATAAATAGTGGCTATATAAGTATAACCACATATATACATAACTATATGTATAAATATATGAAATTATATGAACAAATATGTATACATACATGTATAAAAATAAGTTTAACTACACGTGTAACTATATTTATAACTACATGTAACAATATTTATAATTATATGAATAAAAACATACAACACAATGTTTAACTATATGTGTATAACTATATATAAATATTTTTATAACTATGAATAACTCTATATAAATTAATATAACTTTATTTTTAATTATGTATACATATATGTATACATATATGTAAATCTATATAATTTTTTATAACTTTGTATACATTTATTTATATTTACTTATAACTACTTATATGCATATATCTATATATAAATATATGTTTAACTATATGTAACTATTTATAACAACATTTACTATATATCCTAACATATAATTATATATGGGATAATATTAATTTGTTGAACTAATTTTGAATTAAATGACATAAGATATAATATCAACAATATGTAAGCACGTAGAATACAAATATGGTATAATACAAATAAGGGTCGTACTCTTACCTAATCCCATCCCTTGGGCCTCAGGCTCAAATATGAATTTATGTATGACAAAAGATGTAATATTTGATAGGTTTATACAGAAGAAAATTTATTTTCTTTTATATAATTTTTCATTCTAACACTGCACTCTTAATGTGTCTCTCTCTCTCCCTCTAATTATTCTAGTCACTCTATTCCTCTTTTTCTTTATATGTCACACTCTCTCTTGTTATTATCTTTCTCCCTCTCCTTTCTTGCTTGTTCTCTCTCTCTCTCTCTCTCTCTCTCCCTCTCTCTCCCTCTTTCTCTCCCTCTCTCTCCCTCTTTCTCTCCCTCTCTCTCTTCCTCTCTCTCTCTCTCTTTCCCTCTTTCTCCCTTTCTTAAGTTCTCTCTCCCTCTCTCTCCCTCCTCTTTTTTCTTGTATATAATAATGATTGATCATTATTTTTTGTAAATAAAATAGGGCAAAATGAGCTTAGATCATCAGTAGATGTACAGAAGGGTTATTAATGGATTTTTGAATAAAGAATATTTGACCAGGCTTGAAACTTTCATCAATTTTGCATGTAGTAAATTGATATTGATGGATGGTAAAAAAATTAAGTGTCCATGTAATCATCGCAAGTGTTAGAATATTCTTTTTCGTGATGCAAATATTTTAAGATATCATTTGGCCAAATATGGCTTTGTGTCAAATTATGTTATTTGGATTTATCATGGGGAAAATATAATGGCTCTGAATATTGACCAAATTGAGGGTATTGAATCATTTTCTTGTGGTGAAGAATCATCAAACACATACCATAGAATGATCATGGAAGCTGTTAGTGTTGGATTCAATATGGATTACATGGATGAACTGCCTGATCCTGAAGCTCAGAAATTGTAAGAAATGCTTAAAGCTCCAGATAAAGAGTTGTGCCCTGGTTGTAAAACACATTCGCAATTGTCACTTATAGCTCGACTAATGAGCATTAAGTCAGAAAATATATGTCTGAGAAATTATTTGATCAGGTGATAGAACTGATGTAGAAGATTGTTTCGGATAATAATTGGACCACTAACAACTTTTAAAACACTAAGAAGTTACTACGAGGAATAGGTCTACAATAGAAAAAATTGATTATTGTTTAAATGGATGCATGTTATATTGGGACGGTGATAGTGATTTAATTAGCTGTAAGTTTTGTGACATCCTCAATTTAGGAAGACACCTCGTGTTGTAGATACATGACAAAAATTGAAAGTTGTCCTTAAGAAGATGTATTATTTTCCATTAATTCTTCTATTATAAAGACTATATGCATCAAATACTACTGCAAATGAAATGAGGTGGCATTTTGAGCATGAGTTTGAAGAAGAGGTAACATGTCATCCATCTAATTCACCTGCTTGGTAGCATTTTAAAATTATACATCAAGATTTTGCAGCAGAAAGTCAAAATGTGAGATTGGGTCTCTATAATGATGGATTTCAGCAATTTGGGCAATCTGGACAATAGTATTCATCATGGTCAGTGATAGTGATACCTTATAACGTGCCTCCATGATTGTGTTTGAAGGAGTAATATATGTTTTTGTTAATATTGGTTCCAAGGCCAAAAAATTTGAAAGACATGCTGAATGTTTTTTTACAGCCTCTTATTGTAGAGTTAAATCATTTATGGGATGTTGGTGTGAATACGTATGATATCTCAAAGAAGAAAATTTTCATTATGTGGGTAGCCCTTATGTGGATGGTAAGTGACACTCCTGCATATTCAATGATTCATGGGTGGAGTACTGTAGGACGATTTGCATACCCATATTGCATGAAAAATTCTGATAAATTTACCCTCAAATTTAGTGGTAAATAGTCATGGTTTGATAACCATCGTAAGTTCTATCTTTGAATCATCCATTTCGAAGAAATAGAACTGTATTATGAAAAAATAAATCTGTGATGACAGTTGCACTAGTAGTTCATTTAGGAGATGGTATTATTACAGAAATTCATAGTTTGGGTTTGAAGAAGGTAACTGAAAAGGATACTACTGGAAGTAATGCACCAATATGCAAATTATTTGGCTGGATGAAATGTAGTAAATTTTGGGACTTGCCCTGTTGGAAGTCCAATTTAATTCATCATAACTTAGATGTAATACATATTGAAAAAATATTTTTGACAGTGTTTTTAATACTGTCCTTAATGTAGACGGAAAAATAAAAGACACTTTAACATCAAGACAAGAGCTGAATGATTACTGTCGGCGTCCTAAATTGAAACTGAATGAGGAAACATGAAAATTTTCTAAAGCTTGCTACACACATGATAAGAAGGCAAGCCAGATATTGTGTGAATGGGTTAAATATTTTAAATTCTCTGATGGATATGTATCAAATATGGGTAGATGCGTATATATAAAGAATCTTAAGTTATTTGGAATGAATAGTCATGACTGTTATGTATTTATGCAGAGATTAATACCAATTGCATTCTGTGAATTACTTCCACTAAGTGTTTGGAAGGTCCTTATAGAACTTAGTTTGTTTTTCAAATAACTAACTACAACCACAATCAAAATAGATGACATGGTGAGGCTGGAGTATGACATTCCACTTATTACTTGTAAGCTTGAACGGATATTCCCACCGAGTTTTTTTGACTCAATGGAGCATTTGCCAGTCCATTTAGCATATGAAGCAAGGATTGCAGGGCCAATGCAATTCAGGTGAATGTATCCTTTTAAGAGGTAAATACATATTTACTATGATTTATGATTTCATACTTTAAGTAAAATTGTAATTTAACCAAATTGAAACCTAACATTGTGGTTGTAGGTATCTTCGTAAGTTGAAATTGAATGTTAGAAACAAGCAAAAAGTTGAAGGTTCAATTTGCAATGCATATTTAGTAGAAGAAGCATCATCATTTTGTTCTTATTATTTTGAGGATCATGTCAATACAAAGAATAGAAATATGCCGATGAATTATGAAGGTCATTTGATGGTAAAAGATGATTCTGTATACAAACTATCTATCTTATAGCACCCTGGAAGAGCATTTGGAAAAGAAAAAAAAAGATGTATGATAGATGAAGAGTACAAAGCAACCCGGAGCTAAGTTTTACTTAATTATTATGAGGTCGCACCTACATTGAGTATGTATACACAAAATGATTGTAGGTTTAATCATAGTTTAATTTTATCTTTAATAGGAATTATTAAAAATTGATATACATTTTTTTCTCTCTTTTTATATTTGTGTAGTATTTATGTTGAGTAGTTAAAATATAGACAACCAGCAATTTCCAGCAATTATGTCGATTATATACTAGAATATGAATTTGTGAATTAGTTCAAAAATTATGTGAGAATTATCAAGTTTTTAAATTTTTGAATTATTTAATTTATTATTATCTATTATTTGTTAATATAAATTTTTTAATTTATGTCATAGGCAATTGATCATTCAAATGGAGATTCAAATATTTTTATTCAAAATCTTTGTATTGGCCCATTTAGATATGTGACAACCTATATTGGGTATTTTGTTAATAGATATAAATTTTACACAACCAGGTAGGGTTCTTCTAAAATAATATGAATAGTGGTGTATGCATTAAAGGCAGAGGATATAGTGCAGATGAGATTGATTATTATGATCAACTCAAAGAAGTTATTGAGTTGGAGTATCATGGACTTGAAAATAATAGGATTGTATTATTTATGTGTGAGTTGTTTGATCCTACATGAAATGTGGGCACAAAGATTTTTTAGATTATAAGGTAGTGGATGTTAACCATAAATGTATATATAATCGATATAAGCCATTTATTATGGCAGTTCAAGCTGCTCAAGCATATTATTATACATATCCGAGTTTATCTTGTGATAAGAGTGATTTCTGGGCGATTTGCAAAATCAAAGCACGATAAAAATTTGAAGTAACAACATCACAAGAAAGAAGTGCAGACATAGATATTTCACCAGTATTCTAGGAATATGACAAATAATATTGAACCTACGAATGTAGATGAAGATTTAGAAAATTTATGTGACTCAAATGCTGACATAATAGAAATTAAAGATGATCAATTTATATCTGAAGATAAGTTCGAAATTTTATCGGAATCAGATGAAATATCAGAAGATCTATTAAAGGAGGACAGTGATGCTGATAATTAAATTATTATAATTTTATTTTAATATTAAACTATAAAAGACTTTTTATAATTTGTTGAAATCTATCGGTGTGTTTTATTATAAAATGCATGCTTGTTCATCATATCTCTATTGTTTGTTCTATGTTTTATTTTGTACAACAGATGACGCCTAATGGAAGTGGCTGTGGTGGAGGTGAATGTGGACACAGAAATGAACCAAATTTATCTAGTATGCTACATTATGTTGCAGAATCAGTACCATCTCAATGCCACCATATCCAGACATCAACATCACAATCACCATCTCCATTTCTATCACCATCACCATCATTGAGACATCTACTATCACCTTTATCAGATGTAAGCCCACCACCGATTATCCTTTCTGCACACACTTTTGATCCATCTCTATCTTCTACACCACATTTTACACCAATTATTCCCTGATTTACAATACCTACGACATCATCAAATATTGTGCCTTCCTCTATAGTGAGTGCAAAGTTAGAAATTGAGATTGTGGATGAGAGGTAAAAAAAATATGTAAAAATGACTTGAAAAATAAAATTTGATGTTACTGTTAGTGGGTTTTTTATATTGTTATGATTCGCTTGTTTTCTAAGTTATTTATTTATTTGTACAGTTTTATTTCATCTCATAAGTATTCGACTATAATTACAAAATCTTTCAAGAAAATGGCTAATTCTAAATCATTCATCTGGAAGAAAGTTTTAGAATTGGCAAAGGAGTCATATTTTAATGATGTTCAAGTAAAAATAACAAAACAAAAGTATTGAAAAATATTAATCAAATTACTTATCTATTATGTTGGTTAGTATTCAAGCAATAAATAATTATGTTCTTGTTGTTAATATAAATTCTTTTGTGATTTTTTTTATATATAGAATTAGTGCACATGGGCATCTAAATTTGATGGAAAGATAAAGTCATTATGGGAGATCAAAGCTGCTCAACAATATTCTGATTTTGTCCATAAATTGAAGAATATGAAAGAAAGGCCTAATTTTATATCCAAGGATGACTGGTCCGAGTGGCTTATGTATTGGGAGGATTCAGATGTGATGCAAAAATCAGATATTTCCCACAAAATTGATGAAGCAAGGTAGTTAGACTAGGTACTAGAATTTGTCGACACAACAGGAGGGTCAAAGTCGAGCATTGAGCATGCTCGAGATCTCATACAATTTTAAAATTGTAAACATTTATATATTTAGTGGTTGTCCTAATAGTACAATAAATCAAATCTCTACATAGTTTTATTAATTTTGTTAAATTTTTTGATCATTTGTTTTTAATGACTTAATAAAAATATATTCTAGGCTGGAGAATTGGGTCGGGATCAAAATTTTTATCAGATTTTCAAGAAGATGCATGTGAAGAAAGTGGATGGTTAGTTTGTTGACAACAAATCTCAGATGATTGTTGTAAGAACTTGTCATATTAATAAAATTTTATAATACTACAGTAAATTTAGAAAATTGTTTAGATTACAAAATATTTATTTTATTTTTGTATATCTAGAATAGTTTTTTTCTCTATTTATCTCAGGACCTAATGGAGGAACATGTGACAGCTGCTCATCAACAAGTTGAGGGTTCTATGGATTTTCAACCAAGTGACTATGATCCTATTTATTTAGAGACCATAGGAGGTCATAAGAAGTAGCGAGTGCATGGAATCGGCTCAAAGGGAGTGTCATTTTGTTGTAGCAGTCGTGCTTCTAATTAATCTATCTCAATAATGGTCGATGAGGTAGTCGAACAACAAGTAATGGAAACAAATGAATGTATTGTAGTTATGGAGATCGAAATAAAAAAGAATGATGAGCAGATATCTCATTTAAAGAAATAAATATATGAAATTAACGAATAGAAGGATGAGCAATATACTAATTTGATAGAAGAAAAGAAAGAAATTAAAGAACTGAATGATGAGATGAAAGGAATTAAGATTATAATGCAACAACCGATGTACTATATGGAGTCACAATGGCATTGACACAACAAATAGCATACTGAGATCCAGCTACAAAACCTCGCAGGACAGTAGATGTCCTATATGAAGTCATAGTCAGTGGCATTGGCACAATAGATAGCATTCCGAGATCCAGCTGCAAAATCTCGCAGGAGAGGCTAGCATTCCGTACAAATTATGAGGATGATTGAGTATGAGAATTATTTCTGAACTATTTTTTATTTTTTTCCATGTGTAGCAAATAATTATGTTATTTTTTTGCAGGTTTCAATTTTTTTATTCTATTTTTATTCTTTGCTTTTCCGATTACCCCAATTATGAATCATTGTAGGACACATTATATGAGAAAAAAGAAAAAATTCTGACTCAAAGCATTCAGACATTACCACGGTCCTTCCAATGCTTGGTCCCATTTTTACCAATTTCAACTTTATCAAAAAGAGGGCTAGCTTATATTATCTTTATTATTCTGAAAACATTTTATTTTTGTACTCTTTCTATCTCTAAACATAATTGATGGATATCTTTTGTATTTTTTTTGAAGCTGTAAGACAATCAAATTTATTTTGTGTTTGTTTATGTCTATAATATTTGTTTTTATATTTCTTTAAATATATTTTTGTGTCTCTGAATTTTTTGGGTAGAGTTTTAGCCTATTATAGGTATGTAAAAGCCTATTTTCAGTAGCAATAGCAGCGGTAGCGATGGCAGTGGGAGCAGCTGTAATGGCAACAAATGTGGTATATATGTACGTATATAGTTAGTATATATGTACATATAATACTATAGTATTTTATGTACATATATACTGAGTATATATAGTACTTAGTATATATGTATAAATAATATTGTAGTTTATATGTACATATACTATAGTAATATATGTACTAGTGAAATGCTAGTATATATGTACATATTTACTGCATCAATATATATTTATTAAAAATGGTCATTTATTTATTTATTTTGATTTGATTTGGTGGTTTGAATTGCGTATATTTATGGTACCACATTGTTTCCCATAATAGGCTTGTATAAGTGAATATATATTTCGACAAACAGGATGCACCATGATTCAGATGTATTTTTGAAGTGGAAAGTTAGTGATCAGAGGAGCAAAGGGAGAGAAAGCAACGTCAAAGCATTAATAGATTATATTTTATGCATAGTCGGTAAATACATTGATTAATAAGATGTAATATATTTTTTGTAATTTTTTTTGTTTTAGTTATTTAAAATATTGTATTAGAATAAGTTATTAAATAATTTTTTTTGTTTATTTTAAAAGTTTCATTTATTATTTTTGTTTTTATAAAATTTAACTTTAAAATATTAAATTATTTAATTAATTTTTTGTTTAAACTGTATGACAATCAACTTTAATTTGTGTTTGTTCATGTATATATTAATTGTTTTTATATATCTGTGAATATGTTTGTGTTTCTCAGAATTTTTTGGTAGAGTTTTAGCCTATTATAGGTATGTAAAAGCCTATTATCAGCAACAGTAGCTGAGGCACCGGTGGCAGCAGTGCTAGCAGCAGAGGTAGGGGAGGTAGCAGAGGCAGCGGCAGCATCAGAGGCAGCATTGGCATCAGTGGTGGTAGTGGTAGCAACGTATCGGCGGTATCGGTGACAGCAGAGACAACACCGGCAGCAGCCACAATGGCAGCTGCACCGATAGCGGCGAGAACACCGGCAACTGCCACATAGGCCACTGCCGTTGCGACAAGGGTGGCAGCGGCAGTGAGAACAACAGGAACGGCAAAATTTGTGGTATATACGTGCGTATATTGACAGTATATACGTACATATAATTCTACATAATTTTATGTACATATATACTGAGTATATATGTATGCATAATACTACAATTTATATGTACAAATACATTCATTAATATATGTACGAGTGAAATGCTAGTATAAATGTATATTTTTGCTGCAGTAATATGTATTTATCAAAACATAGTTTTTTTTAATTTATTTTGATTTTATTTAGTGGTTTAAATTTCTTACAGGTGTGGTACTGCATTATTTCCCATACGAAGCTTGTATAAGTGAAGGGATTTTTCAACAGACATGAAACACCGTGACTTGGACAGAATTTTTGTAGTAGAAAGTGGGTGATTAGAGGAGTAGAAGAAGAGAAAGCAACGTCAATGCATTGATAGATTATACTTTATGCACAGTCGGTAGATATATTGATAACTAAGATGTAATATAATTTTTTTAGTTATTTAAAATACTGTATTAGAATAAGTTATTAAATGATTATTTTTGTTTAATTTAAAATTTTCTTTTATAGTTTTTGTTTATTAAATTTAATATAAAAATATTAAACTATTTAATTAAATTTTAGTTTAAGCTGTATGACAATCAACTTTAATTTGTGTTTGTTCATATCTATAATAATTGTTTTTATATATTTGTGAAAATGTTTGTGTGTCTTCGAATTTTTTGGGCAAAGTTTTAGCCTATTATAGGTCTGTAAAAACCTAATATTAGCAGTATCAGTGATGGCGCTGGCGACGACGATAGCGGCGACAGCAAAAGCGGCAACAGTGGTAGTGGTGGTGGTGGTAGCAGCAGCTGCACCGGAAGCATCGCCGGCAGTCATGGTAGCAGCAGCTACACTAGAAGCAGCGGCTTCACTGGAAGCAATAGTAGAGGTGCCAGTGCGAAGGTAGCAGTGGTGGCGACGACGACAATAGAGGCAGCGCAGCAGCGACGATAGTAGCAGTGGTATTGGCATTGATAGCGACAAAGGCAGCAATGGTAGGGCGGCATCGGGTGCAACAGTAATAGCACCAAATGAGGTATATACGTAGGAAAAAATTCAGTATATAAGTACATATAATTTTGTAGTATTTTATGTACATATATAAGGAGAATATTTGTACTCAGTTTATATGTACACATAATGATGTTATTTTTATGTACATATACTTCAGTAATATATGTATGAGTGAAATGGTAGTATATATTACATATATACTACAGAATTATCTATGTATCAAAACATAACTTTTTTTTAATTTTAGTGAGTGGTTTAAATTTCTTACTGATATGATAGCACATTGTTCCTCATACAAAGCTTTTATAAGTGCTGAGATTTTTCACTAGACATTACGTGTTATGACTCAAATAGCTTTGTTGCCATATAAAAATGATGATTGGAGGAGCAGAGGGAGATAAAGCAATGTCAATAAATGGATATATTATAATTTATGCTCTGTCGGTAGATACATTGATGAATAAGATGAAATAAAAGTTTATTATTTTTTTTTTCAATTATGTAAAATATTGAATTTGAATAAGATATTAAATGATTTTATTCTTTATTTATTATAAATTATTTATAGTTTAAATTTTTATTCAATTTAAAATAAGATTATTACATTATTTAATTAAAAAACTTTTTGAAAAATTAAATTCTAAAATTATTTTTGAAATTAAAATAGCTTGGGAAAAATCCCTTGCTAAATTAGCAAGGGAAATCCCTTGCTAATTTAGCTAGGGAATTTTCCCTAGCTAATTTAGCTAGAGAAATATTAAAATTAGTGACGGATAATCCGTCACTAAAATTTATAGACCTACAGTTAGCTAGGGAATCATCTATCGTTATTTTCGTTTACTAACAGAACATCTCATTTATCTTGCTAATTTAGGTAGAGAATTTGTCTTTTTAACAATGCATTTTTCTGTCACTAATAGATAGATAGAAATGTATATATATATATATACATAATTCGATAAAGAGAGATAAATATAATTTGAGAGACAAATAGACAAATTGATAGACATATAGATAGACAGATAGATAGGCAAATAGATAGAGGTATACAAATAGATAGGGATACATAGACACATATAAAGATAGATAGATAGACATATAGAAAAATATGCAGATAGTTAGAGAGATTGATAGATTGATAGATATAATATAGATAAATAGATAGATAGATAGTCAAATAAACAAGATAAACAAATATATAATTAGACAGATAGAGAGATAGATAGATAGATTGATTAATAAATTGTTAAATAGATAGATAGATAAATATATATATTATATATAGACATATAGATATTTAGATATGTATATATATATATATAGTCATAGATAGATAGATAATAAATTTATTTATAGATACATAGATAAACAGATTGACAATTAGACAAATAGAAAGATAGAAAGATAGAAAGATAGACACAAATATATAGACATAAAAATAAAAATCTAGATAAATAGATATAAAGATAGATAGATTGATAGACAGATAGATAGATATATAGATAGACATATAGATAGACAAATATATAGATAGATATATATAGATAGATTGACAAATATATAGTCAGATAGATAGATATACAGATAGATATATACATAGATTGGTAGATAGATAGATAGATAGATATATAAATAGACAAATAGATAGATAGATAGACAGATAGATAGATAGACAAATGATTGACAGATAGATAGACATAAAGATATAAAGATAAATAGACAAATATATATACAAAGAGATAGACAAATAGACAGCTATATAGATAGGCTAATAGGCAGATAGATAGATAGCCAAATTGACAGATAAATAGGTAGAGTGATAGATTATTAGGCAACTAGAGAGAGAGAGAGAGATAAACCAAATGATAGATAGACAAATAAAAAATTAAACACAGGCAAATAGATAAATTGACAGATTGACAGATAGATATATTGACACATAGATATATAGATAGATAGAAAGACATATAGAAAGAAATACAAATATATAGATAGATAGATAGATAGAGAGATAGATAGATAGTTAGATAGATAAATAGATATACAGATAAATAGTTAAACAGACAAATAGAAAGATAGATAGATACATAGATTTATAGATAGATAGATTGACTAATAGGCTAATATACAAAAAGACAATTAGATAGTTAGTTAGATAGATAGATAGAGACACATATATACATATAAAAAAATAGACACATAGATAGATAGACTGACAAACAAATAGATTGATAGACATATGGATTGATAAGCTAATTGATATATGTAGATAGATAGATAGATAGAGAAATAGATAGATAGATAGATAGACAAATAGATAAATAGAATGATTGACATTTAGACAGATAGATAGCCAAATAGAAAGATAGCTAGATAGACTAAGAGTTAGATATATAGATAAATAGATAGACAAATATATAGATAGATAGACATATAATAGATAAACAAATAGATACATATATTGATTGACATATAGACAGAATGATATATAGATGTATAGAAAAAAAAATAGATAGATAAATAATTAGATAGATAGATAGATAGGCAAACATATTGACAGATAGATAAACAGATAGACAAATTGATTGGTAGACTAATATCAATTAAGACAATTAGATAGTTAGACAGATAGTGATTTTGAGTAATAGATAGTTAGAAAGTTACTCATATCAATAGATCGATAGATTGACATATAGACAAATATATAGATAGTTAGATACACAAATAAAAATATTAATAGGTAGATAAATAGATAGATATACAGATATACATATAGAGAGATACATAGATAGATAGATAGACTGATAGATAACTAGACAAATAGATAAAAAAATAGAAAGATATATATACATAGATAGTTAGACAATTATATAGATAAATAGTTAGATAAATAAATAGACACATAGAGTGATATAATAATAAATAAAAAGACACATATACAAATAGAATAATAAACAAATAGATAGATAAAGAGATAAAAAGATAAACATTAAGATAGATAGACAGATTGATAGAAAGATAGATTGATTGACTGACAAAAAGATAGATTGACAAATAGACAGATAGACAAATAGATAGATAGAAAAATATAAAGGTAGATAGATAAATAGATAAATAGATAGATAACTAGATAGATAGAAAGATTAAAAGATAGATATATAAACAAATAGACACATAAATAGATAGACCGATAGACAAATAGAGAAATAGATAGTTAGACTAATAGGTAATTAAAAGTTTGAGAGATAATACATAGCCAAATAGATAGATTGATAGATAAATAATTTGAGAGTTAGACATTTAGACAAATCGATATATAGATAGACAAATATAAATTTAGATAGATAGATATATATACACACACACAGATGGACAGATAGATAATTAGATAGATAAAAAGATAGATAGATAGACAATTAGATAGATATATAGATAGACATATAGAAAGATATACAGATAGATAGATAAATATATAGATAGATAGTTGATAGATAGATAGAAAGATATACAGATAGATAGATAGACATATATATATAGATAGATAAATAGAAAGATAGAAAGCCTAATAGGCTAATAGACTAATAAACTGAGACATAAAAATATAGATAGAAAGGAATAACAGATTGAGAGATTGATATAAAATAGATAAACTAATAGAGAGATAAATAGATAGATATACATTTGGATGATAGACTTTTAAATAGATAGAAATTTATACAGATAGAAAAATAGATAATTTGACAAATAGATAGATAAATAGATAGCATTTTGATAAAAGAGAGATAGATAGATAGATTTATAGATAGTTAGTTAGATAGGTAGTTAGACAGTAGACTAATAGACATATATATATATATATATATAATATATATAGATAGTCAGAATGATAAATTGATAGATAGATAAATAGATATACAGATAGCTATACATACAAAGAGACAAATATATAGATAGATAGATATATAGATAAATAAATAGATATATAAATAAATAGATAGATAGATAAATAGACATATAGATAGATAGATACATAGAATGATAGATAGATAGGTAGATAAATAGATAGATAGACGAAAAGTTAAATAGATAGAGAGAGAGAGATAGATAGAGAGATAGATAAAAAGACTTATAGGCTAAATGGCTAATGACTAATAGATATAAATATAGTTTGATAGTTAGACAGAAAAAAAGTTTTAGAGATAGATTAACAAATTGACAGATAAATAGATAGATAAGTATTTAGATAGATAGGTAGGTAGATAAACAGATAAACATTTAGACAGATAAATATTAATATAGATTGACAAATAGATAATTAGAAAAATTGACAAATATACATATAGCTAGATTGGTAGTTAGATTGATAGATAGATACACAAATAAAGAGATAGACAAATAGAATGATAAATATATTGAAAATAGAGAGATAAACAAATAGAATGATAAATAGATTAAAAATAGAGAGATAGACAAATATATAGATAGATAGATAGTAATATATATATATATATATATATATACACCTATAGATGATGGATAGATAAATAGTTAGATAGACATATAGACAAATAGATTGATAGGAAGATAGATTGATAGTTAGATAAATAGAAAAATAGATAGATAGACAGATAGAAAGATAGATAAATTGACAAATAAACAAATAGAAAGTATATTGATTGACCGATAGACAAATTGAAAGATAGATATAGAAGTAGATAGACATATAGAATAATAAATAGATTGATAGATAGATAGATAGATGGATTGCTTGACATAGAAATAGATAGATATACAAATAGATAGATATTTCGATTTTTAGTTAAATAGATAGAGGTTGTCATAATTTTTGACATACAGAAACATAGATAGACAAATAGAAAGAAGGACAATTTCACTTACATATAGATATACAAATAGACATATAGATAGATATAATACTAGACAGATTGATTGATATATAAATATACATAGAGACAAATAGATTGATAGACAAATAGATAGATATACAAATAGAAAGATAAATAGATAAAAAGAAATACAAATTGATAGATATATACACAAATAAATAGATAGATAGATAGATAGATATATAGCATAAAGATATATAGATATATAGAAATATTGATAGACAGATTGACTGATTGACAGATAGACAAATAAATAGATAAATATACACATATAGAGAAAGAAAGACACATATAGATATAGAAAGATACACTAATAGTCAAATAGATAGATAGATAGACATAAAGAGATATAGAAAGATAAACAAAAAGGCATATAGAGAGATAAATAGATATATAAATTGACAAATTAATTGTTGATAGATAGAGAGATAAATAGATATACACATAGATAGATAAATAGATAAATAGATAGATAGATAGATAAACATATTTATAGATAAATAGATAGGAATATAGATAGATTGATAGATAGACATATAGAGAGATAGACATATAGATAGATATACATATAGATAGACAAATACACAGATAGATAGATAGAAGGAAAGGTAGATAGATATAAAAATAGATAGATTAATAAAAAGACAACAAAATAGTTATACATATTGATAGATATATAGATATATAGATATATCGATAGATAGATATATAGCGAGAAACATAAATAGATATATAGATAAATAGATAGATAAATAGATAGATCGATAAATTGATGGATAGATAGATAGATAGATAGATAAAAAGATAGAAAAATATAAAGATTGGCAAATTGACAGATAGACGGATAGGCAGATTGATAAAAAGAATGATAGATAGACAGATAAAATGATAGATCTATAGACATAAAGATAGATAGACACATTGTTAGAATGATAGATAGACATATATATAGATATACATATAAACAAATAAATAGATAGAAAAATAGTTAAATAGATAAATATATAGATAAACTGATAGAAAGATAGATAGATAGACAAATAGATAGAGAGATAGACTGATAATTAGATAAGTAGATTTGCAGATATAGAGATAGACAGATAGACAAATAAACTAGATAAACTCATAGACATATAAATAAATTGATAGATAAATAAAAAGAAAAATAGATAGATAGATATAATGATAGATATATAGATAGATAAAAAGACATCTAGATTAATAGATACACATATAAATTGATATCCAGATACGTAGATAAACAGAAATAAAATAGACACATAAACTCATAGATACATGGACATATAAATAGACAGACAAATAGATAGATAAACACCTATATTTATATACAAATAGATAGATACAAACCTATACAGATAGACAAATAAACTGATCGACAGTTAGGAAGATGGATATTTAAATAGTTATATATATAGATAGATAAATAAATAGACATATAGATAGATATATATATACAATGACATAAACATATAAATAGATGGAAAAAAAGAAAGATATTCCAATAGACTAATAGACTAAGAGAAAGTTTGATAGTTTGATAAATAGACAGATAGATAGATACATAGATAGTTAGACATTTATACTATTTTATAGATAGATAGATATACATATATATAGATAAAAAGATACATAAATAGATAGATAGATAGATTGAGAACAAATAGATCGATTGACAAATATATAGATATATATATATATATATATAGTTAGTTAGATAGACATATAGATAGAGAGATAGACAGAATATATATATATATATATAGAAAGATATATATAGAAAGATATATATAGAAAGATATATTGTTAATAGATATACAATATAGAAAGAATGGGAGAAATATAGATATATTGAAAGATAGAGAAATAGACAAATAAATATATAGACAAATGTGTAGATACACACACACACACACACATAGATTGTCTAATAGATTGATGGATAGTTATATAGATAGATAGATAAGTATATAGAGATATAAAAAGATAGACTAATAGACAAATAGTTAGATAAATAGAAATAACGATATATAAATAGAAAAATAGACAAATCATTAGGTATACATAAAAATTCAATGATAGAAAATTAGAGAGATAGATAGATATACAGACATATGGAGATATAGATAAATTGACAAATGGAGAGATAGATAGATAGATATATAGAGATATAGAAATATAGATAGGATGATAGAGAAATAGTAAGATTGATAGATAGACCAATAAACATATAGACATATAGATAGATTGATAGATATTTATATATTTATAGATAAATAGATTGACAAATAGAATGATAATTATATATATATATATGCATAGACAAATAGATAGTTAGATATATAGATATATAGATAGAGGAATAGATAGATAGCTAATTATATAGACTGACATATAGACACATAGATAGATTGATTAATAAATACATATATAGATAGAAAGATAGATATGTAGATAGATAGAAAATATAAAGAGATTGTTAGATAGCCAAAATGACAGATAGATAGATAGCTAAATATATATGTAAATAGAAAAATAAAATATAGACAAATCAAATGAAAGACAACTAGATAGACAGATAGATAGACATATAGATAGATAGACACATAAATAGATAGACACAGACAAATAAGCAGAAATATAGAAAGAAAGAAAGATCGATATCTAGATAGATAGATAAATAGATAGACTGATAGATACATAGATAAATAGATAGATTGTTAGATAGATTGAAAGGCAGATAGCTAGATTAAAAGATAGAGAGAAAGACAAATAGATAGATAGATATATATATATATATATATATATATATATATATATATATATATAGACAAAAAATACAAATAGAATGATAGATAGAAATAAAGATAGACATATAAATAGTTAGATTGATTGAATAATATTTATATAGATGGTCAAATAGATAGATAAATATATATACAAATAAATAGATAGATAGATAGATAGGTAGATAAGAAGATAGGTAGTTATTCATTTAGATATAAAGATTGGTGCATAGAAAGATAGATAGATAAATATATAGGCAGATATATAGATAAGTAGAAAGATATATATATAGATAGATAGATATACAAGTAGATAGATTGATAAATAGATAGATAGACTGATATACTGATAGACTAATAGATAGAAAATTAGTTAAATAATCACATAGATATATAGAATGATATAGAAATATACTAATAAACATATTAACAAATTAACAGATAGACATATAGATAGATATACAGATAGATAAATGGATAGACAGACAGATAGATAGATAGATAGTTATATAGTTCCTTAGATAAAAAGTTTGATAGATAGACATATAGAAATATAAATAGTTAGATAGTTACATATTTAGATTGATAGACATATAGGCATTTACATTAATAAAAAATTAATAGATGGCCATATAGATAGATAGGAAAATATACAGATAAATATATAAATAGATTAATAAATAGAAATATAGATAGCTAGAAAGATAGATTGATTAATAGATAGACAAATAGATAGATAAACTAATAGAAAATTGATAGATAGAAAAATAAAAAAACTAATAGACTAATAGATATATAAATAGATAGTTAGATAGATAGAAAAATTGATAGATAGATAGGTAGATATACAAATAGACAAATAGACTGATAGATATATAGATAGAAAGAGAGATAGATAGATAAATTGATAGATAGACTCATAGACTCAAAGACACATAGATAAATAGATAGATAGATAAATAGATTTACAAGTAGAAAGAGAGACAAATAGATATAATTTATAGATGTATTTCAAGCACCTGGGTTAGAGTCCTGGTAAATGGTAAGTTAAGTGAGGAATTTAAACCAAATAAAAGTTTAAGGCAAGGGGATCCGTTATCCCCCCTTCTTTTTGATATATATATATAGAACTATTAATAAGAAACTTGAATAAGAAAATATCCGAAGGTAAAATAATGTCATTCACACAACCAAGGAATACACCCAGAATTGGTTGTTTAGCCTACGCAGATGACTTTATAATATTTACTAATGCTAGCACAAAGTCTTTAATGAATCTTATGGATCTTCTGCAAATATTTGAAAAAGAAATAGGCCAAATGGTTAATAAAAGTAAATGTCAGTTTATGCTTGCAAAAAATGCAAAACCAAAGTTAGTAGATAAAATAAAAAATATTACAGGTTTTGTGGAAATTAAAGGGGCATTAATGTATCTAGGTTGTCCGATATATGAGGGGAGGTTGAAGGAAGAATATCTAACCTACCTTCAAGACAAATTAAGAAAGAAAATAGCAGGATGGAAAGTAGAGCTCCTGGGATTTGGGGGGAGGATTACGTTGCTTTCACATGTATTACAAAGCACACTCACACACATATTATCAGTGATACATCCCCCTAAAAAATTTATTAAAAAACTCGAATCAGAAATGACAAACTTCTTATGGGGTAAAAAACAAGGCAGAAATAAACTACACTAGAAGGACTGGAAAATTATTTGTTATCCGAAAGAGGAAGCAGGCTTAGGTCTTATGAGCCTCCAAGACTTGGCAGCTACCTGGGACTGTAAAAGTTGGTGGAGACTTAAAGAAAGCTATAATCTATGGGCTAAATATATGCGGGTAAAATATTTAGATAATAAAAATAAGACTTCTAAGAAAGCTTCTAACAGTTGGAAGTCAATGGAAAAACAAAAAGAGATAGTAGACTCACACTCTATACTAAAGAAGAGTGGCTGGAAATGGACGTTAACACCACAAGGAAACTTTTCCCTCAAATCGGCAAAAGATTTGGTCAGAAAGAAAAAACCGGTACAAACTCTATTTAAATAGGTATGGCAAGAAAATGTCCCGCAAAAAATGCGCTCCTTCACATGGAAGGCATTATTGAACGTTATACCGGTAGATAGAAATGTACAAAAGAAAGGGATAAACATGGCTTCAAGATGCGAATGTTGTTCTCAAGCGGTTGAAACAACTGATCATTTGCTTTCGAATGGTCCCATTGCAGCAGTAATATGGAGAGAGATGGAAGGGAAAAAAAGAATATGTAAAATAGAAGATGGATTAATAGATAAAGTTAAAAAATGGGAAAAAGTAAACATGAAAAGCCCCGCCAGGAAATGGCTTAATCAGAAACTGCCGCATCTAATTATTTGGTGCATTTGGAAATCTAGAAACAAAAGTAAATATGAAAATATAAGGATGAACTTAACAAAAATTATAAAAGATATTAAAAAAGGAGATATATAATATATCAATAATAAAACCGATAGTAATACTGGATTTGGAACAAGAAAAGAAGCTTGAGAATGAATGGGATCTCACATACAAAATTTTAAAACAACAATGGGCTAAATGTATACAGTGGAATGCTCTGCCGGTTGGCAAACTTTCACTTAATACGGATGGGAGTTTTAGCAGGGACACTAGAATAGTAGGAGGAGGCGGGGTAATAAGAGATCATACAAGGACAGTACAGAGAGCATTTACCAGATCTAGTAGGGCATCCTCAGCTTTAGAATCAGAAATCAGAGCATTAAAATCAGGGTTAGAGATATGTAAGCAGCAAAACTTTAAAAACATTGAAGTTCAGGTAGACTCAAAATTACTAGTTGATACGGTAATTAATAAGAAAATATTATGGAGGTATGAAGAGGATCTAGAAGTTATTCTTAATATTTTGGAAGAACTGAAGGTCTCAATAATACATATTTATAGAGAAGCCAATAATCTAGCGGGCTGTCTATCTAAAATAGGCACCACCAGAGGAAATATAGATTATAATGAGAAATTCATGCCAAATAAACTAAAGGGAATAGCATGTTTAGATAAAATGGGTTTTCCTTATATAAGAACAAATAAACAGACCATGAAGATATGACATAGTCTCATCTGTTTGCTGGATTGTGCGGGAATTCATTTGTAGAGAATTTCTATCTCATAATTAAATGGAATGGAAGGATGGAGATTGAGCCAAATTGATATATATGAAGGAGATCCCATTGTAGTATATATTAATTATGCATTTTGGCAGAATGGTGCATAGCTATACTGTATGGTTGTTAAAATAATATGTATGTAATTTAAAATTTCTGCATATTCAAAATATGTGCTAATTCTGAATTTTGGCAGAAGTCGATAACCTCTACAGAAAGGATGTATTTTGATTTTCTTTGCAGGATAATATATATTCTGTCTTTTCCTTGCAGTATGTTAAAGGGGAGTAATCGTTAACACTTTGGAGCTTGCCTAATGTTGTATTAGTTTAATCAAGAATAAGGGTAGTAGGGTGTCAAGTTCTGGTAGGCATGGTTGTTGTTTTTTTGTTTTCTCTTTGGTTTTGTTCTAGGATCAACAGCGAATACACGACGAAGGAAGAAGGCTGGAATCTTGTGAAGATTTGAGCCAGACGCACAGGGGAAAGGAGAGATAGAGGTTCGTCCACATGAGCAGCACTAAGTGGATGCTGCTGCTAAAGAGACTCCATGACAATACCAAATAAAGAGCCTTCACTGAGATTAGTTGCTGTCTGTTGCTGCCAAAGCACATGTAGTGTGCCCCCTGTTGCTGACAAAGCATGTTGCTGTCAGGATAACTCCTGTTGTTGCTGTCTATTTATGGCTGGTTGGAGGAGCCGGCTTGGAGGTAGTATTTTAGACCTATTTCTTACGGCTGCGCATTAAAGAAATTATGAATTGTTGTTAGTGTTTGTCAGCTTTTTTTGCAGTTGGCAGGGGGACAAGAGTAGAAACAGATAGCTTCCTGGTCCTGAGGAAAGTCAGATAAGGAGAGAGCTTTTTATTGTTTGTATGGCTACTTGATCAGCCAAGTATCAGTCTTGAGTCGGTCATGAGGAGCTGATCGGCCAAGAGATGCCATATAAAGAGCTGAGTAAGCCCTAGAAAGGGCTGGAAATTATTAAATAATGAATTTTTGTTAGTGTTTGTCAGCTTTTTCTGCAGTTGGCAGGGGATAAGAGTAGAAATAGATAGCTTCCCGGTCCTGAGGGAAGTCGGATAAAGAGAGTGCTTGTAATTTATTGTTTGGTAGGTTTTTTGGTTGTATTTTTTCAGGTCAAGTCAAGCTGCAGCAAGGCGGTTCTCAGCATAGGTCAACTAAAAGGAAAGCAGGCTGGACAAAGCTAGAAAGGGAAACGGCTGGTTGGAGGAGCCGGCTTGGAGGTAGTGTTTCAGAATTCTTACGGCTGCGTATTTGATCGGCCAAGAGTTATCTGTCTTGAGTCGGTCATGAGAGCATTCAGCCTGGACATGTATGAAGACCGAGTTTATCAGTCTTCAGCCAGCATGTATGAAGAGGGGAATATTCATATAGCTTCAAGATGAGAGATAACTTTAAGACGGTAGGAACTTTCATGAAGACAGCAGATGGGAGTACTATGAGAGAGATTAAAAGTATGGAAAGAAAAGGCCCCATACAAATAGGGCTTTGGCAGAAAACCCAAAAGATATAAAGTGTATCAATACTTGACAAAAGATTAGTAGAAGGATATGAAAGTTTATATTTTATTCTATGTATTCTAGATTAGGTTTAAAGTGGGTGTAAAAGGGATAAGGATAGAAGTAGTTTGTAAAATTGGTATTCCTCCGCCAAAAGAGAGGGTGATAATTAATAATAAAACAACCTTTAAAATTAAAAAAAGAGAGAGACAAATAGATAGACAAAACGATTGATAGACACATAGATAGATGAACAAATAGATAGATAGACAGATAGATAAATTGATAAATTGATAGATAGATAGACAGACAGATAGATAGAGATACAAATAGATTGATAGATAGATAAAAATATATAATGATAGAAAGATAGATAGATTGACAAATAGATAAAATGACAGATAAACATATTGAAGGACTAATATATAAATAGATAGTTAGAGATATCGAATGATTTACTAATAGACAAAAAGATAAATAGATAGATTAAGATATAGAAAGATAGGTAGCTATATATAGAGACATATATAAAGTTATATAGATATATAGATAGATAGATCGACAAAAAGTTAGATAAATATATATACACATAGATATATATATATTGATAAATAAATACATATGCAGATAGGGAGATTGATAGATACCCAAATTATTAAATAGCCAGATAGATAGGTAGGTAGATACATTATAAACTATCACTATATATATAGATATGCTGAAAGATTGATAGTCAGATAAAGAGATAAACACAGATAGATAGATAGATATATAGACACATATGTAGAAAGATAGAAATATATACCGAGATACAGATTTGCAAATAAATTGGTATATAGATTTACAAGTAAATAGATAGAGAAATAGCCATATATGTAGAAAGATAGATAGATATATACATATTGAATGATAGATATATAGACAAATAGACTAATAGATAGATATAAAAATTGAAAGAAAGATATATATAATTATATATAGATAGCTAGATATACAGATCAACAGATAGACAAATAGCTACATAGATAGATAGACACAGAGAGAGAGAGAGAGAGAGATATATATATATATATATATATATATAGAAAGATAGTTAGATATTCAAATAGACATATAAATAGATAAGCATATCGGTAGATAGAGAGATATAATTAGATAAATAGATAAATAAATAAATAAATAGATAGATCGATAGATAGATAGATATATAGATATATAGATTGATATATAGAAAGATAGTCAAATAAATAAATAGAGAGAAGATAGTTAGATAGACATAAATTGATTGACAGATTGATGGATAGGTAGATTAAAAAATATGTGCATATATAGATATATAGATAGAGAGGTATATACATAGATAGATTGATAAATAGATTGATAGATAGATAATTATAAAGATAGATTGATAGATAAGTAGACAGATTGATATATATATATATATATATATATATATATATATAGCTATAGAAAGATAGACATATATAAAGAAAGAAAGAAAGAAAGAAAGAAAGATAGATAGATAGATAGACATATGGATATATAGATAGCTAGAAAGATATACAGATAAATATATGGATAGGTAGATAGACAGATATATAGATTGATATATATATATATATATATATATATAGAAAGATAGATAATTAGATATATAGATAGATAGATATATAGATAGATAATCAGATATATAGATAGGCATATAGATAGATAGTCAGATATATAGATAGGCATATAGATAGATAGTTAGATAGATACATAAACACGTAGAAAGATAAAGAAATAGATAGATAGACATATAGATAGATACATAAATAACAGATAGACAAATAGACAAATAGACCGATAGACTAAAATTAAAATGTAGTTAGATAGTTTGATAAATAGAAAGATAGATTGATAGATTGATTGAGTGAAAAACAATTAGATAGTTAGACAATTTCATAGATAAAGTGATAAATAGATATACATATATATTGATTGACATATAGATAGATAGATAGATAGATAGAAATATAGAAAGATAGATAGATAGATAGAAGACAGATAGATATATAGTTATAAAGATACATAGATAGATAGATACATCAATATATAAACAAATAGATAGAAAGAAAGATAAACAACTTGATAGAAAGGTAGATAAATCGATAAATAGATAGACAAATATATAGATAAATAGTTAGATAAATATATAGATAGATAAATAGATAGATAGTTAATTAGATTGATAGAAAGATTGAAAGAAAGAAAGATTAATATATTCACAAATTGAAAGAAAGAAAGAAAGATTTATAGATAGATAGATAGAAATATAGACCTATCGACAGAAAGATAGATAGAAAGATCGACACAGAAAGATAGTTAGGCAAATTGATTAATAGACATATAGATAGTTTGATACATATAAATAGATGGAATGATACAAAGATTTATAGACTCATAGACTAATAGACAAATAGAGAAAGATACAAAATAGATAGAAAGATTGAAAGTTTTATAGATAGATAGAGAAATAAATAGACAAATATATAGATAAATAGATAGATAGATAGATATTCAAATATACAGTTAGGTAGATAGATAGATAGACATATATAGATAGAAAAATAGATAGATATATAGATATACATATTGAAAAATAGATATATACTCTTTTAAATAGTTATACAGATAGATAGATAGTTAGTTAGTTAGATAGTTAGTGAATTATATAGAAAAAAGATATTTAGATAGATAGAATAATAGATTTAAAGATATATAGATAGATAGATAGATCTATATATAGAAAGATAAATAGACAAATAAATAGTTTGACCCAAAAAGATAGTTAGGCAAATAGATAGATAGACAGATAGACTGATATATAGACAAATTGATGGAATTATAAAGAGACTTATAGACTGATAGACTAATAGATAGATAGAAAAATTGGCAGATAGATCGATAGATTGATTGATAAATTTATAAATAAACGGATAAAAAAATAGATATAAAAATATATAGACTTATAGATAGCTAGCTAGAGAAAAAGATAGTTAGATAGATATATAGATAGATAGATAGACAGATAGATAAACATAGAAAAATAGATAGATAGATAGTTAAATAGTTAGGCACATACTTTAATTGATTAAAAGACATATATATTGTTTGACTCATTATGATATAGACAAATAGAAAGATAGATTGATTGAAAAATTAATAGGTTGAAATATAAATAGATAAATATAAATATAGATTGGAAAATATAAAGATAGACATATAGATGTAAAGATTGGTAGAAAAATAGACAGATAATAAAATATATAGATAAACAAATAGACAAATATATATTTATACAATTAGATAGATAGACATACAAATAGATATATAAATATAGAGGTGAATAAACACATATATTTATAGACTGATAGACTATTATAAAATATGGAGATAGATAGATAGATTGAAAGATTGACAAATTGATAGATAAACAAATAGATAGATAGATAGATAAATAAGTAGAAAAATTGATAGTTAGATAGATAGATACATAGATCGATATATAGATAGATAAATATATAGAAAGATAGATAAATAGAAAAATAGATAGATAGATGTGTATATATATATATAGATATATGTTTATAGATAGACATTTAGACAAATAGATAGATAGAAAGAATATAGAAGACAAAGACATGAATATACATATATATGGATAGATAGATAGTTAGATAGATAGATAGTTAGATAGATTGATTGAAATATAGGTAGAGAGACATAAAAGCAAATAGACAGATAAATAATTATACATATAGAAAGATAAATAGATAGATAAAAACATAGACACATAGAGTTATAGAGATATAGAGATTGATTGATAGTCAAATTGATAGATAGAAAGATAGGCAGATAGATAAATAGTTATATAGATAGATAAATATATAGAAAGAAAGAAAGATTGATAGATATATTGATAGATAGATAATTTAATAGTTAGATAGATAAACAGATAAAAAGATAGATATATAGACAGACAGATAGATAGACATATATACAAATAGATAGATTAGAGAGATAAACATATAGATAGAAAGATAGTAAAATAGTTAGACAAATACATAGATAGATAGACATATTGACATATAGATAGATAGATAGACATATAGATAGGGATAGAAATTGGTAGATAGATATATACACAAATAGATAGATAGACAGAAAGATATATGGATAGATATGATCATAGATAGATAGACAGATCGATGGATAGATAGAAAAATAAAAAGATACACAGAATGACATATAAATCGATAACCAAATAACTATATATATAGATATATATATATATATATACATTTAAACAAATATGCAAATAGATAGATATATTAATAGAGAAATTGATAGATTTATAGATAGATAGATAGACAAAATGATAGATATATAGATAGATAGATAGATAGATACATAGTTAAATAGATAGCTAGATAAATAGAAAGATAGATAGGCTAATAAGTAGATAGAAAGATAGAGAGAGAGATAGATAGATATATAGATAGATAGATATATCGATAGATTACTATTAAAATAGAAAATAGACAAATAGAAGATCGAGATATAAATATATAGATATATAGTCTAATTTAAAGATAAATAAATATTCAAATAGATAGATTGATAGATTCAGAGAAATACATTTTGATATATAGATAAATATACACATTAGTAGATAGGCAAATAGACAAATAGAAAAATATATTGTTTGAAAGATAGATTGATAGATAGCTAGCTAAATAGTTAGATAGATAGATAGATAGATATATATATATATATATATATATATATATATATATATATATATATATATATATTTATATTTATATGTATGTATGTATATAAAGATAGTCATATAGACAAATAGATAGATAAAAAGATAGATAAAACGATAGATAGATAGTTTGATTGATTTATTGACACATAGATAAAAACATAGATAGATATATAGATATATAAATAGATAAATAAACACATAGATAGATAGAAAAGTAGACAGATTGATAAATTGATTGATACATAGATAGATAGAAAGAAAATTAGATAGTTTGATTGATAGACAGTTGGATAAATAGATAGATAGAAAATCGATAGTTAGATCATTACATAGATAGATAGTTATATTGACATATATGTTAGTAATAGTGATTTAGGCATATTGTATGGATATGGTATTTTGACCTTTTGTGAGAATTAATTATTGTGATTATTTATATATTTATTATATATAATATCGTTGAATTATATTATTAATTCTTCTAATTGTTCCTATTCGTTTATTGTTATGGGAATAGAAATAAAATAAGATTAGTATAAAGTTTTATTGATATTCATAATGAATATGTGTATGAGATACAAATCAAATTTATATCTATTTGTTGAAAACAAATATTAGATATACTCATCTTGAGATTAATACATGGATCAAAGTCATAAGTTAATCTCTAATAGTTATGTTTTTATATTTTTTGACCTCAGATCGCTATAGTTCTCAACATAAGGAATATTGTGTTTTAATATAATCAAACATTATCTTTAATTAGATTACTATAAAGGTTATACTTGAACATAATAAAAATAATGTAGTGTGATATGAATGATTAAGATAAAATTTATTCTTCTTATTATAAGAGAGATATCTCTGGGTCCCCTCGATAATTAATACTGAGAAATGCTTGCCCATGCTCAACTTAATTGATGGAGATCAATATCATTTGTTTAGTCATTCTAATTGGCTTTCAAGTAATCAAAGAAAGAATGATATAAGGTTGACTTTGTCCATGCCTTATATTCTATCAAGATATCATGAGACAAAAAATATGTCATTAGCTATATTAAGGTTGTCTCGGATCATGAGTTTTTCATTTAACTTGGGTCTTCATAATGTTTTGCTAGAGGCCACTTATGAATTATAGGATCAAAATGCGATTTAGGCATATGGCTAATATTAATTGAACCTATAGGGCCGAACATTAAGAATGAATAATAATAGTTATGGTTTTTCACTTTCTATAATAATTCTAAATGATGAGATTATTTTAAATTACAAATAACAATTAGTTATTATTTAAATTTGAATTTAATTTAGAGAAAGTCTAAATTCGTGATTTAAATAAATAAATAATTTTGTTACATTGAACTTTAATTTTAATGAATAAATTCATTTAAAAGGGATTTTTAAGGATTTGAATTTAAGTTGGTATTATTTAAAAGTGTTTTAAATCTATAATTAATTTCATTTATGACTAAAATCTTAGCAGACTTGTATATATATATTTGAGACATATTTTATGCAAGCAGTCATCTTATATAAAAGAGAAAGAAACCCTTTCATTTTGAGAAGAGGAAGCTGAACTAGCATTCAACAAGATCGTTCATTATTTTTTCATGTGTGGATGCTTGTAAAAGGTGGTCATTTTTTCTGAAATGCAGTACCTTTGAAGATCCGAATAAATAATGATGCACACTTTAAAGGCTTGATGAATCGATCTACAAGAGGTATATTTCGTTTACCCTTCCTTTATGTTTATAAGAATCATATGTGATCTTTGGTGGGTTAAGAAATAAAAATTATGGATTTTGTGCAATTATGTTCCAATTAGATTGGATATTCTGCCCGAAACCCTAACAATGATATCATAGGAACTTGTGTTTTCATAATAACTAATAATGCCACATTTTATTGTATGTATGTGATGTATATGATTCTAGCACGATTTGCAATTTTCAATATATATGATATTATGGTTTGTGTGATCAACATAGTTAATAGGTTTTGTTGGGGTATTTATTGATTGAATCTAAAACCTAAAAGAATTTATTAGTATGATTTAGAATTCAAAATGGATATTTCCATTAAAGTGTTTAATAGCATGATATATGATTCTAGCTTTGTCTTAATCGGATTAATACATGGACTAAATTCATATGTTAATTTTGATTTATCAGTGATTGTTTATGGGGTTGCCAAAATATGCCCAATGTGTAATGAGATTATAGAATATGTCGTTTTAATATGATTTTGATGGATTTTGACTTATTTTAAATTTATTGATAAGACTAATAAAAAATTTATTGATGAGATTAATAACAATTTATTGATAAGATTAATGAAAATTATTAATGAGATTAATAAAAATTTATTGATAAGATAAATAAAAATTTATTGATGAGATTAATAAAAATTTATTGATAAAATCAATGAACATTTATTGATGAGATAAATGAAAATTTATTGATGAGATCAATGAAAATTTATTACTAAAATCAATGGAAATTTAATTTTTTTCCTAGGGTGCTACCCCCTACCCCGTGAGGGCGGCCCCCCTTGACCCCGTCAGCTAACCAGCTAGTGGAACCACCATAACAACTCTACATAACCTTATAAATTTAATTGTTTTTAAATATAATATTATTATAATTTATTTCTTTTAATGCAAATTATTTATGCTATCTGATAACATTATATATTTTTCATGTTTAATTGCTTCACAAATACAAATTATGGCCTTTTTAACCAAAGTGTTTGGTCGATTATTATTATTTTTTGTCAAGCGTTGTAATTATTAAATATGGCTTGAATGACATTTTTGTTTTATTGTAATTTTTTAATTGTTGTAATAAAACAAGAGAGACAATGCAAGCCATTTGAAGTCATGCAATCCAATCATGATGATGGAGGAGCTAGGTGTATATGCGCAAGTTCATGGTCAAATCAACTTCATGGAGCTACTTATTACTACCTAGGATTAATAACTATTGATCTTCATATTGGCTCGTGGAGATCTATCTAGTTTAAGGCCTTATTATGACATGTTTATTATATGCATGTATGAGATGCTATGTATAATGTTACATGAGTAGTTGATACAAGATATATGATAAGATCTATTAATTGAAATTAAAATCGATCAAGATCTCTCACATAAAGTTTAAAGTTAATATGTCATCTATATTTAAACACTTGTAAAACCTTTTATCAACTTAATATGGGTTTTAGCAAAGTAGAAGTAAAAAGGTGACATTAGTAAGTCAAGATTAGTAATGGTACTACCCATATGATTAAAAATGGTTTAACTTTATTACGTTATTAAAATGGTTTTTGTCCTAATGGCATTAGATGGGATTAAAACATGCTGAGACATATAATGTCAAAATCACATAAATATCTAAGAATTGAGTTATATGTAATTGGTTAGAGTTACCAACCAAAATAGAATAAGTGTCATGCCAAAGATGACTTAAAGTTGAGTAAAATATGGATCGTAGCTAACTGGATATACAATTAGAGAGATGGGTAGGAAGAGATTTATAGATACATAGATAAATATAGAAAGATAAATAGAAAGATACATAGATATACCGATAGATAGATAGATAGATAGACATATAGATAAATATACATAAATATATATAGATAGACATAAAGAAAATCATAGATACATAGAAAGATAGACATATAGATAAATATACATAAATATATATAGAAAGATAAATAGAAAGATAGATAGCTAGATTGATAGATAGACTGGTAGATAGATAGATAGATTTATAGATATTAAGATATATAAATAGACAAATAGATAGGTAGGAAGAGAGATAGATATATAGATAGATAGATAGACATATAGATAGAATGATAGATAGATATACCGATAGATAGATAGATAGATAGGTAAACAGATTTGAAATAGAGAGAGATCGACAAATAGACATATAAATAGAAAGGTAGATACACTAATTTATTAGATAGATAGAAAAATAAACATATGATAGATAGATAGATTGATTTATTGACCAATATACAGATATATAGTTAGAAACATTTAAACTTATTGCCATAAATAGATAAACAGATAGACAAATAGAAAGATAGACTGAAAGGCAATTATATAATTTGATAAATAGACGGATAGATAAATAGATATATAGACAATTAGATAGTTACACTATTATATATATATACTAATAGACATAGACATATAGATAGATTAATAAATTGATAGATAGATAGATAGACAAATAGATAGATAGAAAAATAGAAAGATGGAAAGATATATAGATATATAGATGGATAGATTGATAGTAGACAAATAGGTAGATTGATAGATTATAAAGATAGACATATAGGTATATAAACAAATAGTTAGATAGATACATAGATGAATAAATAGGTAGATATACATACATATAGACAAATAGACATATTGATAGATTATAAGATAGATAGATAGACAGATAGATAGACTATTAGACAAACAAAAAGTTAAATAATTAAATAGATAGAAAAATTGACAGATAGACAGATAACAAATTGATTGTTAATTAGTTAGTGAGTTAGATAGATAGAAAGATAAATACATAGATTGATTGATATATAAAAAATTAGATACATAGATAGTTAGATAGATAGACAAATAGAATGTTAAACAAATATATAGATATAGATAAAAAGATAGACAAATAGATAGATATCCAAATAAAGAGATAGACATATATATAGTTAGACAAATATATAGATAAATAAATAGACAGATAGATGGATAAATATATTAACTTATATTCTAATAGACTAATAAAAGATAGATGCATAGATAGATAAATAGAGTGATAAATAGATAGATATATATATATAGATAGATAGACAAAGAGATTTATAAATAGATAGACATATAGATAGATAGATAGGCACATAGATAGATAGATAAATAGACAGACAGACAAATAGATAGATAAATAAATGCATAGATAGATAGATAGATAAACATATATATAAATAGATAGATTGATAGATAGATAAATAGATAGATAGACATACAAATATATAAATAGACATATTTATAGATGGATATATATATATATATATATATATATATATATATAGACTGATTTATTCATAGAAATATTGATAAAAAAATAGTTAAATAGTTTGACAGATAGACGGATAAATAGATATATAGATTTATTGATTAACATATAGACCTATAGAGAAATAGATAGTTAGATAGATAGACATATAGAAAGAAAAACTGATAGATAGATAATAGATAGAAAGATAGATAAATAGATAGACAGATAGATATTCAGATAGATTGACAATAGATAGATTGATATAAAGACAAATAGATAGACAATTAGATATATTGATAGATAGATACATAGACTTATATACAAATAAACTAAAAGGTATATATAGATATAGAGACATAGCCATATAGACCAATAGATAGATAGATAGGTAGATAGATAGATTAATAAATAGATAGATAGATAGATATATAGATATAAAAAGATAGATAGAAATATATATAGATAGATAGATAGATAGACACATAAACATATATATAGATAATTAGATGGATATATTGACTAATAGATAGATAGAAAATAGTTAGTTAGATAGTTATAGAGATAGATACATAGAGAGATAAATAGTTAGACATTTAGATAAAATAATGAGATATATAGATAGATAGACAAATAGACATATAAAAAGAAATATAGAAATACCTATAGAAAGATAGACAAATAGTTAAATAGACTGATGGACAAATAATTATATAAATAGATAAACATATAGAGTGATAGAAAAAAAAATAAATAGAAAGAAGGAAAGATAGATATATAAACATGTAGGAAAATAGAATGATAGATAAATACATAAATAGATATATTGGCTTATAAACTGATAGACTGATACACTAATGATATTTGGATAGTTAGATAGATAAATATATATATCGATATACAAATCGACAATTAGACTGATAGATAGAAGATATATATATATATATATATATATTAATTGACTTATAGACTGATAGAGTAAAATACAAAAAAAGATAGATATATAGACAGATAGATTGATTGAAAGATAGATAGTTATATAGATAGATAGATTGACACAGATAAATATATAAATAGATAGATAGATACACACACACACACACATATACAGTGGAACCTTTCTAAATTAATACGATCCGTAGCACAAAAAATTATTAATTAATGGAGGTTTTTAATTTTTAGAACCTTCACCTAAAAAAATCAAAAAATATATCAAAGATATTGCATGATTAATCCATGTAAGCCTCAATAAATTCAATGTCAATTTCCAAAGTTAAAAGTTGTGCTTAAATTAATCAACTTATATTATGAAATACCAAAGGTCATTACCATGTTTCCAAGAAAGTTTTCCAGGTGTGGAATATCAAAAGTTCCTCACTTGAATTATAAAGGCTAATGCATATAGTAGTTGAGTTATAGTTTGTCCTTTTTTTTATTTCTTTTTTCTTCCAAAATGAAGCCTTCATCTTCTCTGAGTAATGATCAAAAGCTTAAAATTAGGCATCATAAAGCAGCAATTCCATCTATCAAACAATCAGCTCTTGCAAATTGAGAAAAGCAAGAATTCAAGCTTTCAAAAGTCCCAACACAAGGAACCATCAGCAACATCCTTGCTAAGCATCAACAATATGAAAACATGGACTCAACTAAACTTACATCTAAGTGTCGAATAGCTGTGAAGCATCCTGAACTTGATAATGTTTTACCAAATTAGGTTTCACATTGCCAAGAACTTCGAGTAGCATTATCAGGTGATTTAATCAAGAAAAAGGCTCGTCAATTTGCTAGACAACTTGAACTTGGATAGAGAACACCAGAATTTTCAAATGGATGGCTTGCAAAGTTCAATATTCGCCATGGATTCAAAGCTCAAAAATCATATGGAGAAAGTGGCTCTGCTGATTTAGATGCAATTGATAGAAATATGCCAACAATAAAAGAAAAACTTCAAAGCTATTCACTTCAAGACATATAAAACATCGATGAAATAGAACTCTTTTATCACATGGCTCCTGATCGAACAATTGCACGACGTAAAATTGAAGGTTCTAAGAAGGATAAAACACGTCTAACTTTTGTCTTTACTGCAAATATAGATGAGTCTCACAAAATGGAACCTCTCATCATTGGTCATGCACAAAGGCCATGTGCTTTTAATGGAAAAAGTGGAGAGCAATTGGGTTTCTATTATCACAGCAATGCAAAAGCTTGTATTACTGGACTCATTTTCAAGGAATTGCTACAAAAGATGGATCAACAAATGCAAGATGCTAATAGAAAAGTCCTACTTTTGTTAGATAATTCTCCTTCACATGTGGTGAAAGATTTGCCTCTTACAAATGTTCAAGTTCTCTTTTCCAGCTAATACAACTTCTAAAATTCAACCAATGGATGCTGGAATAATAGCAGCATTCAAGAGGCGATATAGGCATTTTCAACTCCAAGATACAATTGATAGAGATGAACAACAAAAGGGAGACATCTATAAGGTTGATCAATTGATAGCCATGAAATGAGCTAAGGCAGCATGGAATGACATTTCTAGCAAGATAATAGACAATTGCTTTAAGCACACAGGACTCTTTGAAAGAGAAACTCAAAAAAATGAAGTGGGTTCAAAAGAATAAGATATAGAAAATGAACTTAAAGATGCTATTAATCAACTGCCAATTAGTCACCCAATGTTTGTTTACAAGCTTATAAATCCCGAGGAAGAGCAACAAGTTGCCCTTGAGGAAATTTCAGATGAAGATTTAATAAAACTTTCATCATCTCAATATCAAGAAGAAGAGGAAGATGGTGAAGTTATAGATGAAAATCCTCCCATGTCAACAAAAGAAAAATTAAATTTTCTTCATTCTTGTATTTCATTTGTTTATCTTTCAAATCCAAATCATGTTATAGCTCATAAGGTACTTAGAAACATACAATTTGAGATACGGACTATTGAAAAAAAACAAACTACTTTAGATATGTATTTTTGTAAAGAATATTAATATTACGAAGCAATATATTTTATCTATGATGTATAGTATTTTTAGATTTATAAGGAATATTGATTCTATAAATTAATATTTTTACATAGGGTGTTTACTATTTTGCATTATATAATAGATAGTAGAATTATTAAATTATATACATTCCACGGAGTCGTGGATTAGTTTTTCATTAAATAATGGAGGTTATTAATTTATAGAATATCAATTTAGGGAGGTTCTACTGTATATATATATATATATATTAATTGACTTATAGACCTGATAGAGTAAAATACAAAAAAGATAGATAGTTAGATAGATAGATAGATTGAAAGATAGATAGTTATATAGATAGATAGATTGACACAGATAAATATATAAATAGAAAGATATTTAGATAGTTAGAGACACTATATATATATATAGACATATAGACAAATAGATCTACATAAAAACACATAGACAGATAGACACACAGACAGACAGATAGATAGATAGAGTGACAAATTGATAAACCAAAAGTTTGATAGATAAATACACAGATTAATTAAAAAATAGAAAGAAATATAGAAAGAATGAAAGAAAGAAAGATATATAGATAGATAGATAAAAAAGAAAGATTGATGACAGATTAATAGACACATAGATCTACAAATATATAAATGGTTTGATAAAAAGAATGATAGACAGATTGATAGAATGATTTTTAGACAAATTGATAGAATGTTTGATAAAAAATTGATATATAGATAGATTGATTGATCGATAGATATATTATTATATAGATATATAGATAAATGAATAGATAAACACAAATATATATAGGTAGATAGATAAATAAATAGATCGAGAAATAGATAGACAAATAGATAGATAAATAGATAGATAGATTGATTGATAGATAGATAGATAGACAAATCAATATAAAGATAGATAGATAATAATATAAATAGTTAGATAGACAAAATAAAAGTAGATAGATAAATAAAGAGTTTGATATAAAAATAGATAGATAGATAGATAGAAAATAGTTAAATAGATAGTCTTATAAATTGGCTGAGAAATAAGTAAATAAATAGTCAATTAGATAGATAGCCAGATAGATAAATAAATAGATAGATAAAGATATTTATAGACAGATAGATAGATATATCAATAGACAGATAGATAGGTAGAAAGATAGACAGACAAAGATATAGATATATAAACAGATAGATAAACATATAGATAGATAGATATATATATATATATATATATATATATATATATATATATATATATATATATATATATAAAGATAGATAGACACGTAGATAGACATATAGATACAGCGATAGATAAAGAGATAGATAGAGAGATAATTGACAGTTAGATTGACATATAGAAAGATATAGAGATTGATAGTCAAATAGATAGAAAAATAGAATGATATAAAGACTAACATATTGACAAACATATAGATTGATAGACAGAAAGATAGATAAATTAACAAATAGATACAAAGATAGAAAGAAATATAGATTGATAGATAAATAGAAAGATTGATAGATAGATATATATATTGATAGATAGATAGATGGATTGATAAACATATTTATAGATGGGTTGATAGAAAGATTTATAGATAGATTTATAGACAAATTGATAGTCCATTTTATAGGAAATTCAATAGATAGATTGAAAGATTGATAGATTATTAGATAGATAGATAGATGAATATATTGTCAGACACATAGATAGGTAGATAGATAGATATATAGATGTAGAAATAGATAGATAGATAGATAGATAGATAGATATACAAATAGAAAGTTAGATAGATGAAAATATAGATAGACATATAGATAGACAAACATATAGAAAGAAAGATAGAAATATAGATAGATAAATAAACAAAATGATAGATTATTAGATAAATAGATATTTTGATATAAATATAGATTGATAAATAAATAAACAGATAGATAGATAAATAGATAAATAAATAGATAGATAAATACACAAATAGATAGATAGATAGATATAAAGATAAAAAGATATAAAGACAGATCGACATACATATAGATAGATAGACATATAGTTTAGATAGATAGATATACAGATCAATACATAGATATATATAGGCAGAAATATACACAGAAAAAAATATAGATAGATAGATAAAGTAATAGATAGACATATAGAAAGTCAGAAAGATAGATATACAGATAGATAGATTATAAGATAGATAGAAAGATAGATAAACATGTAGATAGACATACAAATATAGTGATAGATAAATAAATGGATAGATAGATAGATTACCATAAAGATAGATAGAGAGATAGACAAATACATAGATAGAAAGACTAACAAATCAATAAATAGATAAAATGATAAACATACATACATATAAATTGATAAACAAATAGAAAGATAGAAATAAAGATAGATAGAATTATAGATAAATAGAAATATTGATAAACAGAATGATACATAGATAGATCGATAGATAGATAGATAGATGGATTGATAGAAAGATGGATATATAAACTGATTTATAGATTGATAGATAGATTGATAGGAAAATTTATAGATAAATTTATAGATAGTTTGATAAAAAAATTGATAGTTAGATAGATAGAAAGATCGATCAAAAGGTAATTTGATTTATAGATAGACTAATATATTATTAGATACATAGATTGGTAGATAGATAAATAGATAAACAAATAGAAAGATAAAAATATAGAAAGATAGATAGATCGATAGATAGACAAATATATAGAATGAAAAATAGTTAGAAATATAGGCAGATTGTTAGATAGACACAGATAAATTGATTGATAAAAAGATAGATTGATAGATATATAGATAAATATATAAACATATAAATAGACAGATAGATAGACATAATGATAAATACATTGATAGATAGATCGTATAAATAAATAATTAAATAAATAAATAATACATAAATAAATATATATATAATCTATATATATATTATATCTATATATACTATATATATATATATATATAGACAAGAATATAGAACGATGGATAGATAAGCACATAGCTAGATAGACATACAGTTAAATAGATAGATAGGTAGATAGATAGATAGTTAGACATATATATAGATAGCTAGATGGATAGATTGATGGATAGATAGTTAGAAAAATAGATAGATAGTTATATATATAGATACATAGACAAATAGATAGATAGATAGATATATAGATATAAATATAGATAGATACATAGATAAAAAGATAGAGAGATAGACAAAAAAATAGATATATAGATAGATATATCTGACTAATAGAGGGACACATAGATAGATATTTAGATA
>JAREIK010003740.1:145827-192159 GCA_029783825.1 Sapria himalayana | reverse complement strand
CCCTCTGATCTTCCGAAAATCTGATCGGAAGACCCATCAATGTGATGAGCCTGGCCATGCCGTCCCTACCCAACTCACTGGAGTATACGAAGGGAGTAAACTTTGAGACTGGACTCGATCCAGTCTCAAAAAATGTAGTGGCAAGTTGGGTTTGCCTAGGATCTAAGGGTCTATGTTTTTTGGTGCATAATTCGGCATGCCTCTTAAGGTGCCCAGTCCCACATGAACTCTTGCATGTTAAAAGTCCCATACAATATTTGCACTGTGCAATTTAAAGTTCCTCACCCCTAACATTTTTTTGAGTTATGATTTTAAAATGAGTCCAAACTACAGAAGTCCTCCAAGTTTTTTGTTTTTTAGAACTTTGGGTTGAGACGACTAGAGAAACCAAAGTTTCAGCAGCCGTAGACGTCTGTGTAACACTAACATTTTCATTTTCCAAATTTAAATACGTGTTAGGTGTATTTGTCATTTTTTATATTTTTTATTTTTCCTAAGTTTTTCTAGAGAGATAAGCTTTAGAGAGAGAAAATAAATAAAAACATAAAATAAATTACCCGGTAAAAGAAATGAGGTCAGTCACGTGCAAGGTGCACCGTAGGAAGCTCTGATGTTCAAAACACAAGCCGAGTTTCAGGAAAATCCAAGCCGAAATCAAAATCACGATGCCCGAGAGAGAGATGCACGGTTTATGTGAGAGAGAAAGTTTTGAGAGGTTTTATGTTTTTGAAAAACATAAATGTTATAGGGAGGGGGGTAGAATTTATAGATTAAAGATATTAATTTTTTATAAAAAAAGATATTTTTTTATATTTTTTTGATTTTTTAATATATAATTAGGGGGCAGAATCACGAGGACCAATGGATTCTGCCCCCTAGCCTTTGGAGGCGAATCCAATGGATGAAATCCAAAATTATTTGAAAATTTTTTTTTTTCTCGTTGGGATTGGGGTGGGAGTCGGGACCGGGGGTCGGGTCCATTCAGACCCGATCTGCGGGCTTTATTTCGGGAGGGCCTGGGTCACGCCCACGCGTGCCCGCCGCCCGCGAGATACCTAACCGGCACGGGAAGATACCGTGCCGACGTGCCGTGCCCGGGCACGAGCCGTGCCGGGCCAGGCACGGCATGGGCCCGGGCACGGTTTAAAACCATGCCGGGCCGGCCCAGGCACGGCCGAACCGTGCCGTGCCTCATGCCGTGCCTCGTGCCGAGGCGGGCCGGCCCAGCCCGTTTGACACCTCTAAATGAGCTCCCCATTAGTTAGGCTTTCTGTGATTCATACCATCAAATGAAATTAATGACTACAAGTTAAAGCTGACAGTACTCAGCATGAGACAAAAATGACAATATCAAAGAATATAGCTGACCGTACTCATCGACAAATAATCATAAGGACTATTTGATAGATATAAACATACATAGATAGATAGATAGATAGACAAATAGAAAGATAAATAAATAGTTAGATAGATAGATAAATTGATAGATAGATAAACATATTGGTAGATATACAAGTAGACTGATAGACAAATAGATAGATAGACAGATACATAAATAGATAGAGATATAGATAGATAGATATATATATATATATATATATATATATATAATGATTGATAGACATAAAGATAGATAGACAATCAATAGATTGGTAGATAGATAGATAAACAAATAGAGACATAAAGAGATATACAGATAGATAATAGATAGATATATAGATCGATAGATATATATATAGACAGAGTGATAAATAGACATATATGTAGATAGATAGATAGATAGAAAAATATATATACAAATAAAAAGAAAATTAGATAGTTAAAAGAAAGATAGATATACAAATATAAAGATATTCATATAGATAGAAAGATAGATTGATAAAGGGATTGAAACATAGATTGACATATAGACATATAGATAGATAAATATACAGATAGACAAATATATAAAATAATAGATAGATATATGGACAAAAAGACAAATAGATAGATAAATTTAAAATAGATTGATAGATAGACAAATAGATCGATTTATAAATAGACAAATAAACAAATAGTTAGATAGACAGAAAGAAAGATAAATAGAAAGGTAGATTGATAGATAGACAGATATGGAGAAAGATAGATATATAGATATTTAGAAAGCCAGATAGACATATAAATAGATAGATAGATAGATAGACATATAGATAGATAGATAGACAGTCAAATAGATAAATAGACATATTTATATATATATAGATAGACATATATATGTATATATACAAATTGAAAGATAGATAGATAAGTAGATCGATAGATTGATAGATCAATTTATAGACTGATAGATAGAGAGATAGTTAAATAGTGATATAGAAAGAAATGATAATCATATAGATAGATAAATGGATGGATAGGCACATAAACTTATATACTGATAGACTAATATACATATAAAGAGACTGACAAATAGATAGATAGATAGATTGACAAATAGATAGATAGATGATAGTCTTATAAATAGATAGATTAATTGATTAATAGATAGACAAAAGATAGATTGAAATATAGACATACAAATTGATAGATAGACAAAAAGACAAATAGATAGATAGATAAATTGATAGATAGATAAATAGGTAGGCAGATAGAATGATAGATAAATTGATAGATAGAGAAATAGATAGACAGATAAAGATATCATTAGATAGACATAAAGATAGACTAATAGACAAATAGACAAATAGATAGAAAGCCATATAGACAAATAGATAGATAGATAGATAGATAGATACACAAATAGATAGATAGAAAGATAAATAGATAGATAGATTGATAGATAAAAAATAGATTGATGGATATATATATATATGTGTGTGTGTGTGTGTGTGTGTGCGTTTTTATAAATAGATTGATTGAATGACTAATAGATAGATAGAAAGATAAATAGTTAGATAGTTACAAAGATTGAAAGATAGGCAAATAGACATATAGAAAAATAGACACATAAATATAGAAAGATAGGCAAATAGATAGATAGGCAGATAAACTAATACTTAGATAGATAGATTTTAAAATATACAGAAAGATAGATAGACAAATAGTAAAATAGACAAATTGATAGATAGAATTTATACACATAGACACATAAATAAATAATCAGATAGATATATAGATAAATTGATAAATAAAAAGATTGATAGATAAACAAATAGAAATATACACAGATAAACTAATTACATATAGACATATAAACATATAGATAGATAGACTAATTACATATATACATAAAATATATAAACATATAGATAGAGATATAAACATATATTTAGAGAGATTGATTGACATATAGATCTATATACATATAAAAAGATAAGTAGATAGATAGATAGCCATATATTAGATATATAGATAGATAGATAGAGATAAAGATAAAAAATATATATAGATAAAGAGATAGATTTACACAAAGACACATAAACACATCAACACATTAACAAATAGACAGATATACAGAAAGATGGGTTGATAGATAGACAAATAGCATGTAGATTGATAGAAATATATTCAAATAGATAGATAGATAGATAGATATATAGATAGATAGATATATTGGTAGACAAGTAGTCAGTTAGAAAAATAGATAGAAAGATAGATAAATAGAAAGATAGATACAAAGATTGACAAATAGGCTAATTGATAGATAGTTAGATTGATAGATAAACTAATAGATAGACATATACATAGATAAAGAGAGATAAATAGATAGACATATAGACAAATAGATAAATATATAGGCTAATAGAAAAATAGATATACTAATATAGAAATAGATAATTGACCGATATATAGATAGAAACTTAGATAGATAGATAGATAGATATACAGAAAAGTAAATAAATATATATATAAAAGACAAATATATATAAAGATAAACAAATATATAGATATAATCATAGATAGATATATAAATACAAAATAGATTGATAGAATAACAAATAGTTAGAGAGACAAATAGATAAAAAGATAAATAGACAAATAGATAGATAGATATATAAATATATATATATAATTAGATAGGTAGTTAGGTAGATAAACAGATAGGTGGATAGACAGTTTAAAAGATTAATAGTTTGATAAATAGAACGATTGAAAGATAGACCTATAGATAGATAGATAGAGAGATAGAAGATACATTGATATAAAGTTAAACAAATAGATAGATAGAAACATAGATAGATGGATATACACATTGACTTATCGACTGTTAGACTAATAGATAGGTAGAAAGATTGATAGATTCACGAATTGATATATTGATAGATTTATAGATTGATAGAAAAACAAATAGACAAGTAGATAGATAGATAGATAAATAGATAGTTAGACAGATAAACCAATAGATAAATAGACATATAAATAGATAGACCAAAATATAGATAGATAGACAGACATAAAGATATATAGATAGATAGACTTATAGACAAAAAAAATAGTTAGATAGATAGACAAATAGACTAATTAAAAAATAGATAAATAGAAAGATAAATAGATAGATATATAGATTGATTGATAAACTAATAGATAGAAAAATAGTTAAATAGATAGATAGATAGGACATATAAATAAATATACCGATAGATAAATGGATAGACACATAAACTTATTGACTTATAAACTAATAAACATATAGATAGATAGATTAATATATAGGTAGAAAGATTGAAAGATTGGCAGATAGGTAGATAGACAAATTGATAGATATATAGATTAATTTACATATAGGAAAATAGACAGATAGATAAATAGATAATAGACATATAGAAAGATAGAAAGACAGAAAGACAGAAAGACAGGTATACAAATAGATAGATAGATAGATAAATAGACAAATACATATAAAAAAAATTAGATAGATAGACAGATAGAAAAAAAAGTCAGAGTGATAGTTAGAGAGTTACAAAGATAGATAAATAGATAGATATATAGACATATAGACAAATAAAAAGATAGATATATTGACAGACAGATAGATAGATAGATAGATATATAAAGTTATAGACTTATAGACTCATATATGAATAGTGAGATAGGGAAATAGATAGATAGACATATAGACATATAGATAGAAAGATAGACATATACATAAAAAAAATATAGATAGATAGATGGAATGATATATATATATATATATATATATATATATATATATATATATATATATATATATATATATTGATAGATAGATTATTAGACAAAAATACAATTAGACAGTTATGTAGATAGATAGATAAATAGATAGACACAAAAAATATAAACACATATAAAAATAGATAGACAGTTATACAAATAGACATATAGATATATAGACAAATAGACACATAATCTGATAGACAAATAGATAGGCAGATAAATAGATAGAAAAATAAACAAATATATAGAAAAATAAATAGACATATAAATATATAGATAGAAAAATAGATAGATAGACACATAGACTAATAGACTAATAGACTAAAAGATAGATTAACACATACACTGATAGACTAGAAGTTAGATAAAAAGATTGAGAGATAGACAAATAGATAGATAAATAGATAGATAGATACTCAGCCAAATAGATAGAAAGATAGATAGTTAGATAGATAGATAGACAGATACATAGATAGGAAGATAAACATATAGAAAGATAGAAAAATAAATACATCTGATATATAGATAGAAAGTTAAAAAGATAGATAAATTGATAAATAAAAAAATACATAGGCAGATAGATTGATAGAAAGATAGGCAAATAGACAAATATCTAAATTGATAGACAAATAAGCAAATAGATATTTAGATAGATAAATTGATAGATTCATTGAATGGCAGATAGATAGATAAATAGAATGGCATAAGATAGATTAAAAGATAGAGAGATAGATAAAAAGATAGATATATAGTTAGAGTTATAAGATGACTAATAGACAAATAGACAAATTGATAGATAGAGAGATAGATAGACATTTATATAGATAGATTGAAATATAGTTAGATAGATATATAGATAAAAAGATAAATAGAAATACACATAGAAAGATAGACAGACATATAGAAAGATAGATAGATATTTTTATAGATAGACATAAAGATAGATAGATAGATAGATAGAAAGAAACATGGATAATCAAATATATAGATAAATATTTAGACAGACAGATATTTAGATAGATAGATAAATAGATAGATAGATAGACAGATAGAAAGATAAATAAATACACTAAATGACAGAGATACATATAGAAAGATTGCTAGATATATATAGATAGATAGATAAACAAATAGATATATACATAGATAGAAAGATAGATAGAAAGATATATATATACAGTTAGAGTTATAGAATGACTAATACACAAAATTATAAATTGATATATAGAGATATAGATAGATAGACATATATATTGAAAGATTGAAATATAGTATGATAGATAGAAAGGAATATAGATAAAGTGATAAATAAAAATACACATATAAAGATAGATAGATAGACATATAGAAAGATAAATAGACATCTTTCTTTATATAAGTCAATCTATTTAACTATCTATTTCTCTATATGTCTATATGTCTACTTATCAATATATGTAACAATCTATCTATCTATTTAATTGTTTAACTATTTTTGTGTCAATATGTCTACTAATAAATCGATCGATATATATATATATATATATATATATATCCATCTATCAATATTTATATCTATCAATTTGTATGCCTATCTGACTTTTTGTCTATCTGTTTTTCTGTCTATCTATCTAATTAAATGTCTAACTATCTATCTATCTATCTATCTATGTATGTATCTGTCTATCTATTTATCTATCTTTTAGTCTATCTATTTATCTATTAATCTATCTATATATTTGTTGATCTATCTTTCTGTCAAAATGTCCATCTTTTTATTTACCTATCTATCTTTCTATTAGTCTACAATGTATATTTCTATGTGTCTATCCATCAATATGTCTATTTATATATATATATATATATGTCTATCTATATATTTGTTTAACTATCTATATTTCTATCTCTTTATCTATATATTTATCTAGTTGTCTATCTATCTAACTACCTATCTATCAGTCTATATGTCTATCTCTCAAGCTATCTATTAGTTTTTCAATCTATCTATTTATCTGTTTATCTGTCTATTTGTATGTTTGTCTATTTGTCTTTCTATTTATCTGTCTAGCTATCTATATGTATATCTATCTATCATTCTCTTTGTATATCTATCTATATAATTATTTTTTTTATCTAAATGTCTATATGTGTATATATGTATCTATGTTACTATATAACTATCTATCTTTCTATCTATCTATCTGTCTAACTATCTAACTATCTTTCTTTATATCTTGTTTTCTATCTATCAATCTGTCTATTTTGTTAAACAATCTAACTACATTATAATCTGTCTTTTGATTTGTTTATCTGTCTATCTATCTATCTATGTATCTATCAATTTGTCTATTTATCTTTTTTTCTATCTATCTTGTGTCTATGTATCTATATGTCTATATATTTATATGTATCTCTATCTATCTGACTATCTTTCTATCTAGCTTTCTATCTATCTATCTATCTGTCTGTCTATCTTTTAATATATCTTTTTTTCTATCTATCTATCTATCTATCTATTTATCTAACTATCTTACTATCTTACTATCTATCTATCTACATGTTTATCTATCTAGCTATCTATCTATCTATCTATCTATCTGTCTAGCTATCTAACTTTCTTTTAATCTATCAGTCTATTTATCTATTTGTCTATCAAACTATTTATCTAACTATATTTGTGCTTATATATCTATCTATCTGACTATCTATCTATCTATCTATCTTCTATCTTTCTATCTTTCTATATAACTATCTAACTCTCTAATTATCTATCTAACTATCAACTATCTATGTATCTATCTATCTATCTACCTGCCTATCAATCTATCAATCTATCTATCTTTCTTTCTAACTATCTAACTTTCTTTCAGTCTATTGGTCTATTAGTCTATGTGTCTATTTGTATATCTAACTATTTGTATATCTCTCTTTATTCTTTTCTATCTATATATCTATCTACCAATCTGCTTATCTGTCTTTCTATCTATCTTTTTATTTGTCTATATATCTATCTAACTATCTATCTATAAATCTATTTATTTTATTATCTATCAATTAATCAATCTATTTGTCTATATGTCTTTCTATCTCTTTCTCTCTCAATCTCTCTATTTTTGATCTGTCTATCTATATATTTCACTATCTTCTATCAATCTATATTTCTATCTATTTATATATCTATATGTTCATTTATCTATCTATCTATCTATAATACTATCTCTCTATATATCTTGCTATCTTTCTTTCTTTATGTATATCTACCTTTATTTCTATATATCTATCTATATGTACATCTATCTATCAATCTATATACATATATATCTATCTTTCTTTCTAAGTCTCTATGTATATCTATTTATTTGTCTATCTGCCTTTCTATATATGTGTCTATATGTATATCTATCTATGCATATATCTATTTATCTCTCTATTTGTAGATATATTTATCTATCACTATATATTTATCTATGTATATATTTTTTACTGTGCTTTCTATGCTTGCCACACACTCTTCCATAATCAGGATGTTTCTTTTCTTCCTCTCCATCACCTGTAAAACCCTCATCATATCTTCGTTCTTTGTTAGTTTTTCTAATGACTAGCTTAAGTCCTTCCACCAATGGTTTAAATTGATTGAAATAAAGAAATGGAAGAAGAAATAATTGGCTACTGTGAGAGGTTTTATGGCTTCTTTCAGGTATGAATTCCTGAGAACTAGAGTGAAATTTGCAGTGGCAGGCAGGGTGGTGGATGTACTTTTGGAACAAATATCCATAGATACAGCTCGTTCAACCTTGTTTTTCACTATGTTGGATGCCACATACACTCCCGTTATTCCCAATACTTGCATTATAAAATTTTTAAGATTTAATAGGTGGCTTTCACAATGCCGGCCTTTGTTTTTTAAAATTCAATAGCATTGCAATGACTATCATTCATGACAACTTAAAATGTCATGCTATTTCCAGATGCATTAGTTTGGTAATATTTTTCAAACTAGCATTATATTTTGGATTTTTTATTTAAAAGATATTATTTCCATACAAAACTCATTATAAATGCCAAACAAAAAGGAAATGGAAGTTGAAATGACAACAGGCTCGATAGTATTGCTTTTTTTTTACACTTGTAGGTTCATATAAGAATCCACCGAAGCAAGGAAATCTGAAAGAAACAAAATAAAAAAAATGAGAAAAAAAAATGCAATGAACAGGAAAAGAACACAAGGTAGCTCACCTTTATATTCCATTCCCTACTTGAGTTTTAGAATGACTGTCTTCCTAATCAAGTTGTTAAGAAAAGGCTTGGGATTAATGTGGATGGTCTGTAACATTCAGCAATAAAAAAACTAATGAATGGTGCTATCATGCACGTATGCATCAAATATTTTTATGCATTTACTTAAAAATGCATAGGCATGTATATATGCAATATACATGTACACCGCATGAATATAGTATAACTATATGCATCCAAGCACACACGCACAGACACACACACACACACACACATGCACACACAATTTTCTTATCTTCTCATATTTCTTTATCTTGTCCATATATTGTACATTTCTAATTCAACTGAACCATTGATGCATCGAAATGGGCATTACCAAAAATCAAATTTTTTTTTCTAATCTACATATCCTACATGATCTAAAATTTATTATTTAGTTTTTTTGCTTGTGAAAACTATAAGACAATTTTTTTATTAAAAATAAATGACCATTTGAAAGAATATTTGATGGTTGTGAGCATGAATAGTTAATCTTGCTTCGATGCACGAGATATTATAAGCTAGTATTAATATCATTTATGGAAGCAAAAAATCTATGAATATATTGTGTACACAAAAAATTATAATAGAACAAGAAAACTTGATTACTACTTCATACAAATTTTCTTTTAAACTCTCATTATCATCATCAACAAAATCTTATCTCAATACTATTGTGAACAAATGTTACTCTAACCATAATAACATGAGTTCAATCAGCAAGAATACCAAATATATTTCATCAGGATGCTTGTCAAATCACCTATGATGATGTTCAAGTAGATATCTTACATGCACTCCGTTGCCATTATAATAGCCCATCTAGCTTCTCTGCACAACTTCACAGATTCACTACATGTAATTTGTCACTGATGTAATCTGGTTTGCCTTGATAAAAAGGGTCTATATCCAAGCAACCAAATCAAATTAAAAACAAAAAAAAACATTAAAAAACATAAAAAACATAAAAAACATAAAAAAAACATAAAAAAAACATAAAAAAACATAAAAAAAACAAAAAAACAAAAACTTTAATAGCTCGATGCTATGCCTAGCCTATTATGAGCTCACATAAAAATCAATATTTCACCTCTTGCTTGTATTTGAGATCTTAGAGCAATTGATATGGCTCATTAAACTCAGATTCAGCAACATCCACCCATTTTGTTCACATATGGCATTAATGTAGTTGGAATAGAGGCCTAAACCTTGTGAGTAATGTTTTTAATAACACACAGTGAGAGTGTTATGGTTTCGATAACATACAGTGAGCATGTGAAGATTTGCAAAGCACACAATGCATTGGTAATCATGGTAGCTAGCGCATAGTGGATGCACTCCTTCTAGGGGTTTACAGCTCTTTTCGACACCCCCCCCCCCCCCCCATAGTTTAGCTTTCCTTGGGGTCACTTTTGATACCATGTAAAACATTAAATCACACAACAAAAAATAAATATAACATACTTGATGGATAACCTCATACAAACAATGCTCTTATGTAACATGTTATTTTATGGCAACTCATAGGATTGATAACCTCTATATTACTTTCAAAGTGTAACTGTTAGTGCTAGGTATGCCTTAATGTGCAAGACATGCTAATTCTTCCTCCAAAAAGTTATTAATAGAACAATGTATCAATTGATAAAGCAGAGAACATGACACCCAGCAAAACATAAGCAATATCACAAACATCGTGCCCATCAATAAGATAGTTATATACAGTATATATGTACATATAATACTATAGTGTATATGTACATATACTGAGTATATATGTACATATATACTATATTATATATACATATACACTATAGTATATATGGATGTCTTATAGATATAGAATAGTAGGTATAGATATAGATATAGAACAATAGGTAAAGTATTATCCCATTTATACTTCACAAAAAAGACACAATAGATCTATCAACATTAATAAGAAATGCAAATATTATTTAAATTTTTGAAAATATATCTAAAAACTCTTAGAGGATAACCTAGAAGACAAGCCACGAGCCAGGCTTGTCACATCAAATTTAACACCCTACCTTCCTGCAACATAAAATCTCTTTCGGTCTCAAGGCTTATAAGGGGGTTTCTCTGCCCCACCACCCCCTGCAACACCATCCTTCCGTGCAGCTTTCTTAGAACATTTTTTCCCCTCTTTGTGTCCTTGCACCAAAGATTTTGATTGCTTAGCTTCATTGTATTAGTCCATCAACCTTGTAGCTTCTACTGTCATATGGTTCCTCTCTTGGTTCAAAGCATGGATCGTAACTTCATTGTATGCATCAATGTAATTGTAGAACAATTCAATATGTGCTCCATAAAAATAATATGCACTCCATAAAAAATAATACACATTAAAAGAAAAATAAAACTTCAAAAATTAGATGTTTTGTCTTCCAAATATTAAAAAAAAAGCAAATGGCTACAAAATTTGCAAACTTCATATAGCAAGGCATCTTGACTCATCTTCCTCCTAGCTATTCTCACTTCTCTTCTTTTCATGCTCATCGGTTGGGGATAGATCAATGTGCTAATTGTGCAGCATGTGAATTGGCACCCACCACAACCCCATCGATAGCATTGCTAAGACTTACCTTTGCAAGTGCAGACTGGTATGGAAATGCCAGAGATATCCATGTCATTGCTATTGATGACCACATCCAAGCAATTCTTTGGAGCTTTCAAATATGGAACAGGAATGGAGTTTGTATCCTTTGGTTTCCTCAGTTTTTCTGGTTTTGATTTTCTTAGCTAACCTCCACTTTGCTTTCTCTTGGATTGGCTACCTTGTACATCAGGGCTTGGTTGATTGATCTTACAAATCCTTTCATCTTGCAAAGAATCATGTTGGTGTAGAATTTTCAATGGTTGAGCTCCTGAAGTTTCTATGAGAATAGGATAAAAAGTATTTGGTGGTAACATGTTCAAAGACTTATCTCTCTAGTTTATCCAGCCATCTCTCATGTATTGTAGTGCAAGAGAAGTGTTAGAGATAATGCATTAGTGAAGATGGAATGGATTGTTAGCATTAATAATAAAGTTGTTAAGATCATGTCCTGATAAGAAAGGCTTTGTATCATGGTCTTCCATGCTAGATATAAGTTTCAGATCAAGATGCCCCTTGAAAGATGGCTTGTAATAGCACAAGTTCCTCATGTTCAGCCAGTCGTCATCCATGAAACTATGAAAATACAAGAGAAGGAGAACAAATAGAATGAACATATTTAATTGAATTTCATTAGCAATCATTATGGCAATTAATAATTCAACAGTTTAATTCCATCGATGAACAATAAAAAGTAGATGCAAACCTGATCAACAACAATACAAATCTGCATGAAATAAGATTGTCAAGAATAAACTTGAAAACACATTGTTTAATATATTTAATATAAATTGAAGTGATAGTGATAATTTAATAAAAAATATTTGTTATAAAATAGCTAATAAAGAGAGCACATATTAATGCTGAGGTCTTTTTCAGCTTAACTAGATTGATGACCATAAAAACTTCAACAAATATCTAAAAATTGACTAGCAATGATGTTTTAGAGAGAGAGAGAGAAGGCAAAAATAGAATATTTTTAAATGCATGAATATAATAGAAGCTCAACCTCTTTTTGATCTAGTAGAGATCGACAATGATGGAACCCATCGATAGGAAGGACCATAGCAATGTCTGATGGATTCAATCAGAATGAGGCTGATCTGCATGAGACCAAAATTTATCCGCGTGTCTCAAAACTTTAGTAGCTAACGTGCTCTTCCTAGCACTAAGAGGATCAACCAAGCCTTTTGTTGGATCTAGTGGTAATCAAAAGAGTTTAATCTTATCATTTGAAAAATATCATATGGTAATCTATTATTAAATAAGTTGGAAAACTCCAAATTAAAATTTTGAATTATTATGTTCGTAGTTTTTAATTGATTCAATCCATTGCTAAAATATTTTTTTTGTTATAATAGTTAAACACATAGTTATATATAGTCATCATACACTATTATACATATAGTTAAAAATATAGTTATATATAATTATACATAGTAATATATAGTTATATATATAGTTTTAAAAAGTTATATATAGTTATATGTTGTCATCCATTTATTTATAAAAATAGTTAGAATTGTAAAATGTATTGTTATATATAGTTTTAAATATATTAATTATGCATTTAATTATATATAAAAGTTTTATAGTTGTACATATAATAAAATACAAATACATATAGTTTATGTTATTATACATATAATATATATAGATATAAATAGTTACATATAGTTAACCTTATAGTTATATATAGATATATTCATACAAGTAGTTATAAGTAGTTATACATAAATATAAACAAAGTTATAAACAAATATATAGATTTACATATATGTATACATATATGTATACATAGTTACAAATATAGTTATATTTAATTATATATAGTTTTATATAGTTATACAAATAGTTATAAATAGTTATACACATATAGTTAAACATAATGTTGTATGTTGTTTTACATGTAATTATAAATATAGTTACATGTGGTTATACATATAGTTACACATATAGTTATACTTTTATTTATATGTGTAGGTATATATCTTTTTTCATTTAATTTTATATATTTATACATATAGTTAAGTATAGGTATAGATATAGTTAAATACATTTTTATATACTAATATATAAAAATGTATATTAAATATATATTGTAAATTATTTATTTAAATATAGGTATGTATAATATTTTATGGTTATACATATAGTAAAAGAAAATTATTTATAGTTATATGTTCTAATACCTCTAGTATGTTTAGTTATAAATAGAGTTATATATAATTTTATTTAATTATACATATAGTTATAACTATGTATGTAGTTAAAGATATAGTTATATATAACATTTTTATAGTTATACATATAGTAAAATACAATTTTATATAGTTATATATTATTATACATATAGTATATTTTGTTAGAAATATAGTTATATAAAATTATACATACAGTTGTAAATTATTATATAGTTAAAAAAATAGTTTGATATAATTATAAAAATAGTTTATATAGGAACAAATATAGATAAATATAGTTATAAAGAGTTTTATATAGTTATACAAATATTTATAAATAGTTATACATATATAGTTAACCATATAATTATATATATGTTGTTATAATCTTTAATTATAATTATAGTTACATGTGTGATTGCACACATAGTTATACATTTTTATTAATTTATTTTGCAACAATATCAATGACACAATTGGTTTCTTTTCAAATATGAACCATCAAAATTAAACAAACAATCAAAAAAAATTGTATATTACAAGTCCATTTATCCAATGGTTACCTAGATTTAATTCCATTCCAAAAAACATCGATATATTGGATTATTTAGAAAGATTCTTATACTTCTTCATATTTAACATGTATTTTGTATGTTCAATACACATAAGAAATGCTTATTATATAAGAGTGATATAATAGACTTTGAACTATATATTATATATCGAGCTTGATTAATATTATTGTGATTTTATTTGTTATATGATTGAGTTATGGTTTTATTTAATTTTAATTTAACACAAGAATTTTAAAAAGCAAAGCCTATTTTTACAATAATTATGTATTAATCCATAAATAACAAAAAACAAATCTACTTCTTATTTCCCTTTTGATTGAAATAAGACGAATGATATTTGGATTAGTTTTTTGTAGGATAGAAATTCAAAATACACATTATGTTTGATTCATTTCTTGAAAACAATTTAAACCCATATAGGATTGTTTTTAGTTGATATAGACTAATATATTTTTTGTTTCAATATATTTAATATATATTAAAGTGATATTGATAATTTAATAAAAAATATTTGTTAGAAAATAGCTTATAAGTGAGCACATATTAATGTTGAGGTCATTTTCATATTTCAAGAAAAAAAAATATCAAGACAATCCACCATATGCAATTGGGTTTAATTTCATTATCAAATAATGAATATCATTGTCTATTGTAAATTATCTGAAAAATGGAATATTATGTAAGTTTTCAAATCATTTTATTTTCACAAATCACATATAATTTGTGAACCATAGATGATATACCATTCTAAAGGTTATAAAAAATATGTTTGTACACATGTTCAAGGACATTGTGGGTGGGTGATGTGTAATTGTGTTTAATTTGTTCATAAATTATTGAATGTGATTGTATTCATTTTTATTATGTGGAATATGATTAAAATATTTTTCATGCCACTACATTTCGACATGCACATAAATTTTATCAACTGAATAGCATATACTTTATTCTGGTTATATACATAACATGTCAATTTCAAGAAATTTTAAGGAGAAGAAATGAACCTAAAAACAAGAGGGACGCTTAAAAAAACTTGATATTGTTGATGATAGTGTAATTGCCATGCCAATTGCCTATCAAACTGAACATTGAAATTAGACCGAACAATATAATCCAAATGAGAATCAAAAATAAATACCCACTAGAAAGAGTGATAATGTAGGAATAAGGTATTAAGAAAACAATATAGAATCAATATAAAAAAAATCCCTAGACGACAGGCAGAGAAGAAGCCTGCTAAGAAGCCTCCGTCTGTGGTAGAGAAGGCTCCACTACATGCAGAAAAGAAGCTTCTAAAGGACTCGTCTACGTCATCGATTGATAAGAAGAAGAAGAATATGAAAAAAGCATCAAGACTAACAAGATTTACATCTTCAAAGTGTTGAAGTAGGTGCATCCAGACATCGGCATTTCCAGCAAGGCTATGGGGATCATGAACAGTTATATCAATGATATTTTTGAGAAGCTAGCTCAGGAGGCATTGAAACTTGCCAGATACAACAAGTAGTTGACGGTCACTTCGAGGGAGATCCAGATAGTAGTTCGCCTTGTTTTGCCCAGGGAATTGGCTAAGCATGCTGTTTCTGAAGGCACGAAAACAATCACCAATTTTACTAGCTCCTAGGTATTTGCCTAATGTCATCGCCAAGTGATATTTCCTATTTAGAAGTGGTACTTTTTTCGATTTTCTATTAGACTCATGGTTGCTTCTGTCTACCTATTCTTGATTTCATCTAATTAAAGTTGATTTGATGTACTTAATTGGTAAAAATTATTTTTGTTCAGAAAAAAAATTAATCCCAAGATGACCATAAATGACAAAGATAAACCAACACAACCTATATTTGAAAGATGATAAATATAAACCAACCTTAGAGCTTATACTCCTTCATAATGATGGCAGATGAAGATGATGGCAAATGAAGATGTTGGACAATAATGGTGGAGAATGATGGCGGAGAATGACGAAAGATGGTGAATTTTCTCTACACCATTACTACAATAGAATGAGAGAAAAAAGGATAGGAGAGAAGTATAAGCTTCAATATACACTCTTTCACACTTCTTTACCACTTCTAAGCCTATAATAGTGATAACCTTCTCGACTCCCAAACCCAGGCTGATTATAAACTACATTTGTGTCCCTACAAATAATGACGCAGTAACAGTTCAATTGCATTTAAACTTAAAATTCCTAACATCTGATAATTATATATAAATTCTACATTCAAAATACAAGGTTAAATAAATAATGAAAGATGAAGAACTAATCAAATAATGCATTTACGATGAACATTCATCAGAACAATTTGATTCGTATCCACACTCGCAACATGGATAATATGAGCGAAGGCTATTGTGATAGAACTAATTTATCTCTATCATCCTCGGAGTTTAGTAAATCTAGCATGATGCAAATTGCTTCCAGTCCTTAAAGATCAAAATTTTTTCATGAGTATGTTATGACTATGACAATGCGTTGATGCCATGCAGCATCCTTGTTTCTCGAACCCTAGTCATATGTTTTTGTGGACATTCGCATCTTATGATTGTGCATGCTGAATGAAATCGAATAAGTTTATTAAGTTTTATTATGTTTATTAAGTTTTATTAGGTTTATTAAGTTGGAGACTTAGAGACTTAGTGTTGTATCTAACTATTAAGTTTATTAAGTTTATTAGGTTTTAAAATTCCATTAATGTTTAAATTTTAAATTATCAAAACATTTAATATATAATAAATATATATATAACATAAAGACTCATCTTTTTTTTACTTAATAAATTATTTTTAACAAGTTAATGTAAGTGTAGCAAGACACATGAAAAACAAACACCTATCAATTTTTTTAATTATTAAATTAATTAAATAATAAATATATAAACAATTGCAAAAAATAGATGTTTGGGCTTCCAAATCAAAAAACAAATCAAATAACTACAAAATTTGTAAACTTAATATAGCAAGGCACATATAAAAAGATTATTGGTCTTCAAGCCACTTTCCTAAAAATTTATAAATACTCTTGATATTAAAAAATATATAAATATATATATTTTAAGTTTATAAATTTTTAAGAATTTATATTAATTTTTATGAAGATAATATTAATTTATTTTAAAGGCATAAAATTTCATATTTTTTGATATAATTTATAAAATTTTAAAATTACTAGATGCGAGATGATTATTAAGAAATATTTATTTTTTTTATATTTAATAAAAACGAAATATTAAAAGGTAATAGTATAAATTTTACTCAATTATTTAGTTCTTATAAATTTCAATAGGAGTAAATATCTCTGTATTTATCTTTAAATATCAATTTAATTTCATTTAAATATTATGAAAAATCAGAAATATTTTTTATAATTCAAAATTTTCAAATTTTTAGCAATTATTTTTTAAAAAAATTTCTTTAGGCATAAAACTAATTTTTATAATTAAAATAATATTAATAATTGCTATTTTTTTCGTTAATTATGATATTTTATAAATATATATATTTTATCATACAATTAATTATTTAATCTTTTTATTAGTAGAAATTTTAATGTATGTTTATTTATTTTATAAAATATCTTTAAATTATTTATTAGTAGAAATTTTATAAAATATCTTTAAATTATTTATTTGTAGAAATTTTTTTTTAGTAGAAATTTTAAATTATTTATTTATAATAACTTATTTTTATAATTATATGAATAAAATGTATCTTTCAATGATTGCTTATCTATAGACCATGCCATACGTACCTTTAATATACAAAATTAAATAAAATATTAAAAAAGATAATATATAAAAAAAATTAAATCATTAAAGATTAAAGAAGAAAATTATCCCCATCCCAAATAGCTAGGGAAAACTCCCTAGCTAAATTGATAAATTTTGTGAAAAATAAAATTTATGGAATAATTACTTGCAATAAAATATAAAATAGTAAAAAAAAATTCGGATAATTATTTAGAGATAGATTTTGTCTCAATCTAATTAGCTAGTGAAATTCTATCACTAAATTTCTGTGCTTTTATTTGTGGGGAATTTAAAAAAATTTTATCGATGGATTGTTAACAATAGAACATTTTCATCGCTAAAATCCATTACTAAATTTCCCGCTTTTCTTTGCGTAGAAATCTATGAAAATATTAGCACCAGAATATTTTCAATCAAACATTTCCATCACTAATCCATCACTAATCCATCGCAAACTTTTTATCTTATGTAAAATCAAATATCCCTTGTTATTCCCTAGCTAATACCTCGCTAATTAGCTAGGGATTTATCCCTAGCTAAATTTTCCTAGCTAAATTTTCCTAGCTAAATTTTCCTAGCTAAATTTTCCTAGCTAAATTTTCCTACCTAAATCGATATTTTCTTATAGTGATCTATCAATATATATAAATATAAATATAAATAAATAAATAAATAAATAAATATATATATATATATATATATATATATATATATATATATATATATATATATATATATCCATATCTATCTATCTATCTATCTATATATCTATCTATTTATCTATCTATATGTTTATATGTCATTTTGTCTATATATCTATGTATTTTTCTATCTATATGTCTATCTATCTTTCTTTATATATGTCTATCTATCTAATTATCATTCTATGTATCTACCTACCTACCTATCTATCTGTTTATACGTTTATATGACTATATGTCAATCAATCAATTAATCAATCATTTTGTCTATCTATCTATTTATCTTTCTATCAATCTATATATCTAAGTATATGTGTATCTATCTATTTTTCTATCTTTCAATCTTTCAATCTATTAAGCTATCAATCTATGAATCTATCAATATGTCTAATAATATATCAATTTGTTTATCCATCTAATTGTCTAACTTTCTAACTATTTATCTATCAATTTGTCTATCTATATAATTATCAAACTATTTAACTATCTATTACTCTTTTAGAATATTTGTATATCTACCTATCTCTCTCTCTATCTATTTATGTGTCTATGTGTCTATCTATCTATCTATCTATCAGTCTATCTATTTATCTATCTTTCTATTTTTATATATATTTATCTAGCTATGAATTTGTCTATTTGTCTATTTGTTTGTGTCTATATATGTATATGTCTATCTATCTATCTATCTATTTGTGTATATATCTTTGGGTCTATGTGTCTATTTTTTTATGTGTCAATCTGTCTATCTGCCTATCTTTCTATCTATCGATCTATTTATCTATCCATCTTTCTATATATCTTTATATATGTCTATCTATTTATTTCTATAACTATCTCTCTATCTATAAATCTATCTGTTAATCTATATATCTGCCTATATTTTTAACTATCTATTTATCTATGCATTTATCTATCTGTTTATATATCTATCTACTTATCTATCTATCTATATAAATATTTGTCTATCTATGTATCTGTCTATCTATATATCTACCTATATGTATATCTATCTATCTTTCTAGCTATCAATCTATCTATCTATTTATCTATCAATCTATCTAATTATCTATCAATCTATCTATATATCTATTTGTATGTCAATCTACCTATCTACCTATCTTTCTATCTATTTATCTTTTTATAAATCTATATATCTTCTTATATGTGTATATATATATATATATATATATATATCTATATATCTATCTATCTGTCTATCTATCTATCTGTCTGTTTATCTTTCTATTTTTCTATCTATCTATCTATTTGTCTATCTATCTATCTATCTATCTATCTGTCTATCTATATATCTGTCTATCTATCTATCTATCCATTTGTCTTTTAGTCTATCAATCTATCAACCTTTATGTATATATGCCAATTTGTTTTTTAGTCTATTTTTCTATTAGTCTATGTGTATATGTCTCTATCTATCTATATCTCTCTCTGTCTTTCTGTCTATCTATCTATCTATTTATCTATCTATCTATTTATCTATCTAACTATATATCTAGTGAGCTAAGATCCATATTTACTCAACTTTATGTCAGTTTTGGCATGACACTTAAAATTAAGTTATTTAGGTATGTAACTTTTACCAATTACATCTCATGCAATCCTTATATATTTATGAGATTTTGATATCATATGTCTTGGCATGTTTGAATCCCATCTTATGCCATTAGGCCCAAAACCAATTTGATAACTTAATAAAGTTAAACAATTTTAACACATATGAGTAGCACCATTACTCATCTTGTCTTATTATTGCCACCTAATGTACTTCTACTTTAGTAGAACCCACATTAATGTGATACAAGCTTTGACAAGTGTGTAAATATGAATGACATGTTAACTTTAAATTTTATGTGATGGATCTTGATTGATTTTAATTTTCAATTAATAGATCTCATCATATATATAGTATCATATACTCATGTAACATCATACATACAATCTCATACATGCATATAATAAATATGTCACCGTATGAACTTAATCTAGATTGATATCTACAAGCCAATATGAAAATCAATAGTCATTAATCCTAGGTAGTAATAAGTAGCTCCATGAAGTTGATTTGACCACCAACTTGCACATAGGCACCTAGCTCCTCCATCATAATGGTTTAATTGCATGACTTCAAATATCTTGCATTGTCTCTCTTGTTTTATTAGAACTATTAAAAAATTACAATAAAATAATAATGACATGCAAACCATATTTAATATTACAACCCTTGAGAAAAAATAATAGTAATACTCTACCAATCACATTGGTTAAAAATGTCTTACTATGCACCATGTAAAACAACATAACATACAAAATATATAATGTTATCATATAGCATAAACAATTTGCATTAAAAGAACTAAATTATAATAGTTGTGAATTAAAAAACAATTTAATTTATAAGGTGTTACATAGAGCTATTATGGTGGTTCTTCTAGCCAATTAGTGGATGGGGTCATGGAGAGCCGCCCTCGTGGGGTCAGGGGTAGTATCCCAGAAAAAAAAAATTAAAATTTTCATTGATCTCATCAATAAATATTCATTGATCTTATAAATAAATTTTTATTAATCTCATCAATAAATTTTTTATTGATCTTATCAAAAAATTTAAAATAAGCAGAAAGCCATCAAAATCACATAAAAAATACTATTTTATATAATCTTATTACATATAAGGCTTATTTTGGCACCACCATAAATAATCACTGATGAATCAAAATTGATATATGAATTTAGTCCATGTATTAATCTGATTAAGAAAAGCTAGAATCGTATATCATGCAATTAAACACTATAATGGCAATATCCCATTAGGATTCTCACTCATACTAATGAATCCTTTTAGGGTTTGGATTCAATCAATTAATACTCTAACAAAACCTATTAAATATGTCAATCGAACAAACCATGATATCATATATATTCAAAAATTAAAATCTTGTCATAATCATATACATTACATACATACGATCAAATATGGCATTATTAATTTTTATGAAAATACAAGTTCCTTTGATACCACTATTGTGGTTTTCAGCAGAATATTTACTCTAATTGGAACATAAACGCAGTGAAATTTATAATTTATAATTTATAATTTATAATTTATAATTTATAATTTATAATTTATAATTTATAATTTATAATTTATAATTTATAATTTATAATTTATAATTTATAATTTATAATTTATAATTTATAATTTATAATTTATAATTTATAATTTATAATTTATAATTTATAATTTATAATTTATAATTTATAATTTATAATTTATAATTTATAATTTATAATTTATAATTTATAATTTATAATTTATAATTTATAATTTATAATTTATAATTTTTATAATTTTTAAAACAGGAAGAAAGGGAAAAGAAAAGTTACCTTTTGTAGATCGATCCGTCAAGCCTTCCAAGTGTGTGTACTAGTTTATTCGGACCTTCAAAGGTGTTTCCTTTTAGAAAAACTACCACATGTGCAAGTATCCACACACGAACAAATGATGAATGATCTTGTTGAATGCTAGTTCAGATTCACCTTTTCAAAACGAAAAAATTTCTTACTGTTTTATAAAAGATGACTACTTGCATAAAATATCTCACATTTATATATATACAAGACTACTAGGGTTTTATTCATAAATAAATTTAATTATATATTCAAAACTCTTTTAAATAATAACAACTTTAATTCAAAACCTTAAAAACTTCTTTTAAATGAATTTATTCATTAAAATTCAAGTTTAATATTACAAATTATTTATTTATTTAAATCATGAATTTAACACAAAATTAAATTCAAATTTATATAATAACTAATTATTATTTGTGATTTAAAATGACCACACCATTTAAAATTAATACAAAGAGTAAAAAACTATAACCATTTTTATTCATTATTAATGTGCGACCCTATAGGTTCAATTAATATTGACAATAGGCCGAAATCATATTTTGATCCTACAAGTCATAAGTAGCCTCTTACATGACATTATGACTACCCAAGTTAAATAAAAAACTCATGATCCGAGATAACCATAATATATCTAATGACATAATCCTTTTATCTCATGATATCTTGATAGAATATAAGGCATGGACAAAGTCAACCTTATATCGTTCTATCTTTGATTACTTGAAAACAAATTAGACTGACTAAATAAATGATATTGATCTCCATTAATTTAGTTTAGCACGACCATGCATTTCACAATCTCAATTATTGAGGGGACCTAGAGATATCTATCTTATAATAAGAAGGACAAATTTCATCTAAATCACTCATATCTAACTACATAATTTTTATTATGTTCAAGTATAACCTTTATAGTCATCTGATTAAAACAACATTTGATTATATCAAAACACAATATGTCTATGTTGAGAACTATAGTGATCTAAAGTCAAGAAATTTAATAACATAATTATTCGAGATTAACTTATGACTTTGATACATGTATTATTTTCAAGATGGTTCTATCCAATATTTGTTCTCAACAAATAGCTATAAATTTGATTTGTATCTCATACACATATTCATACCATGAATATCAATCAAACATTATACTAATCTTAATTCACTATTATTATTTCATAACAATAACCAATTAGGAACATTTAGAATAATTAATAATATTATTCAAAGAAATTATATTTAATAAACATGAAAAGCATCATAATAATTGATTCTCACAAATAGTCAAAATACCATATCCATACGATAGGCCTAGAGCACTGTTACTAACATATTTGTCTATTAATTATCTATCTATGTAACTATCTAACTATTAATTTTTTATCTATCTATCTGTATAACTATCTATCTATCAACTATCAAAATTTCTATCTATCTATCTATCTATCAATTTATCAATCTATCTAATTATATATCTATCTATCTATTAATCAATTTATCTATCTGTCTATCAGTATATTTGTTTATCTCTCTATCTATTAATCTACTAATCTATATATCTATCTATCTATATGTCTATCTATCTATCTAAATATCTATCTATCTGTCTAACTATATAACTTTCTAACTATCTATATATCTATCTATATATCTATCTACTTGTCAATCTATCTATCTAACTATTTGATATCTCACTATCTTTTTATATATTAGTCTATCTGTCTATTTGACTATTTATCTAGATATCTATTTGTTTATCTAGTTATTTATCTTTCTGCCTATATGTCTCTATCTATATATTTATTTAGCTATCTATCTATCCATCAAGCTAACTATCTATATATCTAACTATCTACCTCAAAGCCTATATGCATATCTATTTATCTATCTATTTTAAAATTTGTCTATCTATAAATCTGACTATCTATTTATCTATCTATTTATTTTTCTAACTATCAATCAATCTAAGTATATATCTATTTGTCCGTCTAACTATAAATTATTTTGTATTTTGTTTATCTATATTTTTATTTATTTGTCTTTCTCTATATATTTCTATCTACTTATCTGCTTATCTATTTATATGTATATTTGTCTATGTATATGTATATCTATCTATCTATCTGTTTTATCTTTCTATCTTTCTATATAACTATCTAATTATCTATGTGTCTATCTATCTATGTATATTTTTATCATTCAATTTGTCTATCTATCTATTTGTCTATCTGTATATCTATCTATCTATCTATGTGTCTTTGTGTCTATCTATCTATTTGGTTATATTTTTTTTATCTATCTATTTATCTGCATATATGCTAATCTATCTATCAATAAATCTATTTAACTATGTATATCTATTTATTTGGTTATATATCTATCTATTTATCTATATGTATATATATTTATCTACCTATTTGTCTATGCATATATCTATTTATCTTTCTATTTGTCAATTTTTTTTTCTATCAATATATATATTTATCTATTTATATATGTGTCTATATGTCTAAATGTCTATCTATCTATCTTTATATCAATCTAACTATTTCTCTATTGGTTTATCTTTCTATATCTCTATATATATACATTTGTCTATCTATATATCTTTCTATGTGTCTATAATCTATCTATCTATTTTTCTATCTATCTATCTATTTATCTATCAGTGAATATGTCTTTTTGTCTATTTATATATCTATCTATCTCTCTATATATCGATCTATCTATCTATCTTTTTATCTATCTTTCTATCTATTTATATATCTATTAGTCTATCTATCAATCTATTTATTTGTCTATTAGTCTATCTATCTGTCAATTTGTCTATTTTTTCTTTATGTCTATGTCTCTATTTATCTATCGGTATCTATGTCTATGTATCTATAAATTTAATTATTATCTCTCTCTATCAATTTATCTATCAATCTATCAATATATCAATATGTTTATTTTTCTTTCTGTCTATCTATCTATTTGACTAACAGTCTATCTTTGTATTTGTATATGTAACTATCTATTTATCTATATATATCTATTTATCTATCTCTGTATGTGTCTATTTGTCTATCTATCTATGTGTCTATTTATCTATTTGTCTATCTATATATCTATTTATAATTCTATCTGTGTCAATCAATCAATCTATCTATCTATATTTTTATTTATCTAATTATTTATGTGTCCATCTATATATCTATTTATAATTCTATCTGTGTCAATCAATCAATCTATCTATCTATATTTTTATTTATCTAATTATCTATGTGTCCATCTATATATCAACTAACTATCTATTTATATGTCTATCTATCTATCTATTTTATATTTGTTTATTTGTCTTGCCTATCTAGCTATGTCTATAGCTATCTTTATATCTATATGTATATCTATCTTTTAATATATTTATCTATCTGAATATCTTACAATCTTTCTTTTAGACTATCTATCTATATATCTATATCTCTATCTTTTGATTTATTTATCATTCTATTTCAAAAACAATCTATCTTTATATCTATCTTTTTGTCTAACTCTCTATTTTCTTATTAACCTACTAGTCTATCTCTATTTCTATCAATTTGTCTAGCTATTTATCTATGTATCTATATGTCTATCTTTCTATATGTATATCTTTCATTTTGTCTATTTATCTATCTTTATAACTATCAATTTTTCTATCTATATATTTGTCTATATATTTAAATATATATAGCTATTTGACTATCTGTCTATATGAAATTCTATGTACCTATTTATCTTTCTATCAATCTACCTATCTATCTAACTATCTTTCTATTTATGTGCCTATCTGTTTATATAACCATCTATCTATCTGTCTATCTATATATCTATCTTTCTGTCAATCTGTGTATCTATCTATCTATCTACTTATCTATCAATATGTCTATCTATCTACTAATCTGTCAATATGTCTATCTATCTATGTATTTGTCTAACTATTTATCTATTTTTCTATCTATTAGTCTATCAGATTATTAATCTATATGTCTATCTATTTATATGTCTATATTTATATTTATAAATCTATCTTTCTATTTATTTATTTATCTATCTATCTATCTATCTATTTGTATATATGTCTATCTACATATCTATCTATCTATCTATTTGTATATATGTCTATCTACATATCTATCTATCTTTCTATATGTCTAACTATTAATTTGTCTATCTATCTATCTATCTATCTATCTATCTATCTATCTTTCCTTCTTTCTATGTATCTATCTATCTATCTACTCATCTATCTATTTATTTGCCTATTTGATTATATGTCAATCTATCTATCTTTATATCTATCTTGTATTTTATCAGTCTATAAGTCTTTGTGTCTTTGTGTCTATTTATCAATCAATCAATCAATCTTTCTATATGTTTAAATATATATCTAACTATATGTCCATATGTCTATCTATCTATCTATCTTTCAATCAATCTATCTATATATCTATATATCTTTCTACCTATCTATTTGTCTATATGTCTTTCAATATATCAATCATTTGTTTATCTATCAATCTATGTAATTATCTAACTATCTAATTCTATATCTGTCTATTTATATAACCATCTAACATTATTTCAATATATATGTATATCAGTCAATTTGTATATATATATAATTATATATCCATCTATCATTTTTTCTGTCTATCTATCTATCTATAAGTCTATCTGCCTATATGACTATTATCTATCTATTTATTTGTCTATCTATCAAATGGTTTATATATCTATCTTTTTATATATGAATATGTCTATCAATATATCTATATATCTATCTATCTATATTTTTGTCTACTTAGCTATCTATTTATTTGTCTATTTTTCAATCTGACAATTTGTCTTCAACCTATCTATCTGTCTCTTTATTTTTATAATAGTCTTTAAGTCTATAAGTCTATGTGACTATCAATCTATCTGTCTATCTATCTTTTTGTTTATCTATCTATCTTTTTTTCTAACTATATATTTATCTATTTGTATATTAATATATCTGACTATCTGTCTATCTGTATACATATCTTTCTACCTATATGGATATCTTTCTATTTGTCTATATGTCTATCTATGTATCTATGTATCTATCTATCAATTTTCTATTAATCTATCAATCTATCTAAATATCTTTCTATCTGTTTAAATCACTAAGCATCAAACAATATATTTTCCTATCTATATATTAATATATTTGACTAACTATTTAACTATCTTTCTATCTATTTATCTATCTATCTATATGTCTATTTTTCTATTTTATTTATCTATTTGTCTAATATCTATCTGTCTATCTATCTATCTATCAATCAATCTAGCTATCTATATATCTAACTATATTTGTCTATCAATTAATCAATCTATCTATCATACTATTTGTCTAACTATTTCTCTATAAATCTATCAATCTATCTATCTATCTATCAATCTATCGATCTATCTACCTATCTCTCTATCTAACTTTGTGTCTTTCAGTCTATAAGTCTCAGTATAATTCCATCAATCAATCTATCTGTATATAAATCTAACTATCTATCAAATTATTTGTCTAACTTTCTATTTATGTCTATCTATATTTCTGTATATAGATCTATCTATCTTTCTTTCTCTTTATCTATCAATCATTGAATCTATTAATCTATTAATCTATCTCTCTCTATCTTTTTATGTATCTAATTCACAAACTATCTAACTATCTATTTATCAATCTCTCTATCTATCTATCTGTATATCTATTTGAAAGTCTATATATCTATTTGTCTATATGTCTACTTATCTAACTAACTAACTAACTGTCTGTTTATCTATATATATGACTATCTATATATCTAACTAAATATTTGTATATCTATATATTTATTTATCTATATATCTATATATTTGTCTATCTATTTCTTTATCAATCTATGAATCTTTCTATCTATTTGTGTGTCTAGAATTTTATCTATCTATTAGTATATTTGTCTATAAGTTTTTTTATCATTCCAACTATTTGTTTGTCTATTTATTTATATATCTATCATTATATTTACCTAACTATCTAAATGTGTCTATCTCTCTATCTATAAATCTATCTATCTATCTTACTATCTATAGGTCTATATTTCTATCTAACTAGCTATCTATCAATTTGTGAATCTTTTAATCTTTCTATCTTTCTATCAATCTAATTCATTATCTATCAATCATGCTATCTATCTATTTATCTTTTTGTTTATCTATCTATTTGTCTCTCTCTATCTATCTATCATCTATCTATCTATCATCTATCAATTTGTATATCTATCTATCTATCTATATTTCTATCAATCAATCAATTTATATATCTATCTTTATATCTATACATCTATCTATTTGAGAAACTATCTATCAGTAAATCTATCTGTCTACAAATCTATTTGTTTATATATTTATCTATCTATCTATATGTCTATCTATTTATTTGTTTATCTTTCTAATTGTCTAAATCTAATTGTCTATCTATCAATCAATTAATCTATCAATTTATCTTTCTATCTACCAAACTATCTATTTATTTTTTAGTCTATCATTCTATTTGTCTATCTATTTATTTGTCTTTCTGTTATTTATGTATCACCCTATATGTATATTTGTTTATTTGTATATCTTTCTATGTGTTTATGTATCTATTTGTCTATCTATCTATATTAGAATCTAACTATCTAACAATCTATTTATCTATTTATTTATCTTTCTTACTATATGATTGATCTGTCGATCTATTTATCTATTTGTGTATCTCTTTAGCTATCTATATATCTATATGTCTATCTATCTATCTGTCTGTCTATCTATCTATTTATCTATCTATATATCTATATGTCTATCTATCTGTCTGTCTATCTATCTATTTATCTATCTATCTCTCTATATGTCTATCTATCTATATGACATTCTATTTATCTATCTATATATCTATATATATATTTGACTATCTGCTTATCTTTCTATGTTTTTATCTATATAATTATCCATCCGTCAATCTATTTATCTATCTATCTATGTATATACCATTATATCTATATATCTATATATCTTCATATTTTCAAATCTACCTTTCTACTTATCTATCTATCTGTCTAGTGATATATATGTATATCTAACTACCTATCTTTCTATTTCTCTATTTGACTATATATATGGTTATCAATCTATATGTCAATCTATTTATCTATCTATCTATTTATTTATTTATCTATTTATCTATCTAGATTTCTTTTTATCTATCTATCTTTATATCTTCTAATATATCGATATGTTTATCTATTTATCTATCTATTTGACTATCTAACTATCTATCTATCATTTTAACTATTTATCTATCTAACTATTATATATATATATATGTGTGTGTGTGTGTGTGTGTGTGTGTGTTTGTGTGTGTGTCTATATGTCTATGTTTCTATCTATTTATGTGTTCATCTATCTATCTGCATATCTATATATCTAGTAATCTATGTATCTATCAATATATCTTTATTTATTTCTTTCTATCTTTTTATCAGTCTATCAGTCTATTTGTCTATCAATCTATCATTCAACCTGTCTATCTATGTATATATCTATCTTTCTATGTATATTTTCCTATCTCTCTTTCTATCTATCTATAAATCTATCTTCTAGTCTATTTGCATATCTATATCTTGATCTTTCTTTCTATTAATATATGTATTTATCTATATATCTATCTATCTATCTATGTGTATATCTCATTATCTAACTATTTATCTACATATCTATCTATTTATATACAATGTTTATAATGTTTCTATTTGTATATCTATCTATCTAGCTATCTATTTATCTGCATGTATGTTTATCTATCTATCTATCTATTGATATATATATATATATAAGTGTATACGTATTTATCTAACTATTTTTCAATCTATCTATCTATAAATATTTATATCTATCTATATATCTTTATGTCAATCTGGCTATCTTTCTATCTATTTATCTATCTATTTTTCATATATTCTATTAGTCTATTATTCTATATATCTATCTTTCTATCTATATATTAATATCTCTATATGTCTATCTGTCTATCTATGTATTTGTCAATTTATCTATCTTTCTATCTTTATATCTATTTATCATTCTATCTATCTCTCTATCAGTCTATCTAAATGTATATATATATATATATATATATATATATATATATATATATATATATATATATATATATATATATCTATGTGTCTATTTAACATCTACCTTTCTATCTATTTGTCTAACTTTCTGGCTACTTATATATTTATTAATCTATATATCTATATATAGATCTTTATGTCTTTGTGTATATGTGTCTATTTTTCTATCTATATATCTATCCATCCATCTATCTATATATCTATCTATCTTTCTATCAATCTTTTTACAAATCTATATATTTGTAAATGTGTCTATCTGCCTATCTATTTATCTATCTGTCTATCTATATATCTATCAATCTTGCTATCTATTAGTGTATTAGATTATCTATTTAGTATCGATCTATATTTATATTTGTCTTACTATCTATTTTTCTATATATCTTTATAGTTATCTATATTTTATCTATTTATATGTATATTTGTCTATCTATCTATATGCCCATCTTTTTATTTGTTTATTTATTTAAATGTCTTTATATCATATCAATCTATGTAACAATCTAACTATTTAACTTTTTATCTGTCTTTTTGTCTAACTATTTATCTATGGAACTATTTATCTATCTTTCTGTTTATCAATCTATCTATTTATCTATTTTTCTATCTATCTATCTATCTATCTATAAATCTATTTTTTAATTTATCAATCTGGCTATCAGTCAATATGTCTATCTTTTTCTATATCTATCTGATTATCTAACTATATTTCTATCAATTAGTCTATTAGTATATCAGTCTATCAGACTATTTGTTAAACTATCTAGCTATCTATTTATCTATCTAGTTATCTATATTTTTACCAATGTGTATAGCTATCTATTTATCTCTCTATTTATCTATCTATCTATCTATCTATTTATCAATCTATCAATATGTCAACCTATCTATCTATCTTTCTTTCTTTCTTTATTTTTATATGTCTATCTCTCAAACTTTATATCTCTCTATCTATCAATTTATCGGTTTATCTATCATTCTATCTATATATCTATATATCTATCTATTAATCTATAAAACTATCTATCAGTCTATCTTTCTGTCTACATGTCTACCTATATAATTATATAACTATCTAACTAACTTTCTATTTATCTATCTATTTATCTATATGTTTATCTATGTACCATTCTAGTTATATATTTGTCTATCTATCTATCTATCTATTTATTTGACTATTTTTCATATCTCTTTATTTGTCTATATATCTATCAATCTATCTGTATATCTATATATGTGTCTTTCTATCTATTTTCATAACTGTCTATTTATCTATCTATCTATCTATATGTCTATCTCTATATATATTTATCTTTCTATCTATTTATTTATCTATATCTATCCATCTATCTATCTATCAATTTGATTATTTGTATAAATTGCTTTTTATCAATCAATCAATCTGTCTATCTTTCTATCTTTCTATATTTCTATTTATCTATCTTTCTATTAGTATAACTATCTAATTGTCTTTATAAATTGCTTTATATTTATATTTATCTATCTATTTATCTTTATATCTGTCTTTATATCTGTCTTTATATCTATATATCTGGTATGTCTATTTATCTATTTATCTATCTAACTATCTTTCTATATGTCTATCTGTCAGTCTATCTGTCAGTCTATCTGTCTATGTTCTTGTCTATCTATTTATTGATCTATCTACCCATCTTTCTATCTCTTTGTATATCGATTTACACTACAAAAAAATCCCAAATTGCTATGGACAATTCCCTGCTAAATTGTTGTTTTTTGTCGCTAAACGGTATATAGTGACAGATTAACAATGGAAACTTTCCCAATCTAAAGTACTCGTCACTAAAATTTAGCGAGGAAAAGAGTCCCTAGCTAAAAAATTTTAGTGAGGGAAATATCCCGAGCTAAAATAATAGTTACCCTGGCTAAATTAGTATGTTAAATGGGTGTTTCTGTCACTAAACACATATAACGACGGATGCTTTCCTAATCTTAAGTGCTCATCACTAATAATTAATGAGGGAAAATATCTTTAGCTAAAAAATTTTAGCCACAAAAAATTTCCTAGCCAAAATAATGATATTTCTATCTAAATTATCAAGGAAAAATTCCCTAACCAAATTAGCAATGGAAAAATCCCTAGCTATTTCCATTCTAAAACTATTTTCAGAATTTTAATTTTTTTTCAAAAAATTTAATTAAATAATTTAATATTTGTATATTGAATTTAATAAAAATAGAAGCTATAAATTATAATTTATAATTAATAAAAAATAAAATCATTTAATAAATTATTCTGATACAATATTTTACCTAATTATAACAAAAACATAAGAAAATTTTATTACTTCTTATTCATTAATGTATCTACAAACAGTGCATAAAGTATAATCTATCCGTGTATTGACATTGCTTTCTCTCTCTCAGCTTCTCTGGTCACCATCTTTCTGCTATGACAAAGCTGTCCGAGTTTTGATGTGTCATGTCTAATGAAAATTTCCTTCTCTTCTAAAAGCTTCATATGGAAACCATTATTGTATCATATCTGTATAGAAATTAAACCAGTCAATCAAATCAAAATAAATAAACAAATAATATTCTATTTTGATAAATATATAATATTATAGTATATATGTACATATATACTATAGTTTAAATGTACATATATACATGTGTATACATATACACTATAATAAATATGTACATATACTATAGTGTATATATGTACACATATTGAGTATTTATGTGTTCATATAAATATGTACATATATTGTAGTGTATATGTACATATATACTAGTGTATACATATACACTATAGTATATATGTACATATATATGTACTTGTATGTAAATATACACTACAGTGTATATGTACAAGTATGTACATATATACTGGTAAATACTTGTACATATATACCAGTGTACACATATACACTGTAGTATATATGTACATTTACTATAGTGTATATATGTGCATATACTGAGTATTTATATGTACATATAAATATGTACATATACTACAGTGTATATGTATATATATACTGATATATATGTACATATATATATATATATTGGAATATATGCACATATACAGATATACGAGTAAATACTTGTACATATATACTAGTATATATGTATGTGTACATATAAACCATTATATATGTACAATTACATATATACTACTATATATGTATATGTATTTATATAAAGTAGAGCATAAACATCCATTATGGAGCATGAACATCAAACAGCTATATATTCTATCATAAGTATAGAAATTCATCTTTGTTTGTTAGAAATTGCATTGAACCTGAAAACACAAGGCACAAGAAATTTGCCACTAGATATTACAGGATGAAAGTTTAATATATACATACATACATACATGGATAAATACATACATACATGTATACATACACACATACACATATGACCTCCTTTTTCTCTTCCCTCTACAAGTATTTACATAAAGTAGAGCATAAATATCCATAATGAAGCATTAACATGAAACAGATAAATATTCTATCATAAGCATTAAAAAAAAGGAACAAACACCTTAACCAGGGCTGCAAAAAACATTTTTGTTTGTTTAAAATTGTGGTGAACCTAGAAACACAAGGCACAAGAAAATTGTAACTAGATTTTACAGGATGAAAGATCAATGCATACATACATAAACACATACATGGATATATACATACATGGATACATACATACATAATTGATATATATATATATATATATATACATACATGGATACATACATACATAATGGATATATATATATATATATATATATATATATATATATGACCTCTTCTTTCTCTTCCCTCTACAAGTATTTACATAAAGTAGAGTATAAATATCCATTATGGAGCATGAACATCAAACAGCTAGATATTCTGACATAAACATAAAAAAAGGAATAAACACCATAACCAGAGCTTCAAAAATATCTTTATTTGTTCAAAATTACCTCGAACCTAAAAACACAAGGCACAAAAAATTTGCAACTAAATTTTACAGGATAAAAATTCAATACATGCATACATACATGGAAACACACACACACACACACACACATACATATATTCATACATACATACATACATATATATATATATATATAAGAACAAGCTAAAATAAATGATTAAATTTTAACATATGAATGTTTGAAATTGCATCGTCAATAAAAAGCATACTCAAAACCTGATTGAAGACACAACCTAAAAAATTATAATTTATCAGTGAGGTCTTGAGTTTGAATATCACCCTAAATCAAGAGAAAAAATGGACCTACCTGAAATTACCTAGAGAGAGAATATTAATGAAAGCACATCATTATCATACTCTTAAAATTTTTAGGAGTACTAAATTATTAAAATATTACAATTAGATATTTGTTCATTCTCTTACCAATTATGATTTGTAAAAGAATATTAATGCTAGATGTTTGATAAATTATCTAATTATCCTCAAAATAAAAAAAAATGCTTAAATGACAGATACTTAACATCATTTACTTCTTAAAAATAAGAACTACAAGAAAAGTATTATTCAATAATATCATTGGAGGTTGTACCCAGTATACAAGACCCTTGCTTAGTGCAATATTTATGAAATATTAATATCTCAATAATATTCTTTCAAAAATCAAAAAAAAATTGTCTAATACATCTCAAATCCAAGACTTATTGTCCTTTGACAAAGACACTTGCCATCACATCAAGACAATGACCTCTAATATATACATACAAAATAAGAACTTCTAAAGTAATCATGATCCACTAGACACGACATTTAAATCTCACCAATAGAGAGAAATAAAAATGAGCATTAAAGGACTTGATGATCTCAATCCAAAAATGTATTTACTAAATGGATACATTTGCAATCTATTTTAAATTAGTTTTCTATCATATCAGGTGATCTAGTTTAGAAAGATGAGTTGGACATTCCAATTACATTATAGACAAATATATATAATAAAGAGGGACCTAATGAAAAGATCGATCAACAAGACTAGGTTAGTTATGAATGATTTTACATAGCCTTATGATATTGATTCTTGGTACACATTATTTCATATGATTAACATGACCACTAATAGGTTATTACTTTCTAATTATCATCACATTTATAAAATATGTATTAGTTAGATATAAAGAATACATTTCTTTATAATAATTTATATAAAAAAATGCTTATATAATAGTCAATAGGATTTATTGTTCCTAAAAGCAAAGAACACATATATAATATACAGAATATGAAAGGAAATTTATAGCCTCAAGCAGTCTCCCAAGAAATGATTTAATAATTTTACTCAATATTTACTATATTTTGTCATAGAAATATGTCAATTTTTTTATTTTTTTAAGTTGATCAAGATGTTAGTATGTGAAACTAATTGTATACGATGATAATGATCCAATTATACGAGATAATCAGTTTGATATATCTAAACTAAAATCTACAAACCAAGTTTCACACATTATGTGAAATATCTGAGATTTTTTTTAGTATTGAGATCAAATACTCAAGAAGTATGACAACTCTTTCGTAGAAAAAATAAATTTTATATATTTTATCTGATAAGATATATCATGATGTACATTGTTGGCTTACTACGTGATCTAAATATAGTTATGTATTTAGATTTTATAGTTATACATATAGTAAGATACAATTATTTATAGTTATATATTATTATACATATAGTATATATAGTTATATATATTTTTATATAGTTAAACATATAGTTATATATAAATATATTCATACAAATAGTTATACATGAATATATACAAAGTTATAAACAAATATATAGATTAACATATATGTATACATATATGTATACATAGTTACAAATATAATTATATTTAATTATATAGAGTGTTATATAGTTATACAAATATTTATATATAGTTAGACACATATAATAAACATAAGTTGTATGTTGTTTAAGCATATAAAAATGAATTATTATTAGTTTAAAACTTTTTTCATATGCAATATTTCTCTTAAGTCCTGATTCTTATAGTAAAAGATAATATCAATGAGATTACAAATTCATTTATTCATTTTTATTAATATATTAAATCTGTGAAAAATTCTTCTTCTCATTTATAATTTTTCAAGAAACATATAGGAGAAGAAAGAATTGTGTCTAATAATTCTTTGTGTTTGGATATACCAACAAGATAAATCTCAACATATATATTTAATGATAAGTATAATTGTAGCTCATAAATAAACATTTGAATGAATGAAAGGATATTAAAAATAAATTTTATGATTGAACATAAAGAATAGTTAATTAAAAAAAGATTGACAAAAGATGAGAAATTTGTATGATTTCTTATAAAAGTTTTATATCATCACATTACATATTTAGGTGTCAAAATATCAAATATATTACTTTTAACACTAATTTTCATTAAGTGAATTACTTCAAATCATTATTTTATAATGATAACAGAGCAAAAATATTTTTTTTTGAATTATACCCATAATAATGAGCATTACATTTTAAAAATATTGGTACAATGACAAGATGAATATGGTATTAATTGCAGCGATATTGTTGGATCCTTGTTATAAATTAAAATAAGTGGAATTTTGTTGTTCAAAATTTCAACATACTAACGAGATTAATAAGATTATAAGAAATATAAAATCTTTTATAAGTTGATTTACCAATAATATTAATCACCACTTTTAAAAATACTTATAATGGTATTATTAATATTCTTAAAACTCTAAAAATAATAACAATAATATAAAACAATTATTTTGTAATATAAAGAAATTAAGAAATACATGTAAGTAGTCTTACAACTACACTAATATGTTGGAGTATAAATGGGACCACAACTACTTGTAAGTTGTGGTTTTTATTTGAATTGTAAACTCCAAACCTCAAAAAAGAAAGTAAAATGCAGAAATATAAATTAGATAGATATTCATGAGCGCCTACATCACATAATAAAGTGAAAAAACATATAACATTCGAACCAAAGACCACGGAATGAGACTTCATATCAATCATAAGAACATGTCAACATTCAACACAATTACACATCAAAATAGGCACAATGTTATTATAATTACAGTCTTGCAATCTCTTTGCCCCAATGTTAATTATGGTTTTCATATCAATCCAGCCACATATTGCAAATGAGAATTGTATATAGAATAGTGGGAAAATATGTTAAAAACATGAATTAATGTTCAGCAAGAATATTCCATGCAATTTCAGGATTGCCAGAACTCCAAAAAAATATCTACAGGAAGAATGATTAGTGATGGACCTCTTTTGTGAGAACTAGCTTTTAGATTAATAACGATTTCGCCATATTTCTAAAGTGGAGACAAAACAAGCAACATTCCTACATTACTAATGAAATACATGTTGGCTACATAATGTACTCATCGATTGATCTTTATTCATGAATTTACTCAATGAAATCGATCATGGTAGTGACTTTTTTTCACATAGCTGCTTATTGGATTATGAATAAAAAAACATGGAAGAATGGCCAACCTGATGACTTTATTGGATCTCTTCCGCGAGGCCATAATCAAATTTCTGCCATGGATGATGAATCACTAAAGACTAGTGGGTTTTATGATTTTACAGCAGCATGGATCCCTCCACTCTGGAGTCGAGAGAGAGAGAGAGAGAGAGAGAGAGAGAGAGAGGGTGATGGAAAGACTTAGAGTTTATTAAGTTTATTGAGTTTATTAAGTTAAAGACTAGTTGCATTTTCTAACTATTAACTTTATTAAGTTTTATTATGTTTTAAAATTCCATTAATGTTTTTATTTTAAATTACAAAAACATTTACTATACAATAAATATATATAAAACATTAAGGGGGTATTTGTTTTTTTTACTTAATGCTTAATAAAACTTTTTTTGAGCATAATGCTTAATGGTACTTAATAGCATTAAGAATTAAGTTATTTGTTTTTTTTAATATTATATTTCTATTAAGAGAGGGAGGATTTTTTATTTATGATGGGGAACTCGAAAATGCTGATTGAGCATTATTCGATACATCATTGTTCGATTTCTCTTTTTTTGAATAGAAAAAGCCAAAAAAAATAGCTTAATAGTTTAAGCATTTTTTAAAAAATTTTAAGTGAAAAGAGTTAAAAATATATAAAATGTTTTAGCTTAACACTAAAACTGGTTTGTTTTCAGCGTTAAGCCGAAAAAACAAATGCCCCATAAGACTCATCTTAATTTGTTTTATTTAATAAAATATTTTCACCAAATTAATGTGCATGCTGCAAGTCACAAATGAAAAGCAAACACCTTTCAATTTATAAAAATCAAATTTATTAAACAATAAATATATACATAATTTCAAAAAAATATATGTTTAGCCTTCATATAGAAAAACAAATCAAATGGATACAAAATTTATAAACTTAATATAGCAAGGCACACATGAAAAGAGTATTAATTTTCAAGACACTTTCTTAATAATTATAAATACAATTTATGTTAAAAATATACAAATATATATTTTTTAAGTTTATAAATTTTTAAGTATTCATATTAATTTTTATTATGATAATATGAAAAAATTTTAAAGTGATAAAATTTCATTTTATTTTATATAATTTATAAATTCTAAAATTCTAAAAATTACTTAAAGTGAGATTATTATTAAGAAAAATTTATATTTATTAAATTTAATAAAGACGAAATATTAAAATATAATAGTATAAATTTAACTCAATTATTTAGTTCTTATAAATTTCAGTAGGGACAAATTTTTGTGTCTTTATCTTTAAATAAATCAATATATTTTCATTTTATTATTCTGAAAAATTATAAATTTTTTTATAATTCAAAAATTTCAAATTTTTTAGTAATTAATTTTAAAAAATTTCTTTTAGGCATACAACTATTTTTTAAACTTAAAATAATATTAATATTAACTATTTTTTTCGTTAATTATGATATTTTTGTAAATATATTATCTTTTATCATACATTGAATTATTTAATATTTTTATTAGTATAAATTTTATTGTATATTCATTTATTTTTTAAAATATCATTAAAAATTAGTGATGAAAATTATTCCTATCCCAAATAGCTAGGAAAAAATTCCTAGCTAAATGGATATATTTTGTGAAAAATAAAATTTAAAGAATAATCGCTTATAATAAAATATAAAATAGTAAAAAAAATCAGATAATTAGTTAGCGATGGATTTTGTATCAATCTAACTAGCTTTTATTTGCGTGAAATTTATGATTATATTAGCGATAGATTATGTCCGGAACTAATTAGCTAGGAAAAATCCATTGCTAAGTCCATTGCTAAATTCTCCGCTTTTATTTGAGCAGAATTTACGAACATATTAGCGATGGTTTATGTATGGATCTAATTAGCTAGGTAAAATCCGTCGCTAAATCCATCACTAAATTTCTTGCTTTTCTTTGCATAGAATTTAGGAACATATTAGTGACGAATTTTTTTCGAAACTATTTAGCCAAAAAAAATCTGTGGTTAAATCCATCATTAATTTCTCGCTTTTCAATGTGTAGAAATTTACGAAAAAAAATTGCGAAGAAAATTTTAAATCGACTAATTCCATCACTAATCTGTTACAAATTTCTATTTCAATGTAAAATCAAAAATCCCTAGCTTTTTCCTAAATAATCCTTCACAATTTAGTTATGAATTGATCACTAGATAAATTTCCATAGCTAAATTGATATTTTCTTGTAGTGATATCAAACAATTTTTCTGCCTATATGTCTGTGTATCTTTCAGCATATCTATCTATATATCTAATTATCTATCTTTCTATCTATTTATATATCTATCTTTCTTTCAATATGTCTATCTATCTATATATCTGTATGCCTATATGCCTCTATTTTTCTATCTATTTGTCTATCTATTTATTTGTTTACCTGTCTATCTATCAATATGTGTATATATTTCTTTATCTATTTATATCTCTATCTATTAGTCTATTGCTCTATCTATATATGTATCTATCTATTTGTATAACTTTCTATATATCATTCTATCTATATATCGTTCTATCTATATACCTATCTATCTGTCTAACTATTTGTCTATCTACCTATCTATCTATTTGTCTATCTGTCTACCTATCTATTTCTCAAACTTTGTGTCTATATGTATGTCCATCTATCTGTCTATCTATTTGTTTATTTATTTATCTATCTATCTATATATCTATTTGTCTATATATTTTTCAATCTATCTGTCAATATGTCTTTATATGTGTCTATCTACCTATCTATCTATTTGTGTATCTATCTGTCTCTCATCTATCTATCTATCTATCTGTTTGTCTGTCTGCATATCTTTATATCTATCTGTCATTCTATTTATCTTTCTTTCTTTTTGTCTATCTATCTGTCTATCTATTTATCTATCCATCTATCTATATATCTATCTATCTTTCTATCTATCTATCTATCTATCCATCTGGCTATCTAATTGTCTATATTTTTTTATATTGATGTATCTACCAATCTATCTATCTATCTATATATCTATCTGTCTATATATCAATCAATTTATCTATCAATCTAATTATCTATCTATCTATCCATCTATCATAAATACTATCTATCACTCTATCAATCGAACTTTCAATAAGTATATCTATCTATCTATCCATTTATCTATCTGTCTATCAATCTAACTATCTATTTGTCTATATATCCATATAACTATATGTCTCTCTATTTGTCTTTCTATCCATCTATCTATTTTTATTTCGATAAGTCTTATTATTTGACATTAAACTATTTATTTTAATTATTTGTCTATCTATCTCTCTATCTATCTTTCTATATCTTTCTATATATCTTTCTATTTGTCTATGTAATTGAATATCTATCTTTCAATAAACCTATTTATCTATCTATCTATTTATCTATCTATCTTTTTATCTATCTATTTATCTATCTCCCTATTTGTTTGTCTATATGTCAATCTATTTGTCTATCTATCTATCTATCTATCTATATGTTTATCGATCTATCTTTCTAGATATCTATATCTCTATATATGTATCTTTCTATCAATCTATTTATCCATGTGACTTACTATTAGTCTATCAGTATGTCTAACTATCTATATATCTGTCTATTATCTATCTATCTATTTATATTTCTATCTAATTTTCTATCTCTCTTTCTATATGCAAGTATATTAGTTTGTCTATATATCTAGTGAGCTATCTTTCTATCTAATTACCTATCTATATGTCTATCGGTCTGTCTATTTGTTTATCTATCTTTCTATATATCTATCTATTTGTCTATCAATCTATGTGTCTATCCATAAGTCTAATATTTGTCAATTTGTCTATCTATTCTACCTATCTATCTATCTATCTATGTATGTATCTATCTTTATTTGTATATGTTAGTCTATCTATTTGAATGTCTATCTATTTCTCTAATTGTCTATCTTTCTATATATCTTTGTATCTATCTATCTATCTATATATTTATTAACCTATCTATATTTATGTGTTTTTATATTTATCTTTCTATATGTCAGTATATTTGTTTGACTATCTATCTATTTGTCTATCATTTAATCTATCTTTCTATCTATATGTCTATCTATTTATCTTTCATTCTTTCTATCAATCTATCTATCTTTATATTTATCTATCTATATATCTATCTATCAATCTGTCTGTCTATCTATATGTCTATCTATTTGTATATCTATCTGTCTATCTATATGTTATCTATCTGTCTATCTATATGTCTATTTGTCTATGTATATGTTTGATTATTTGTTTATCTATCTATTTTTCAATCTATATATCTATATGTCTGTCTCAATCTATCGATGATTTTTTTTTATCTATCTATCTATCTATCTACTATCTATCTTTCTATCAATCAATCACTCTATCTATCTATCTAATTATTTGTCTCTCTTTATATCTATCTATTTGTCAAGCTATCTATTTATCTGTCATTCTCACTATTTGTCTATCGCACTATCTATCAATTTATATATCTTTCTCTTTATCTTTTTGTCTATCTATTTGTCTATTTTTATATCTATCTATCTGTCTATCTGTCCATCTTTCTTTCTAATTCTCTCTCTATCTATCTGTCTATCTATATTTCTATATATCTATCTATCTGACTATTTATTTGTCTATCTAAATGTCTATTTATCTAAATATCTATCTGTCTATTATCAATCAATCAATCTATCTGTCTATTATCAATCTATCTATCTATCTGCCTATCTATCTATTTATGTGCCTATCTATATATCTATCTATCATTCTAACTATCTTTATATCTATTTATATGTCTATCTATCTATCTATCTATCTATCATCTATTTATCTATCTATCTAACTATTTGTCTATTTATCTTTTTTATCTATCAAAGTATTGATCAAACTACCTTCTATTTGTCAATCAAACTGGAAATCTACCAATTTATTTATCTTTTTGTCAATCAATTAATCTATCTACATATCTATCTGTCTATCTATCTGCTTATCAATTTTTCTACTTAACTAATTATCAATTTGTCTATCAATATTTCTATCAATCACACTATCAATCTCTCTATCAATCTATATATAAATTTTATATCAATCTCTCTATCAACTTGGCTCTCTATCTATCTATCTTCTTGTCTATGTATAAGTCTATCAATCTGTTTATCTATCTATCTATTTGATTGTCTATTGATCCATTTATCTATTTGTCTATCTATCTATTTATCTATCCCACTATCAATCAATCTATCAGCCTTTACATCCATCTATCTACCTATCTATCAATCAATCAATCTATCTCTCTTTATATCTATCTATAGATCTGTCTATATTTATTTCTATAAATGTACCTATATATCTTTCTAACAATCTATATATATTTCTATTTATCTATCTATATATCTATCTATCTATATGTCTCAATATATGTCAATCTATCTATCTTTCGATCTGTCTATCTATCTATCTATCTTTCTTTCTATCTATGTATATATATATATATATATATATATATAATATATATATATATACGATATATTAGTATATCTATCTATATACTATCTCTCTATCAAATTGTCTATCTATATTTTTTAGATGTATCATAACTATCTTCTATCTATATATTTCTATTTATCTATCCATCCATCTATCTATCTATCTATCTCTTTATCTATCTATTGTATCTATATGTCTAGTCTTTTTTATGTATCTATCTATTTATCTATATGTCTATTTATCTATCTGTCTATATGTCTATCTATATACCTATCTATCATCTGTCTGTTTGTCTATCTATCTATCTTTATGTGTATCTAACAATCTATGTATCAATCTCTCTAACATTTAACTATCTTTCAGTCTATTTATACATCTATATATCCATCTATCTATGAGTCTATTTATGCGGCTATATATCCGTCTATTTACCTACCTATCAATCTCTTTATCTAACTATTTTTCTAACTATCTATTAATCTATCTATCAATCTGTCTATATATGTGTCTATCTATCTTTCTAATTATTTATCTTTCTTTCTTTCTAATTATCTATCTATTTATCTGGCTATCTAATTATCTTTCTATTTATCTATCTATCTTTCTCAATATATCTGTCTATCTATCTATCTATATGTCTGTCAATCTATCTATATGTATATCTATCTATATATCTATATGTCTATATGTGTCTATCTTTCTATCTGTCTATATATATGTATATCTAACTATCTAACTATCTATCTATTGATCTACTATCTATTTGTATATCTATTTGATTATGTATCTATATATCTATATATGTTTATTTGTCCATCTATATGTCTATCTATCTATCTATCTTTTTATATATATCTGTCAATCTATTTGTGTATCTATCTATATATCTATTTGTCTATTTATTTATCTGTCTACCTGTCTATCTATTTATCTATCTATTTTTATAATTATCAATCTATAATCTCTCTATCTATCTTCTATTAATCTATCTTCATATCTATCTTTCTTTCTATCTGTTAATCTATCTATTTATTTGTCTATCTATTTGTCTCTCTATATATCTAGCTGTTTATCTATTTGTCTATCTATTTTTCTATCTATATGACAATCTAATTGTCTATCTATCAGACTATCTATGTATCTATCAATCTATCTATCTATCTGTCATTTTGTTGTTTATCTTACTCTCTATCCATCACTCTATATATCTATCTATCTATTTTCTATCTATCTATCTATCTATCTATATATCTATCTATATGTCTATATGTCTATCTATTTGTCTATCTATTTGTCTATCTATTTGTGTTTCTATGTATCTATCAATATATCTATTTATCTATCAATCTATCTATTGATCTATAAACCTATTTATTTGTATATATATCTATCTATCTATTTATATATATAATAATATCTATCTATATATCTAATAATCTATCTAACTATATCTCTATCTATAAGTCTATCTATCTATTTATTGTATTTGAATATCTATATGTCTATCTATCAATCTATATATCTTTCTATCTATCTATCTATCTATATAACTATAACTCTTTCTACCTATTAATATTTCTATCTGTCTTCTATCTATCAATCTATCTATCTGTATATCGATATGTCTATCTATCTGTATAACAATCTGTATATATATATATATGTTTATCAATCTGTCTATCAATTTGATTATCAATCTGCCTATCAATCAATCAATCTATCTATCCTTCTATCTATCCATCTTTCTATCCATTTATCTATATGTCATTCTATCTATCTATTTATATATTTGTATATCTATATGTCTATATATCTGTCTATCTATTTATCTTTCTATCTATCTATCTATATAACTATATGTCTTTCAATCTGTATAACATTCTATATATCTATATGTATATCAATCTATGTATCAATTTGTTTATCAATATGCCTATCAATCTATCTATCCGTCAATCTATCTTTCTATCTTTCCATCTTTCTATCCATTTATCAATCTACCTTTATATCTATATATCTATCGGTCTATCTATCTATCGGTCTATCTATCCATCTATATATCCAGTTATCAATTCTATATCTATCCATCTATCTATATATATATCTTTATGTCTTTCTATATATCTTTCTATTTGTCTATCTGCATGTCTATCTATCTTTTTATATGACTTTATATTTGCATGTCTATCAGTTCGTTTATTAGTCTGTTTATATGTCTGTCTATCTATTTTTCTATCTATTTGTCTATTTATCTTTTTATCTGTCAATCTATCGATCTGTCTATCTATTACTATGGCTATCTATCTGTCAATCTATCAATCTACCTATATTTTTATCTATCTATCTATCTTTCTTTCTATTTCTATATCTACCTATCTTTTTGTTTATTGTATTTCTTTATATCTATATTTATATATATCTATC
>JAREIK010003740.1:0-138968 GCA_029783825.1 Sapria himalayana | reverse complement strand
TACTATCTATCTGTATATATGTCATCTAATTATCTATCTATTTATCTACTAGACTATCTATCTATTAATCTACTAGACTATCTATTTATTTTTCTATGAATTCATATATTTGTATATCTATCAATCCATCTATATGTTTTTCTATCAATCTATCTATCAGTATATCTATCTATCTATCTAACAACCTATATTTGTATATCTATGTATCTATCTAATTATTTGAATATCTATGTATCTAACTATATGTCTATATATATGTCTATCTATCTTTCTATCTATATATTTGTCTATCTATCTATGTATATGTTTATATATCTTTCTATCTATGTGACTATCTATTTGTCGAATAATTTATTTATCAATTTATTATTTGTCTCTATATAGGTGTTTGTATCTATCAATCTATCTATCTACATATATATCTATCTATATGTCTAATTATCTATCTATATGTTTATCTATCTATCTATCTTTCTATTAATTTGTTTATCTATCTATCTAACTTTATGTCTATTAATCTATATATCAATATGTCTATCTATTTGACTAACTATCACACTATTTATTAGGCAATTTATCTCTATATCTATCAATATATATCTGTCGATCTATCTTTCATTCTGTCTATCTATCTGTCTAAATATCTCTCAATATATTTATATGTCTATCTGACTATCTATCTTTCTATCAATCTATCTGCATATCTATATATCTATTAATTTTTTATCTATCTATCTAACTATATGTCTACCATTATATCTATCAATATGTCAATCTATTTGTCTAACTATCAATCTATTTATTAGTCTTTTTATCTATCTATATATCTATATATCGATCTGTCTATCTTTCTATCAATCTATCTATATATATGTATATCTATCTCTCAATATATTTATATGTCTCCGTGACTATCAAACTATTTATTTTTATATATATCTATCTGTCTATTTATCTATCTGTCTATCTATACGTCAAAATATTTCTTCTATCTACCTGTCTATCTATCTATCAATTTATCTATCCATCTGTCTATTTTTATATTTATCTATCTTTATTTCTATCTATCTATCTTTCTATGTATCTATCTATATGACTATCTATATGTATTTCTATCTATATATCTATCTATTTGTCTATCTATATGTCTAAATATCTTTCTATCCAGATGTGTTTCAATTAATCTATCTATCTACCTACCTACCTAATTGTTTATCTTTATATCTATATATCTATCTATTTATCTATCTATCTATCTATCTATCCATCTATTTATCAATATATCTGTCTATCTATGTCTCTATCTATCTTTTTATTTATATGTCTATCTATTTGTCTATATAAATATATATATTTTATCTACCTATCTATATGTCTATATATTTGTTTATCTATCTATTTATTTGTATATCTATCTTTCTTTCTTTCTAAGTATCTATCTATCTCTCTATCTATATATGTATATCTCTCTATATGTTTCTATATATGTCTATATATCTATATATCTTTTTTTTATCTATCTTTATTTCTATCTACCTATCTATTTATCTAACTTTCTATCTATTTATCTATCTGTCTAAATATTTGTCTATCGATATGTCTATAAATATTTATCTAACTAACTAACATTCAATCAATTTATCTATCCATATATCTATCTTTATCTTTTAATTTGACTTTTATCTGTATATCTATCTTTATATCAAAAATCTATCAATCTATTTTTTTATCAATTTTTCTATCTTTCTATTTGTTTATCTTTCTATTTATTTATTAATCAGTCTACCTATGTGTGTATTTTTTGATTTATGTATCTATATGTCTATCTATCTGTCTATTTATTTATTTATTTATTGATTTGTCTATCTAATTATCTATCTATCTATCCATCTATCTATCTATCTATCAGTCAATTTATTCATATATATATATATACATCCATCAATCCTTCTATATGTCAATCTATCTATTTGACTATCTATCCTTCTATATATCTATCTTTATATCTTTCTATATATCCTTTAATCTAACTATCTATATATCCATCTATATATCTATCTATCTATCTATGTATCTCTCTTTCTATTTTCATTTCTATATGCATGTCTATTTGTCTGTCTTTTTTCTGTTTATTTGTCTTTGTTTCAGTCTTTCTTTATGTCGCTAAATCAAACTATCTATGTATCATCTGTCTATCTATCTATCTTTATATATGTATGTCTATCTGTCTATCTCTCTGTCTATAACTCTGTATGTCTATCTATATGTTTATCTGTCTATCTATCTTTTTATCAATCTATTTATCTATATGTTTATCTTTCTATTTATCTTTTTATCTGTATATATATATATATGTCTATTTATCTATCAATCAATCTGTCTATCTATCTATCTATATATATGTCTATCAATCTATTTGTCTATCTCTCTATCTATCTGTCTATCTATCTGTCTATCAATCTATCGATTTATCTATCTATCTGTATGTCTATTTGCATATCTGTCAGTCTATCCATCTAAATGTCTATATGTCTATTTATATGTCTAACTATCTATATGTATATCTATTTGTCTATCTGATTATCTATCTATATGTATATCTAACAGCCTATCTATTTGTCTATCTATCTTTCTGTATATCTATAAGTCTTTCTATATTTCTATATTTCTATTTATCTATCCATCTATCTATATATGTATATATATGACAATCTATTTGTCTATATATAAGTCTATCATCTATCTATCTATTTATTTGTCTATCTATTTATTTGTCTATCTATCTATATATCTCTCTATATATATGACTATCTATTTGTCTAGTTATATGTCTATATATATGTCTATCTATTTGTCTAATTATTTATCTATCTAACTATCTATTTATATATTTTTATATCTATATGTTTATCAATATTTCTATCTATATGTTTATCTTTCTACCTATCTATTTATCTATTTGTATAATATCTATCGATCTATCTGTCTAACTATTTATCTATGTATCTATCTATAAATCTATCTATATATCTTTATATCTATATGTCTATATATATATATATATATATATTTATCTATCTATATATCTATCTCTCTATTTATCTATCTATTTATTTATCTATTATTTATCGATCTATGTGTATATCTTTCTTTTTATCAATCTTTCTACCTATTTTTCTATATATTTGTCTAGCTATAAGGTGTATATATCTTTGTATCTATCTATCTGCCTATATATCTATCTATCTACTTGTCTATCCATCTATCTATCTATTTGTCTATTTATTTGTCTATCTATCTATCTATTTCTCTATCTATATATCTATCAATATGACGATCTATCTTTCCTTCTATCTATCTAACTATCTATCTATCCATCTATCTATCTATATAGTAATCTCTCTATGTATTTTTTTATATTTATATCTATCTATGAGTCTATCTATCTAACTAACTACTTATATATTTGTCTATGTTTGTTTTTATCTATCTATCTATCTATCTATCTATATATGTGTCTATCTTCCTATCTATGTATCATTCTTTTTGGATCTATTTTTCTATCTTTTTGTCTATCTACAAGTATATCTATTTGTCTATCTATCTATTTATCTATCTATTTGTCAATAAATCTATTATCTATCTATCTTTGTATCTATCCATCTATCTAACTATTTGTCTATCTTGTTGGGAATTTACCAATCGATCTATCTATCTATCATTATATATATCAATTTATATATCTATTTGTCTATCTATCTGATTAATTATCTATCTATATATCTGTTTGTCTATCTATTTGTCTATCTATTTGTCTATTTATCTATTTATCTATTTATCTATCTATCTATCTGTGTATCTATCTATCTTTCTATGTACCTATATATTTGTCTATCTATTTATCTATCAATTTTTTTGTTTATCTATTAATCTAATTATCTTTCTGTCTGTCTATTTATCTTTCTATCTATCAATCTATATATTCGTATAACTATCTATTTATCTATTTCTCTATTTATCTTTCTATTAATATGTCTATCAATCTGTCTAATAAATTGTGTTTCTATTTGTCTATCTATCTATTTATAAGTGTATCTATCTATCTATTTTATCTTTCTATATATCTATATATCTATATATCGATGTGTTTATTTATCTATCTATCTATTTATCTATCTGTCTATGTTTCTATATATATATATATATATATATTGATCTATTTATCAAAATATTTATTTGTTTATCTATCTATCTAAATATCTATCTATTGATCTATCTATTAATATGTCTATTTATTTGTATAGCTATTTATCTATTTATCTATCTATCTATCTATTGATATATCAATCTATTTATCAATCAATCAATAAATCTATATATATATATATATGTCTATCTATCTATCATTATATTTATATGGCTATATGAAAGTTTATCTGTCTATCTATCTATCTATCTATCTATCTCTGTATCTGACTATTTATCTATCTATATGTCAATACATCTTCCTATCTATCTGTGTATCTATTTATCTATTTATCTATTTATCTATTTATCTTTCTATATATATATATATATATATAATATATATATATATATATTATATATATATATATATATATATCTAGCTATTTGTCTATCTTTCTATGTATCAAACTTTCTATCTATCTATCTATCTATTTATCTATCTACCTATCTATCTATTTGTCTACTTATATGTATATTTATTTGTTTATCTATCTATATATCAATCTATTTTTCTATCTATCTATCTATCTATTTGTCTATCCATCTTTTTATCTATTTATCTAACTATCTATCTACCTACTATTCTATCTATCTATCTATTTGTCTATATATCTATCTAATAATTAATCGATCTATCTATCTATCCTTTTGTCTATCAATCTATATATTATTCCATCTATCTATATTTCTATCTATCTATCTATTTGTCTATCTAAATATCTATATTGTTGTCTATATATATATATATATATATTTATTTATATATATATATTTATTTATTTATATTTATATTTATTTATTTATCTGTTTGTTTATCTATCTATCTATCTATTTGTCTATCTATCTATCTATCTATCTATATATCTTTATATCTAACTGTCTGTCTATTTGTCTATCTATCAATCTATCTCACTATATATCTTTCTATCTATCCGTTTATCTTTCTATCTTTTAATCTATTTATCTTTCTATACATCTATAAGTGTATCTATCTATCTATCTATATGTCTATATATCTATATATCTATTTGTCTATATTTCTATCTATTTGTCAATCTATCTATTTTTATATCTATCTATCTTACTGTCTTTCTATCTTTTTATATATTTATCTTTTTATATATATATCTATCTGTCTATATATCTATTTATCTATCTTTCTAACTTTTTGTCTATTGATCTATCTCTCAATATGTCTATCTATATGTCTAACTATATATCTTTTTATCTATCTATCTTTCTATCTCTCTATCTATCTTTTTATCGATGTGTCAACCTATCTAACTATATATCTATCGATCTATCTATCTATCTATATATCAATTAATTAATCTATTTATCTATTTATTTAACTATCTTTTTTTTTTCTTTCTATATAATATCAATCTGTCTACCTAACTATTTATCTATCAATGTATGCATATATATGTCTATCTATCTATTGAATTGTCTATCTATCTGTCTATCTATCCTTCTATCCTTATGTTTATCTTTCTATCAATTTATCTATCTATATATCTATCTATCTATCCTTCTATATGCCTATTAATTTATCTGACTATCTATCCTTCTTTCTATCTATATCTTTTTATCCATTTATCTATCTAATAATCTAACTATCTATATATCCATCTCTCTATCTATCTATATATATGTCTTTCTATTTGTCTTTCTATCTAGATGTTTATTTGTCTATCTATTTATTTGTCTATCTATATTTCTTTCTTTCTTTCTATTTGTCTATCTTATCTTTATAACTATTTGTCTGATTATATGTCTGTCTATTTATCTTTATAACTATTTGTCTATTGATCTGTCTATCTGTCTATATATCTGTCTATCAATCTATATGTATATCTATCTATCTTTCTTTCTGTATATCTGTCTATCTATCTATTTATCTATCTATCTATCTATTTATCTATCTATCTATTTGATTGTCTATAAATCTAACTATTTATTTAAATATCACTACAAAAAAATGTATATTAAGCTAGGAAAATTTAACTAGGGATAAAATCTCTTGCTAATTCGCGAGGAATTAGCTAGGGAATAACAAGTGAATTTTGATTTTGCATCAAATTAAAAATTTGCGACGGATTAGTGACGGATTAACGATAGAAATATTCAAATGATTATTTTTCCTCGCTAAAATTATCATAGATATTTGCGCAATCAAAAGTGGGAAATTTAGTGACGAATTTAGAGACAGAATTTCCCTAGCTAATGAGAACGAGACAAAATTCATTGCTAAATAATTATATGAATTTATTTTTTTTTTAATTTTATATATAATTGGAAGTAATACTTCCTTAAATGTTTAATTTCTTAAAATATATTTATTTAGATAGTGATTATTCTTTAGCATTTTGGGCTAGTTATAATTTCTGTCAGTAATCTTTAATGATTAAATTTTTTAAGCATTATTTTTTTTTAATAACTTATGTAATTTTTTATATTAAAGGTTTGTAATTGTCTATAGATGAGTGATTCTTGAAAGACACAATCTTCTTATATAATAATAAAAATATGATATTATAATAAAAAAATTAATAAATATTTAGTTTTTATTATAAAAAAATTATAATAAAAACTTATATTAAATTAGACTAAAATAACTATTTTTTTGATTATAAATTAGTCAAATAATTATACAAATTTTTTTAAAAAAGTTTTAATTATGATATTTAAATATTTGTATTAAAAAACATTATATAATTTATTATAAATTTATAATAAGTTTTAAAATTTTTTAATTAATAAAACAACATAAATAAAAATTACTACTAATAAAAAGCTAAAATAAACTATTGTTTGATTAATAAAAAAATTTATAAAAATATAAGATTTAACAAATAAATAAATAAATATTTATATTATTTAAAGTAAAAATAAATATTTTTATCATTACAAAAATCTTTTAAAAATATAATGACTAAAAGATTTGATAATTTTGAATTATAAAAAAAATTCAACTTTTTCATAAAATTTATAATAAAATAAGTTGATATATTAAATATTAATATATATTTGTTTTAATTACATCTAAAAAATTTTGATGATTTAAAAATTAAATGTTTTAGTGTGGTTATTAAATGAATATTTCAATGATTCAAATTTATAATGACTAAAAGATTTTAATTTTATGCCTTTATAATTATTTCTTAATATATTAATAAAAAATAAATTGAATTCATATAAATTTAAAACCATAAAATATATATATATTTTATTTATTTAAATAAAAAAAATTTAATATATATATATATATATATATATGTATGTATGTATGTATGTATCTATGTGTGTACATATATATATATATATGAAATAATTTATTATTATATAATATTATTCTATTTATTTATGAAATAATATCATTTATGGTTAAAAAAATTAATTTCAATTTTTAAATTTAAATTATTTATTTTTTATAAATTTTGTTTACTTTAATATTTTTGTTTCTTTATTTTCTATATATTTACACCCAATTTTGTATTTATAGTTTCCTTGAAAAAAAAAATTTTTAGGGATTAAGCACTTAAACATTTTTTTATCTTTCAACGACGAAAAGAAGAGAAGCGAAAAAGGACTATGAAAGCAACCTACAAAATCAACCTCTTCTTGTTACTAGGTAATATTATCATTGCACTTCTCCTTCAGAATACTATTTACATATATCTGTCTCTCTCGATTTGATTACGACTTGTGGAATTTAATTTTTAGGGTTATATTGATTTTCAAATACTAAATGTTTGCATATTATTTTCTGCTTCTGTAACTTAAAAAAAGAATTATGCTTAATGTTTTATACTACTATAACTTAAGAAAAAACAAACTTAATGTTTAAGAGTTATATTTTTGTTGTCTCCAAAAATATTATAAACAGATAACATTATATATAAACTTGTATACTTTTATATAATCATATGGCATATATATATATAAGTCTATACTTTAATATATATAAACATATTACATTATATATAAACATTAATATGTTTATATAAACATATAATGTTATGTATAAATATTTATACATATGTATTAATATTTATAAATATCTATACAAAATTTACATAAAACTATCCAATTATAATTTTTTATATAGCAATTATATAACATATAAAATGTTTATACATTTTTGTAAACATTTATATAACATATTAATTTTATATAAATATATAATTTTTATAATGTTTATATAAATGTGATATATATACCATATAATAATTATAAAAGTGTTAGATATATATAATAATATTTAAGTAACATTTATAAAAATATTTTAAACACAAATATTATATCAAAACACTTGTATAATTATATAATCATATGCCATTATATATAAAAGTTTTTATAATAATAATTAGTTTTGATCGAAATAAAACAATTAGCAAGGCCATTTGTAAAAAAGCTTTCTTTTTCAAAAAAGGAAAAAGATTTAGCTGGCATAGTTGGTGCAATTGAGAATGCTCATCTTTATTGGGGTAAAATGGGAGAGATGATGTGCTCCGCTATTTCCTGATTGATAGAATGTATTGCATTGTGTCAATTATCATTATCCAAGAGGATAACACAAAGTCTGTTTGATATCAACGATGATATCTTGAGCCATCCCAACCCTCAGATACAAGTGGTGTTACACCTTGCAAGTTAATTTCTTTCCAACATGACCCATTATATGATCAAAGCTCCATTTATCTTCTTCCCCTTTAAACTTCACAAAACACAGCTATTGGTGCCTTGAACCCCTTTGTTCGAGCATTGCTAGTTCTTGTAGATAATGCTGATGCAGCTGGTGCGACCTCATAGTACATACAGTAGCTTTCTGATCAAAACATTGCTATTAGAAGGGGCTCAGCTTTAGCCATAGGAGTTCTTCCTTATATGTTATTGGCTCATATATCGAGAGAGGTTGTCTTCAAGCTCTGTGAAATTGAGGGGCAGGGTTATACTGAGATCAGAGATGTCGAAGCAAGGGTGAATGCTATCAGATTGCTAATATCTCTATCTCAAACATTTTCCCATTAAAGATTGGCTCCTAGTTCTCGCTTACTCATCTATTATCTGATAATGGAAAAGTTAATGGCTTGTTTATTTGAAGCTCTGAATGACTATTCTGTCGATAACATAGGATATGTTGGTTCATGGGTTCATGAGGCAGCCATTGAAAAATCAAGGTGTGAGCTTACATTCTTTATGATGTATCATCTTCTCCTTCAAAATCACATCTAGCAACTGAAAATGAAGAAGACACCGAGGTAGTGAGGTTCTTTGATGAAAACATGGTTACAATGTGGTGATGGGCATTGCTAAGCAAGCTATGGAGAAGATTGAGGGATTATGTCTGCAATAACTCAAAAAAGGATTCTGCATAGTAAGAAGACCTTAGTAAAGTGCATATCTTTTAGGGATAAACTAGAGCAGATTGTTCCCTGCAATGTAGTTATACTATGTAGTGTGTGTATCACCATCCTCATGATCTCATGCTTGTTTTTTTTTATCTTTTTTGACATTGGGCATGCTTTAATTGCAAGTGCCTGCCACGTGTTATTCTTGTTTCGTGCGGATACTTGAATTTCCTTGATATAGTAAGGTAGTGATGTCTGGATTAGTTATTTCAATTGGTGGATAGCAAGATTCTCTAATGAAGGCATCAATATTTGTACTACTGGACTATCGTTGTGAAGATAGAATTGAAGCCTTGCCGGAGGAGAGGCCTAGAGGGATCATGCTCTGCATTGATCTCATGTGGATTCTCCAGCAGCACCGAGGATGTGATAGATTTATTGTCATTATGTTTAAGGTATGGCATCATATTTTCTAAATGACATTCTAGCATGATGGGTGTTATGAACATCACTATCAATTTCTTGTATGATCTAAAATAACTTAGCTTTTTTGAAGTTTCATAGGAACATTGCTGTTTTGGTTTAGGGTTGCTATGAACGATAGGAGAGAAAGAGAGAGGAGGGGGGGGGGGGGAGGAGAAAGAAGACGAGAAAAAAATAGAAAAAAATTATTTAAATCATAAAATCAATTTTTTAATATACAATCTTAGGCATATGTGTGTGTATGGAAGTGTATACATGTGAGAAAAATAATAAAACAAATGAGTATTCTTTTATAAGTTTGTGCCTTGTGGTACACCACAAGTCAAATGCTCCCAAGCAAATAAAAAAAAACTTAAGTAAATACTTACTAATCATGATAAATATACATACATACATATATATATATATATATATATATATATATGTATATGTATATGTATGTATGTATGTATGTATGTATACAAGTATACACAATACTATATATATGGTATGGTTTTGGGCATCCTACAATTTAAGTGTTCAAATAAATAAAAAACAAAAATGCAATAATCATAATAAATAAATAAATAACACAGACACACACAGATATATATATGCAAGAAAAAAAATAAAAAAATGAGCATTCTTTTAAAAATCAGGAGTGATTATTGTATAACAAAAGTAATAAAAATAAGGCATAGAGGTACAGCCTAGTACACATGACTCTTGCATAGGTCCGAGATTTGTGAGTTTAATATCTTGATAGTTTTATCCCTAAAAATCATAAATGTATATTGTTATGTCTGATAATTCACAAAGGAGTAAAAATAATAAAATTTGTTATTCCTAGACGAGAGTACTTATTATCATACCAGTGCATTTCCTCATAATATTTCTCATACTTCATGATATATACCTTAGGGTATATATTGTGTATGATGCTTGAAATTGGGGTAAATTTTATCTTTATTAAGTTAAAATATCAGATGAACATTCATTTTTTAATATTGTTTTTTATTATTTTTTTATTTTTTATTTTTTATTTTTTATTTTTATTTTTATTTTTATTTATTTTATTTTATTTTTATTTTATTTTTATTTTTATTATTTTTATTTTATTTTTTTTATTTTTATTTTATTTTTATTTTTTAATTTTTATTTTTTTAATTTTTTTTGTATATTAATGTTATTGTATGATCACAATTCATAATGGAGATGTATTGATTAGGAAATATATAATAATCAAATTATAAAGAATTTATTTAAAAATATCAAAGTATTACACACACACACAAAGTAAAATATCAAAAGTTTTATCTTTATTAGCCTTTTCTTAACAACTTGGCTGGGAAGACAGTCATTGTAAAAATTAAGTGGAGAATGGAATACAACGGTGACCTACCTTGTGTTCTTTTGCTGTGCATTGCATTTTTTTTCTCATTTTTTTTCTTTGGTTTCTTTTAGGTTTCCTTGCTTCAGTGGATTCCTATATGAACCTACATGCATGTAAAAATTCAATACCACATAGCTTGTTGTCATTTACACTTATATTTTTCTTTTGTTTGCCACTTTCTAATGATTTTTGTACAGAAATAATACATTTTAAATAAAAATTCCAAAATATAATGCTAGTTTGAAAAATGTTACCAAACTAATGTGTTTGGAAATAGCGTGGCAATTTGTATTGTTGTGAACGATGGTCATTGCCATGCTATTGAATTTTAAAAATCAAAGGCTGATGTTGTGAATTCCGGCTATTAAATTTTAAAAATTTAAAATGTATGCATTGGGAATAATGAGAGAGTGTGTGGCATCCAATCTAGTGAAACACAAGTTTGAACAACCCGTATATCCATGGACATTTGTTCTAGAAGTACATCCACCGCCCTGACTGCCACTACAAATGTCACTCCAGTTTTTGGAACTCATACCTAAAAGAAGCCATAAAACCTCTCACCGTAGCCAACTCTCCTCCTCCATTTCTTTCATTCTGTCAATTTGAACCGGTTAGGGAATGACTTAAGCTTGCCATTAGAAGCACTGACAAAGAAAGAAGATGTGATGAGGGTTTTACAGGTGATGGAAAGGAAGAAAAGAAACATCATGATGACTAGAGAGTGTGTGGCAAGCATAGAGAGCATAGTAAGAGGAGTGAGGGAGAAAATGGAAATTGTTAGATTAGTAACATTTCCTCTGTTCTTTTTAAGGAATCATTCAAAAGTAGATATTGACCAGAAATTTATAGAGCTTAAGTGCATCGTAGGTGCTTATTCGACTAGAGGAATTGTTTTTATGTGGGTGAACTTAATTGGGTCTCTGATATCTGGCCAAATTATGGTTGGTAGGCACGTAACAACATTACAGAGAATATTATCGCATAGATGCAAAGTTTGATCTATGGGATAGGTAGCGAGGCTATAAGAGCATGGCTCACATGGATCGCCACATTCCAAACTTACATCAAGTGTAAAGTAGGCTTCCCTCTCTGGAGACTATTTGTGAACTTGATGCAGTCACTATTCCAGTTGGAAGCCTTAATCTTAGCATCTATCTCAATGGGTAAATTGATTATTATTTTTTTCTTTTTTAACTCAGATTCCTCTAGTGCGATATATCAGTCAGTTATGATACCCATCAAAGACTCAAATGCACGCCCACAAAGACACACACAAACACATACACCCACACACTTATTCATATGTATCTTCATGTAAACTATTATATATGTGTGTGCATAACCACTTCATATCTCACTATTCATGCATTTGACTAAGTTTTAAAAAAGAAAAAAAAAGGGTGTAGAAGCAAAACATCTACTTGTGAGAGTGGCTATGGCTGGGATAATATTGAATCTGGATTACTTACAAAAAGTGCAACACACAGCTCCAATTGCTCCATTAACCTCGATAAAGAAACTCAAGTTTGAAACCATGAGTTCATATCTGTAGGTTCTTCTTGCTCGAGTTTAGTGTCATGGTTCTAGTGGTATAAAGAAGAAAAGAGGGGTGATGATAAGGTGCCTATTATTTTTATTAAATATGAAATAACATCTTGTCTACTCAAATATATCTATATCCTCTTCTTCCTATTAAATGATTTGTTTTTTTTCTATAATCATGATTTTAAGTGATCTTGTCAACTTCAATAAATCAAGGGATGCTTGCCACAAGTGGCTTCTCCATTTCAATCTAGAGAAAACCATCAAGTTAAATTCATCTTGTTCATCTTCCATTTTTGCATCATCTCTTGATCAAACCACCAACTTAACTTGGCCGCTCACTTGGGAATCTGTATGGCCAAGATGCAATATTGAAAGCAAAAATGAATCCAAACTTTATCTCATGTCAAACCCAAATTCAAGCCCAAATTTGGCACCATCAAGCAAGGTAGACATTAATGAAGGTCTTGATTTTTAAAATTCAATCATGTGGCAATGACTACCATTCACAATGATGACCATTGCCAATCTGTTTCCAGATGCACTAGTTTGGTAATATTTTTTAACAAGCATCATATTTTGGATTTTTTATTTAAAACATATTATTTCTATAAAAAACTCCTTTCTAATTTTCTGATAATTAACCATGGACTAATGGGTGAAGATGGAAAACAGAAAATAATATGTTGATCGATAGTTCACTAGAAATCTTGGAGAAATCTTGATTCGGTAATTTAAAAATAAGCTCATGATTATCTCTTTGTGTGAAATTTTTAGCCAATGGCAGTTGGTATTGCATGTGCTAGTCTTTATGTTTATCAGCAACATTGTATTGTGTTCTTTATTGGTTTGTAAATTTAATATGTTATGCTCAAAGTGTAGGTGTAACAATGTTATCTATCTGTGTTGAGTACCAGAGGACAAAGAACTAGAAGATGCTGACCATGCCTAAGAGACCTATATATGTGTTTTTTAAGCACTAGATTATTTCCTTCTATTGTCTTTGATGGTATGTGTAGCTGCATGAAAGTACATGTGTTTGTGTTTACACACACACACACACGGGCACATACATACATGCACCTGTATACATACATTCAACTGATAGTAAGGTTAAAAAAATGCTGTTGGAAAAGCAGATAGATACAAAAAGGGCATTGGTAGATACAAGGAAGGATTTGGAGGATGAGAGAAAATGTAGACTAGAACTGCATTACAGATGGCCATGGAGGGACATGCTCGAGTACTAGAGTAGTATAGAAATTTTGAGGAGCTTTGGAAGAGAAAGCAACATCAATTTCACAGACAGATTATACTTTGTGCACTGTCATTAGATACATTGATGAAAAATCATATGTAATCAAGTTTTGTTATGTTTCTATGTTAACTATGTAACTTATTGTATCAGAATATTTTATTAACTAATTTTATTTTTTGTTAATTATAAATAATTATTTAAATAGTATGTTTTTTTAAAATTTAATATAAAAATTTAAAAATATGTATTTATATTTTATGTAAATAAGTAAAAATGTTAAAATAATTTTAGAAAGAAAATAGCTATGTATTTTCCCTAGCTAATATAGCTAGGGAATTTTCTCTCGCTAATATAGCTAGGGATTTTTCCCTCTCTAGTTTTGCTAGGTAATATTTCCTCGCTAATTTTGCTAGAAAATATATTTCCTCGTTAATTTTTGTGAAAAGCACTTTACCTTGGAAAATGTTTCCTCATTAATCCATCATTAATCTATCGTTATATTTACTTTAGCGATGAAAATAACATATTTAGCTATGGAATTTTCCCTAGCTATTTGGGAATTTTTTCGTAGTGTATCTATCTGTCTATCTATCTAATTATCTATCTGTCTATCTATCTATTGATCTATCTATCTATCTATCTATCTTTGTATGTATATGTCTATCTATTTGTCTATCTATCTATCTATAATTTTGCATGTCTATTTGCCTATCTATCTATCTATCTATCTATTTGTCTATCTTTCTATCTATATGACTATCTATCTATCTGTCTGTCTGTCGTCTGTATGCCTATCTATATATTTTTCTATCTATCTATCTATCTATCTATTTGTCTATCTTTCTCTCTATATATCTATATGTTTTTTCCATCTTTCTATCTATTTTTCTATCTATCTGTCTATTTGTCTATTTATAAGTCTATCTATTTGTCTATCTATCTATATGTCTATCTATTTGTATGTATATATATATATATATATATATATATATATATATATATATATATATTTATTTATTTATTTATTTATTTATTTATTTATTTATTTATTTATTTATTTCTCTATATATCTATCTTTCAAATCAATCAGTCTGTCTACACTATAAGAAATTATTTATATAGATATAGAAATTTGGCTAGGGAAATAATCCCTAGCTAATTTACGAGGGATTAACTAGGGAACTACAAGAGATATTTGATTTTATATTCAATGACAAATTTGTGATGGATTAGAGATAGCAATTTTTGATTTAAAAATATCTCTAGCTAATATTATCATAGATTTTAGCACTAACATGGGCAACAAATTTATCAATGACTTTAGAGACGGATTTTCCCTAGCTAATTAGCTCGAGAAAAATTCCCTCAATAAATCATTATATAGAAAAATATCTTTACAATTAAATATTAATAGCAAGTGATTGATTCTTAAATTATAATTTTCACAAAATATATACATTTATCTAGTGATTTTCCCTAACATAGCTTGAGTTTATTTTCGTCATTAATTTATAGTGAATTATTTTTTTTTGTTTTATATATTATTTGTTTTAATATTTGATATAATTTTATATATTAAAGGTTTGTCAAGGTCTATGGATGAGGATCCTTGGAAGATGTCTTCTCCTCATATAATTATAAAAATAAGATGTTATAAATAAATAATTTCAAAAATATATAAATACGAATAAAAATTTATATTAATAAGGACAAAAATAACTATTTTTTTGATTATAAAATTTTAAAAAAATATACAAAATATTATTTGAATTAATTAATAATTATATTTAAATATTTGTATTAATAAATACATTAAATAATTAATTTTATAATTATAAACATTTTTTAAAATATTTGAAATAATAGATCAACATGCATAAATAGTTGTATTAAAAAAAACATAAAATCATTATTTGTTTGATAATAAAAAAAATATTCATAAAAAATCTGAATTAACAAATAAATAAGTAAATATTTATATTAATAAAACTTTAAAAAAAATTAATGACTATACAATTTTTTTAAAAAAAATATTACTAAAAGATTTGAAATATTTGAATTATAAATAAAATCATATTTTTTATTAAATTTAAGATAAAATAAATTGATATTTAAGGATAAATATATTGATGTTTTAAATACATCCAAAAATTATTGACGAGTTATAAAAAAATATCTCCAAGTGCTTATTAAAACAATACTTTAGGTATTTTTTTAGGGTTTAATAAAAGATTTTGTTAATATTACTAATGATATTTTTTTCTCTTATATACACTTAAAATTATTTTTAGACCTATTAACACTTTTGAAAATCACCACCAAACTGACCATAAGTTGATTTTAATTCAAACTTTATTTTTGCCTCTATTAAAATTTATAAGAATTAAAGCATTGAGTAAATTATTATAGTAAATAAAAAAGAAAATAAAAAATAATATTAAATTTAATATAAAATATGTTATCATAAAATAATAAATAAATAAATATTAATATTTTAAAATTAAAATATGTTAAACATGAACAATAACCTAATAGGTGGCTGAGCAAAATAGCATTAAGGAGGCAAACTGCTTACGGAAGATTGTTGGCAGTGTGTTATGCTTCATCATTCTAATTCTGATTGGTGTTTATGACTTTTCAATTAGTCTTTTTTCTATATTTTCTTAAACATAAATTATCATGATACATAACCTAATCAGTGTTCTTTCAATTTGAAGACCTAATTTTGTGTTTTCATTTGTTGTGTTATTTGATCATGTTTTCAGTTTTTGACGAATAATGAAAAATATGATTTTGGAATTGGTATGATGATCAAACTTGGGAATTTAAATCAATGTTGAACAAGATAATTTTTTTTCCATAGATTTTTTTGAAAAGTGCTAATTATTCTTATCATTTATTAAAATTAGGTATCCACTTAGGCGGGTGATAAGAGGAACTATCTACCCATGATTGATTTAACAGCCAGAACAAAATGGAAGTGTGAGTCCTTGGAATCTACTACTCAATAATTTTTTTAATGTATATCAATCTGATATATGATATGAGACTCTCCAGAATATCTTTTATTAATTTTATTATTCTTATATTATAATTACACGTTGATTACTTATTATTCTAGGATACTGAATTTGTTCAATTTTCCTATATCCTTCAAAACTATTAGTCTATTCACTACACCAAATATTTTTTGCATTTGCTTCATGGGCAACTTTTCTTTTGACCAAGGTTTAATTGATTGTCTACTTTTTGTCTACCTTTCATTTTAACTGAAGTTTGATTTGATGATATTACTTTAGTAATATAATAATTTAATGGTGTTGGTGTTGGGCTGACAGTAGTAGCTTATTTTTCCATGGTAAATGATACAAGCATTGTTAGTTTTACAACATGTTTGAATATAAATATTTTAAATAAAATATGCATAAATTAGGTTATAGATATTTAAAAATTGAAAATTGGTTGGTAAACCTTTATTTACAGTACTGTAAATCATGAAAAACAATTTAATGGTAAACTCAACTTCCATTGAAGTTGTCATACTACAATATAAATACCAATCTTACTTGAGAAAAAATTGATATTAAGATTATATAAAATTTTTATGAATGCTAGCTGATCACAAATAATGCATAGGATGAAATGTCAGTATACTTTTAAATCTTATTGTTTAAATTATTGTTTAATACAATGTGTTTTATTTATTCATGGATAATTTAATTAAATGCAAATCATATATTTTCTGGTGTATGATTCAATAAAGTTTATAAGTGAAGGAAGTTTTGACTCTTTATTGTGCTTGTGTTAGAGATGATATGTTGGGTAAAGCCAAAATATTTATTAGTTTAATTAGAAATTAAGTTTGGCAAAACTAATATCTCAAAGAGTTTGGTTGCTCATATTGATTTAGAAGGCTGAAAATACTTAACCTAGATCTTCGTTGCTTAGTTTGCAAGTGAATACCTACTCAGGTTGTGCTACTTGAATTGTTGATATTGTGTAATCATGATAACATCAAATTCATTAAATTTAAAATTGTTCATATTTTTTTTTTCACAACCTCCATAACTTTGATAAAATTAAAGAAAAAATTAATTCTTTTCATTAAAAAGAAGAAACCATCCTCAATTAAATATAAAATATGAGCTAATTATGGTGATTCTAATTAGTAAATTCTTTTTTTTTGCTAATTTAATATTGTTTGAAAATATTTTTTATTGTTGTTAGGTGTTATTAGACCTAGAAAAAATTATGTATTGGTGCATTAGAATAATAATTTTTAAAAAAGTACCTAAATAAGTAAATATTCATATTAAAAAATACATCAAAATAAAAGATTTCTACTTTTTGGTAAACTCAAAAGATACTTTTATTGCTCCGATATATTTATTGATTTGAAAAAAAATAAAAAAATAAAAACAAAAAATCTATTTTCAAAAACACTATAGCAAGAGAGGTATATTGTTTTGGAAAATATTATGCTAATTTGAAGCAATATAATATTTATATAAATATTATAAACACAACATTATATATAAACATTTATACATTTTTATAATCATATGACATTATATATAAATGTTTATAGTCTAATATATAATATATATAAACGTATAACATTATATATAAATATTGATATGTTTATATAAACATATAATGTTATATATAAATGTTTATACATATGTATAAATGTTTATAAATATTTATACAACATTTACAAAACTCTATCCATTTATATAATTGTTTATATAACATTTATCAAAATATAAAATGTTTATACATATTTATAAAAATTTATATAATATATAAATTTTTATATAAAAATATAGTATTTATAATGTTTATATAATTGTGATATTTATACAATATAATATTTATAAAAGTTTTTCATATATATATATATATGTGTGTGTGTAACATTTATAAAAATATTTTAATACAACATTATATCTAAACACTTGTACATTTATATAATCTTATGCCATTATATTTAAAAGTTTAAACTTTAATATAAATGTGCAACTAAGAGAATAGTGATGTGCAATATGATGCTTGTATGCATACACAAGAGATTATCTCTATAATATATATATCATATGAAGAAATGATATATTATAGATGGATATTAGTAGTTTTATCTATGAATGAGGACGAGAGTAGTATTGGGTATTTAGAAAACAAGTCAATTATCATTGTCATTTGGGAGTCTTCATAGAGCTCTTCTATCGTGATGATTACTTTAAAGAAGTAAACAAATCTTTTTTTTTAAATTGTTGTTGATACTTCTTATGTGTTTTTTATTATAGTTTTCGTAACTCATCTTTTTACTTAGATGTATGATTATAAACTTAGAAGTTAATAATCGTAGTATAGAAAATAATTATTTGCTTAATATTTTTTTATTTTTTAAAAAATATTGATATAGCTACTAAAAATTATCTAAAATCATTTGTTATATTAATATACAAGTTGAAATTTGTTGCTTTTGTCTTTTTTTTTTTTTAGATTTATTTGTAGTCTTATTTTTGTAATTTATATTTGTAAGTAATTAATTTTTAATTTTATTTTTTTGGATAATGTTAAGATTATATATTTTTATTGTATGGTCAGATATTTTATTAGGTGTTTGAATATTATTGATATGTTACATATTCATTTTTTACTTGGTTATTTATTTTTTATTTAATTGAGATGTTATAAATTTTGTATGGTTATACATCTATACAATATATCAATGGTTATATGAAATAATATATATTTTTAATAAATGAAATAATATTAAAATTTAATTGCCAATTATTAGTTTTCATGGTTAATAGTAATATTATTTATTTTCTCCATTGTTATAAACATAAAATTAATTTTTTTATTTCTGAAATTTATTTGATTAATTTATAAATAATATTATAAAAAATAACCATAAGAATCTCATAAACTATTAACCATAAATTTATTTAATTATTAAAAAATATAATTAATGGTTAAATATAAAATAATTTTGTTTTCTAATATTTTCTTTTTTTGACCCGTCACTCACTCGTCTGGCCATCTCTACATAATTAGGTTAGTTCACTTCTAAAAAACATTTGTCTCTCAGAACACACCTTCGTCAAAGCATCATTTCGTAGATTCTTATTAAACAAATAAAATATATGTATCTTTTTATCTATCTATCTATCTATCTATCTATTTCTCTCTACCTATTTTTTTTTGTTTATTTTCATTATAATTTAATGAGAAATTAGTAATGAGTTTTGCAAATTTAAAATCAGCAGTGAGCTAAATGGCACTTTTTTATTGATTTCTTCTGTGTCAATGATAAATCAATAGTGTGAATTGTTTTATTTTAATGATTATTTTTTAAAAGGTTTAATGGATTTCAAATAAAGAGAAAGTGTGCTAGATCTGAAATTCGAAGAAGAATAGTAAAAGAGGACGAGAAAATAACAAGAGGAGGAGAAGAGCAAGGTACTGTAATTTTTTAAATTCAAGTTATATCTTATATTTTAATTTATGGTTTTTATATTTTAGAATTTTGTCCTATAAAGAAGGTGTATATGAAGAACCTATGAAAATTTATCTACTAATCAAGCTTTTGGGGTTATAGTGTGAAACTCTTATATATTTCTCAAAGAAAAAGTTACAGCTTACCAATAACCTTTAATTTTGGTGTCATTACTCATGTTGATAGTTTGTTGAGGCTGTAATTTGTGTTGGTGGATGATGATGATTTCTATTTAGTTTTTTTTCTTAATAAATCATATTTTTGTGGCATTTAATTAGGTACCCAATATATTCCATAGTAATTCTTCTCTGTTAAGATCGTAGATGCTTTAATTAATTTAATTGTCCTGATATTAATTATTGTTTAATAGTACTATTGAAAAAATTCACTACACTAAACTTTATTATATCTATCAAATATTGGAATGTAGAATCAAAGCACACTTGATTGAGAAATGGAAGGTGTAGAAGACTAAGAACCCAAGTCAGACTATATATTATTATAAGCAGGAGAACACACATTGTGCAGAATTTTCTTAATGTGTTTTATAAGATACCATGCATGGTAATTTTTTTGGTGTATACATTTATAATAAGTAATTATTCCATCAATATACAGTGTTCACATGAGTAATATGATAGATAATTTGATTAGTAATAAGTATACCCTTCCTTTTTTAAAAAAATGCGCATATAGTATTTTATCCAAAGTAGTGTATATGTGTGGTGCATGTGAAGTTGCTTATTTAGTGCAGCCTATGTTTTCTTTACATGCACATTATTTATTATTTACAATGAAACATGTGTACTAATATACTTCTCAACACAAAAAACTGGCCAATTTATTTGTGACACATAAAAAATTAGAAATTATCATAAATAATATTGTTCAACTAAATGAAAAAAAAAATCAAACAAGATGAAACACATCATTTAGTAGACTTTCAAAATTTTGACTATGATCTAATGTTGATTCTAAGATTATTATTGAGAATCAAAATATCAAAATAATGTTTTTTGATTAAAATTTTTTATTGGATCTAAATCTCCATATGAAGAAATATCTTTAATGTTGGTGTGATATTTTAGATTTAATGTTATTATAGTAGTATATTTTTTGTTAAATTCAATATTTAGCAATAAAAAATTAATGATAAACAAAAATCAAAATTTATCATTAATGCCTAATATGATATTCTTGATATATGATACTCTTGATATAGCATATATTTTCCTTTTATTTTTTTTCTTTTCAGCTATTTTAGATTTAGCATATGTTAATAAACCCCTTAGTGCAGTTTATGATACTCTTGATATATGATACACACACACACACACACACACATACATACACACATATGTATGGATACTTTTTTGTTTGTAATTACTTGTATCATTATATTTTTTGTTATTTATATATTTTCAATGTTTTGTTTTGATGTAACATCATAATATGAGTATATTAAATAAGTTTATAATTTTTTTGCAATTATAGCCATGTTATTGGTTGATGAAATTAATTAACCCATTTTAGAATCTTTTAAAAAAAGTGATGTGGCCATTTGGTTGATTTGCTCTTTGATTATTTGGGTGCTGTGAAAAATAACTTCTCGGACTACTATTGGCCAAAATATAGCTTTTTTTAATCTTGTGTTTGATGAAATAATACTCTTATGTGTTTAGTATGCTCATAAAAGATTATATTGAAAATAACATATCATCTGAGCTAACAACCATCATAGAAAATGAAAATAGGCTTTTTAAAACAAAAATTAATTTCTCAGTTAAATATCTAATCGATAAAAGTATATAAGTGATGGTCATATCTATAATTTTTGCTAAATTTATAAGTTGTCATCCTCCGTATCGTTTAAGTTTGAATTGATGTGTATGTAAATAATCCTTAAGTGAATTACTCAAATATTAGGATAAATTTCTTTTGCACTGCTATTTTTTAGGTAGTTCTTTAGTTCATAAGATGGTGTGTCCTTAGGTTGCTACTTTAATTAACTATTTATTAATGCGTTTCTTTGGCATTTACTCTTAGTGTTTTATCCAGGTGTCTTTTTAATGTTAAGCTTTAGTTTTACTAGATTATATTCATCCTTTTCTAATATCTATCTTGTTAGTAAACTTAATGTAGGATGTGACAGAATTACTAAGATCTCTATAGTCAATGAGTTTTGCTTACTTCTTATTCTTATTATCTCAGTCAGGTTTCTTTAGCAAACTATCTATTGATTATAGTTCTCCACAAAATATGTTAATGTTAATGCTTGTAATTGTTCATATCTTTAATTAGTCTATATTTGTAATGCTAAAAATTTGAAATTGCAAGCTATTCCACATATATGTTTTCGAGTTTAATACTTTGTATGATATGTTTTCTAGTTCAAATCTATTATGGTTCATGTCTTAATTCTTCATTAATTAATTTTCCAAGAGTTCTTTGGTTTGGATCTTCATTCCATTTATTTTTTCATTCCTATTTATTTTTATATTCAAAGATTGAATTGAATAACAGTTGAAATTTTCTTATTTGATCTTCATTGAGAAATGAGAAGCTTACTCCTTCAAACTTGTAATTCAATTCTTATTTGCTTCCCTTTGTTGTCATTTCACTTGGTTCTTGTGTTCTTTTAATTGTGTGGCTTTGATTAGTTCACTGGAAGAGACATGCTCTCTTCATCTATAAATAGCATGATATATTTTCACATTTAGCATGCTAATAAATGCTCTATTTCTTCATGTAGATTCTACAAATGCATTGCCTAGAAATTCATGATATTTTATCTTTGCATATTCATCTATAAGTGATTTTATTTAATTAATAGTATTATTTGAAGTCAATTGTATGTTTCATTTAGAATTATGATTAAGCATAATTCTTTGCAAATATAACAATGAAAAATGAGTTCAGATCATTAGTGGATATATAAAAGGTTTATAAATAGAATTTTGAATAAAGATTTTTTGAGAGGGCTAGAAACTTTCATTAACTTGCTTATAGTCAATCGATATGGATGGACGAGGATAAAATTAAGTGTCCATGTAATAACTGCAAATGTTAGAATATGCCTTTTCATGATGTAAAGACTATTAGATACCATGTGGCTAAATATGGCTTTGTACCAATTTTTTTTTTGATTTATCAAGGGGAAAGTACAATGGATGTGAACATTGATCAAAATTAGGGTACTGAATCATATGTTTGTAGTGAAGAAACATCAAACACATATCATACAATGGTCATGGAAGCTCTGGTGCTGACTTTAATATGGATTACATGGATGAACTACATAATCTTGAAGCTTAGAAATTTTATGATATGCTTGCTACAGATAATAAGTTGTGGCCTAGTTGTAAAATGCATTCACAATTATCACTCGTGGCTTGACTTATGAGCATGAAGTTTAAAAATCATATGTCTATGAAATTATTTGATTAGATGATAGAACTGATGAAAGAGATTATTTCGGATAATAATTTGGTCACTAACAACTTTTAAACCATTAAGAAGTTACTATGAGGTATGGGTCTACCAGTGGAAAAAATTGATTGTTATTTCAAAGGATGTACGTTATATTGGGGTGGTGATAATGATTTAATTAGCTATATGTTTTGTGATCATCCTCAATGTCAGAAGGCACCTCGTGTTGCAGAAATGCGAGAGAAGATGAAAGTTGCAATTAAGAAAATTTATTACCGCTCTTTAATTCCTCGATTACAGCAACAATAAGCATCAAATGTTATAGCACATGATATTAGGTGGCATCCTGAGCATGAGGTTGAAAAAGGGGTGATGCATCATCCATTAGATTCACTTGCTTGGAAGTATTTTAATCATATACATCAAGATTTTTACTACTGAAAGTTGAGATGTGAGATTTGGTTTCTACACTAATGGTTTTTAGCCATTTGGCCAATTTGGATAATAGTATCCTAAATGGCCAGTGATAGTGAGACCTTACAATTTGCCTCCATGGTTGTGTATGAAGGAGTAATATATGTTTCTGTCAATATTGGTTACATGGCCAAAAAATATGAAACACATATTGGATGTTTTCTCAGAGCCTCTTAAAGTAGAGTTGTATCATTTATGAGATGTTGGCATAAATACATATGACATCTCAAAGAAGCAAATTTTCATTATGCGGGCGATGTGGATGGTAAGTGATTTTACTGCATATTCAATATTGTTTGGTTGGAGTACAGCAGGATGGTTAGCATGCCCATTTTGCATGGACAAGTATGATGCTTTTATTCTTAAATTCAGTGGTAAACAATCATGGTTTGATAACCATCATAAGTTTCTACCTACAAATCATCCATTCCATAAAAATAGAACTTCATTTCAAAAAAATAAAATAGTGATAATAGTTCTACCAGCCGCACATTAAAGAGATGATATCTTGATAGAGATATAGAGTTTGGATCTGAAGAAGATAACTGAAATGGATGCTACTGGATTTAATGGATCAATATGCAAAATATTTGGCTGGAGAAAAAGTAGTATTTTTTGGGACTTGCCCTATTGGAGGTCCAATTTAATTTGTCTTAACTTGGACGTAATGAATATTGAAAAAAATATGTTTGACAATATTTTCAACATTTTCCTGAATGTAGACGAAAAAAAGACACTTTAAAATTAAGATAAGAGTTGAATGATTAATATTGGTGTCTTGAATTGAAATAGTATGAGGCTACCGAAAAATACCCTAAATCTTGTTACACACTTGATAAAAAACCAAGATAGTCTTAGTGTGAATAGGTTAAAATTTTGAAATTTTCAGATGGGTAAGTGTCAAAATTTGGCAGATGTGTATATATGAAGAAGCCTAAGTTATTTGGAATAAAAAGTCATGACTATCATGTATTTATGCAGAGATTAATACCAATTGCTTTCCGTGAAGTACTTTCTTTAAGTCTTTGGAAGGTTCTTACAAAACTTAATTTATTCTTCAAATAATTAATCACACCTACAACCAAAATAGATGACATGTTGAGACTATAGAATGACATACCTCTCATTCTTTGTAAGCTTGAATGGATATTCCTACCATGTTTATTTCACTCAATGGAGCATTTTTCGGTCCATTTGGCTTATGAAGCAAGGATAACCAGGCTAGTGCAATATAGGTGGATATATCCTTTTGAGAGATAAATAAATTTAAGTAGCTATGTTTTATTATTTTAAACATAAATTAATATTGTAATTTGATTTAAATGAAACCTAACATAATGGTTGTAGGTATCTTCGTAAGTTGAAATTGAATATTAGAAACAAGGCAAAAGTTGAAGGTTCAATTTGCAATGCATATGTAGTAGAAGAAGCATCATCATTTTGTTCTTATTATTTTGAGGAGCATGTCAATACAAAGAATATAAATATCCATTGGGATGATGATGGTCATGTGTGGTGGAAGATAATTCTAAGGACAAACTATCTATCTTCTAGCACCTTGAAAAAAGCAATTGTAAGTATATAGAAAAGCTATATGACAGATGAAGAGTACAAAGCAACCCAAAGCTACATTTTACTTAATTGTGAGAAAGTAGCACCATACATTGAGTATGTATACCTAAAATGGTTGCAGGTTTAATCATAGGATAATTTTGTCCTAAATATAAATAATTTAAAATTGATATCCATTATTTCCTCTCTATTAGTATTTGTGCAGTGTTTATGTTAAGCAGTTAAAACAGAGACAACCAGCCATTCTGAGACATGAGGTCGATTCTATGCTAGAAATAGAATTTGCAAATTGGTTCAAGAACTATGTATAAATTATTAAGCCTTAATTTTTTTAATATTTTGATTTATTAGTATCTTATATTTTTTAACATCATTTGTTGATTTAATGCAACTTACAAATGATCTTTCAAATGGAGATACCAACATATTCATATAGAATCTAAGTAAAGACACATTTAGATATGTGACAACCTATCCTGGGTATTTTGTCAATGACTATAAATTTCAGACAAAAGAGCATGATTCTTCTAAAGCAACTATGAATAGTGGTTTATACATTAAAGGCTCAAGTAATATTGTAGATGAGATTGATTATTATAGTCAAATAGCTGAAGTTATTGAGTTGGAGTATCTTGGACACGAAAATAATAAGATTGTATTATTAAATATAAGTGGTTTGATCCTACACGAAATGTAGGTACAAAGATTCATTCGGATTATAAGCTAGTGGATGTTAATCATAAACGTAGATTTAATCAATATAAGCCATTTATTATGATAGTTCAAGCTGCTCAAGTATATTATTATACATATCTAAGTTTATCTCATGATAAGAGTGACTGGTGGGCCATTTGCAAAATCAAAACTCAATCAAATTTTAAAGAACCAACATCTTAAAAATGAAGTGCAAACATAGCTATTGCACCAGCATATATAATATTGAGCATGTGCAAGTAGATAAAAATCTAGAAAACTTATGTGACTCAAATGGTGGCCTAATAAAAATTGAAGATGATCATTTTCTATCTGAAGATGAGTTGGAACTTCCATCAGAATCACATAAAATGTCAGAAGATCCATTAAAGGATGATAGTGATACCAATAATTAAACTGTTAGAATATTATAGTTTCAAAGAGTTTCTATATTTTGTTGTAATTCATTGGTGTGTGTTATTCTAAAATGCATAGTTATTCATCATACAATATCAATTTGCGTTTTCATTATATCTCTATTATTTGTACTTTGTTTTTACTTTTGTACAGTAGATGGTACATAAAGGACATGGGTGTAGTCAAGTGTACGTGGACACAGACATGGACAATATTCATCTAGTATTTTATGTCCTATTGTGCAGTCAGCACCATCTCATACCCACCCTATCTAGACTTCAACATCATCATCACCTTCACCTTCACCATCACCATCACCATCATTGACACATTTATCATCACCTTTATCAGATATAAGGCCACCATCCATTGTCCTCCTACACACACTTTTGATCCATCACCATTATCTACACACATTTTACACCATCATTTATACACCATCGACATCATCAAATGTTGTGACATTCTCTAAAGGTAGTGCTAGGTTAGTAATTGAGATTTTGGGTGAGAGGCAATAGAAATATGTAAATATTACTTTAATAAAAAATTATGATGTCATTGTTAGTGGTTTTGTTTTTATATATAGTTATGAAATGCTTGTTTTGAATGTTAATTGTTTATTTTTACAGTTTAATTCCATTTACAAGTGTTCGGCTATAATTACAAAGTCATTCAAAAAAAAAGTTGATACCAAAGCATTATCATGGAAGAAAGGTTCTGAATCAACAAAAGAGATGAACTTTTATGACTTTTAGTTAAAAACAAAGATTACAAAAGCATTGAAAATTAAGTATCTAATTAGTTAACTATTATGTTAGTTATTATTCAAGTAAAAAAGAATTATGTTCTTGTTATTAAAATAGTTTTTTTGTGAATTTTTTATATATAGAATCAGTGTACATGGGGAGCCAAATTTGATGGGTGGATAAAGTCATTGTGGGAGAGAAAAGCTACCAAACAATACTCACCTTTTGTCCATAAATTGAAGATTCTAAAAGAGAGGCCTGATTTTATACCTTAGGATGAGTGACCCCAGTGGCTTAAGTATTGGAAGCAGCCAGAAGTAAAGAAAAAATTAGAGATATCCAGCAAAAACCGAACATAGCAATTTATAATTTTAAACTTTAAAACATTTGTATATTTAACAGTTGGCCTAATAGTCCAGGCCTAATAGTCCAAATCGTTCAAATATTTGCATGTTTTTTAACATATATTATTTTTTGACTTAATAAATACATACTTTAGGCTTGAGAACTGGGTCAAAATCCCAATTTTTATGAGATTTTTAGAAAGATGTATGTGAGAAAAGGGATTGGTAGTTTGTTGACAACAAATCTAAGATGATTGCTATAAAAATCTATTATATTAATAAACTTTTAAAATACTACAGTAAATATTGAAAGTTGTGTGGACTAAAAAATATTCGATTTATTTTATTTATATCTAGCATAATATTTTATTTTATTTTATCATAAGACTTTGTGGAGGAATGTTTGACAGTTGATTCTTAGCTAGTTTAGAATTTAATGGATATTCAACCAATCGAATATGATCCTATCAATTTGGAGACCATATAATGTTAAAAGAAGCATCAAGTGTATGACATCAGCTCGAAGGGTGCGGCTTTTTTTCTAGTAGTCATGCTTCTATTTCCTGTAACTCAACAGTGGTGGATGAGGTGATCATAAAGCAAGTAATCAAAACAAATGAATGTTTTGTATTTATATATAGATAAATGAAAGAAAAGGATTAGCAGATTATTCTTTTGAAGGAAGAAATCCAGGAAATGAATGAAGTGAATGATGAGATGAAAGAAATAAAGAATGTAATGCAATAGTAGATGTCCTATATGGAGACACAATTAGTGGGCATGACGTGAGAGATAGAATACCGAGTTCTAGTAGAGAAACCACACAGGAGAGGATAACACAAATGCACCAGCTAATGATGAGGATTATAATTTAGTTTAAAATGATTATATACCTATGATATATCTTTGTTTTAATTATGTAATTATTATATTAGAATAATTTTTGAACTTCTTTTACTTTTTTTTTAATTATAAAAAATGGTTTATAGTATATTTTTTATTCAATTTTAATATAAAAATTTTAATAAAAGTAATTAAAATTGTTTGTAAAAAAATAAAAATTGTGAAATTAGTTTTGCAATGAAAATAGCTAGGTATAATTGTCAAATGGGCTGGGCTAGCCCGACTCGGCATGAAGCACATCGTAGTTTGGCTGTGCTTGGCTCGGAACGGCACGAGAATGACCCATGCCCATGCTAATGTTGGACTTGCCCTCAACACATGTCGTGCAATGCCAGGCCGAGAGATTTTGACCCGCATTCCTTGCCAGGCACGGCAAGAATGCCTGGCACATGGGCACGGCAAGAATGCCCTGCACATGGGCATGCCAAGAATGCCCGGCACATGGGCATGCCAAGAATGCCTGGCACATGGGCACTGCACGCATGACCACGCACTGAGCATGGTAACGATGATCCGACGTCGATAGGTGATGCTTGCAATGCCATGAAAGGGTGATGGGAATGAGGGGGTGTGGTGGTACGCCGTGGAAACCCTAATTTTTTTAAAAAATTAGGGTTACCGCCCATCAATAATCAGGCCAAACAAAGGTGAACCACGAGGGTTTCAGGCCGTTGGACCGTGTCAGCCCTACCTCCACTGAACCATCTCGGGCCAGGCACGACATGGTTACTATACTGTGCTATGGCTTGACCCTTCATGCTAGCCCTGTAGGGCAGCCTAAAATTGGGCCGGCCTAGCCCGCCCTGCCATATTAGACACCTCTATAGCTAGGGATTATTCCATCGCTAATTTAGCTAAGAAATTTTCTATCTATATTCAGATGAAAGATATTATTTACTACTCTTAATTATGATCAAAATTAGCAAGGGAAAAAAGAATTAGCAAGAAAATTTCTGTCATTCAAAATTTTGTTAGGGAAATTTTTTTTTCGTTAATATTTTGAGAAAAGTAATTTAGCTTGCGATAAATTTCGTCGTAAATCCATCGCTATTCTATTTTACTGAAAAAATTTCTTATAATAGCTAATGAAATTTACCTAGTTATTATGTCTATATATCTTTATATTTGTATGTCTATTTGTCTATCTATCAGTTTGTCTATCTGTATATTTATCTATCTATCAAACTATCTATCTATTTATCTATATATATATCTCTCTTTGTCTATTTGTCTATCAATCAATCTTGGTTGTCTATCTATCTATCAATATGTCTATCAATATGTCATTCTATCCTTTTATATGTCATTCTATCTTTTTATATATCTATCTATCTATCTACTTGTCTATCAATTTGTCTATCTATCTGTCAAAATATCTGTCTATAAATCTATCTATAAATCTAACTATTAATCTATCTATCAACTTGTCTATCAATCTATCTATGAATTTTTATATCTAAATATCTATATATCTGATCTATCTATCTATTTGTCTATCTATCTATCTGTATACCTATTTGTCTATCAATATGTCTATCTATCTGTCTATCAATCTATCTATCTATCAATTTTTCAATCAATATATATATATATATCTTTCTATCTATCTATCAATCTATCTATCTATCTTTCTAGCTATCTATCTATTAGATTATCTATCTATCTATCTATCTATCAGTCAATCTAACTATCTCTTTATTTTTCTATCTATCTATCTATATATCTATCTTTCTCTCTATCAATCTATCTATTTATCTATCTACCTATCTATTTGTCTATCTATCTATCTATTTGTATATCTATCTATCAATCTATCTATTTGTCTATCTATCTATCTAACTATCTATCTATCTTCTTATCTATCTTTATGTCTATCTATCTGATCTATCTATCAATCTATCTATCTATTCATCTATCTATCAATCTATCAATCTATCTTTGTGTCTATCTATTTAGCTATATGTTTTTCTGTCTATCTATATATCTATCTATCTAACTATCTATCTATTTGTCTATCTTCTATCTATCTATCCATCTTTTAGTTTATCTATCTATTTGTTTATCTATCTATTTATCTATTTGTATATCTATCTGTCTATCTATCTATCTATCTCAATCTAACTATCTATCTCTCTAACTATCTTTCTATCTATCAATCAATATATTTTATTTATCTATCTCTCTATCAATATGTTAATAAATCTGATAATCAATCAATCAATCAATCTGTCTGTCTATATATCTATCTATTTATCTATCTATCTAACTAACTAACTAACTATCTATCTATCTGTCTATCTGTCTGACTGTTTGTCTATCTATTTATCTATCAGTCTACCTGTCTATCTATCTATCTATGTAACTATCCATCTATGTGTCTCTCTTTCTCTCTATCTATGTCTATCTGTCTTTCTATCTATTTGTCTTTCTTTCTATCTATTAATTTATCTATGCATCTGTCAATCTATCTATTTTTATATCTATCTATCTATCTATCTTTTTGTCTATCTATCTATCTATATATCTGTATCTCTATCGATCTATCAATCTATTTATCTATCTGTCTGTCTGTCTGTCTGTCTATCTATTTATATTACAAAAAAAACATCATTTAGAGACAAACATTTTGGTCTCTAATCCATCTATAAATAGAATTCCGAATGGGTTAGAAACGAAAGTTTCAGTCTTAAAAATGCTGGTATGTGATTTTGACGATCTCTAATACATCTCTAATTAATGATGGATCTTTTAGTCTATAATCAGAGATGGATTAGTGATGGAGTTTACAATCTCTAAATTAATTATTACCAAAGCTAATTTCGTCTTAGATTAGAGATAGAATTTTTGGTCTTAAATTCTATCTCTGTTTATAGACGGATTTGATTCTATCTTTGATCAGAGATAGATTTCATTCTATCTCTAATTAGACTGAATTTTTGGTCTTAAATTTCTTCTCTCTTCAAAGATCGAATGATTTCATCTCAGATCAGATATTGAAATTTTGGTCTAAAATTCTATCTCTAATCAAAGTGCAACATTCCATCTCTAAACAAAGATGAAAATTTCAATTTCTTTTCTATCAATATATACAAATATTTTTGTTCACATGTCATGACTTTTCATACCGATCTTTTTGTCTTTCAAAGTCAATTATATGAAATCATTAAGATGTAGCTTTATAGTTAAAATAATAGATATCATTAAATAAGTTGAAATGCACAATACTTTTAATTAATTATAAAATTAATAGTATTCTTAAATAAAAAAAAGGTAATAGTAGTGTCAAATATAGCTACTGATCATTATACCATGAAAAAAACAAGCCAGCTATGATTTCATCTCCTCTTTCATCTCTCTTTGCATCTCTTACATTTTTTTACACATCACCTCTTGCATTTGTTTATGCATCTCCTCCTGCATTATTTCATTTTGCTCTTGTATTTTTTGGTGTTGATCTTGCAAATCATTAAACTGATCACGTAACAACTCATTTTCTTCCTACAGAAGCTAGAATTTATCCTTTAACTCATGGCTATGACCCTTAGCAGGTGAATTGCCACTAAAAGAAGCACTACTATAGTATGTTGCTATTTCATAGTTAATACCATATAGTCTCGATTTCTTCACTCCCCTGACATGTTAAAAAAATTCATTTTCATCAACTAGACTAGGTTTGGATGACCCCTCCTCTGGTTGGGACATCTCCTTTTGTAGTTGCATGAAATCATCATGCACTCAACAACACATCACATTATAATTTATAAATTTAGTAATACAATAATTAACTATTAATTTAATAAATCATAAAATTTTAATTAAGATGCTAAGATTCAAAGCTTTGGCTTTCTCATTGACGAATGAGTCATTGCTCCTTTTAGTATGATTATGAATAAACAACTTATAGTATGTAGGCTTCTTTCCCAAACTTTGTTCTTGTGAGTTCAAAATAAAAAATGTATATAATGTGATCACACAATTAAAATGTTATTGTAACAAACTATTTTATCGTAAAAACTAACCAAGCATTTAGCATGTGAATAATGTGTGATAGATCCTCCATTATGAGTGGCAGGTTCACCATCTTGCTGATTTAGCTTGTTATGTCATGCTCTTGCTATGTACTCAGCTTTATTGAATTCATCATTCCATGCCATCTAAATATCATCAGAAACATAGGTCGGCTTCTGTTTGGCATTCTTAGTGGTCCAAATGAAACTCTTGTATTTAATAGCCACATGTTTCTCCCAAATAATCTTGACTATGCCACTTATTTTTTGATCCCACCAAAAATATTACTATAAACTTGTAAAAAAAACAAATAGTTAGTACAAACTCATTTTATATTTTAAAAGTTACAATATTTTTGAAAAATATTGCATGAAAATCTTCAAAATACAAATCTTTAGTGTTCTGTGAAATGTTCTTCCAAGTATACCCATCCTTGTGAAGTTGTTGCTTGAAAGTCTTTTAATCATTAGTGAGCATTTTTCATGAAGTAACTACCTATGATGAAAATTACTTTTTTCTTAGTTTTAGTATTGAAAAGATTTAATAATACTAAACAAATAAAGAAGTCATTTTCTTGGTAATGATATTAATTGTGATAAAATTCGATAATTAAATGCAATTGACTTAAAATTCTACTAAAAATGACATGAACATATATTTTTATACAAACCCACATTTGTATGGACAAGTGTTTTTGTTTGAACCTTCTTATGCTAGTTAAGTGATTAGAGTAATTAATGGGATAGCTCATCCTCCAGTAAATTCTAAAAAAAATGATGAGGATAATGGGCTTGACTAGCTGATCTATTACAAAAACCAAAAGAAAAAAAATTAAGTTGATTCTTTCTGCCACATTTTATTACATAAAACTAAGAATATTCTACTGTATTGGTATATGTCAATTAATTAAATATTATCAATTATGACTATCTTTCATTAAAGCACTTGAGTGGTAACTAAATATTCTAGATTGATGGATAGTAATGCTTTGACATGTTAATATAGTACATGCTTCTATTTGCATTATTAGAAGAAAATTAAGTTGCTGAAAGCTTACTCTCTGTTTTCAATAATGATCACATCTCTAGGGTCAAATCTAGAAGTACCATCAATGTTGGCCTCAGCATTTATAGATTCACCAATATATGCTGATACAGAGCCAATTTCAAATTGTTATGGTGCATGTGCTGGCAGAGGAGGTGATAGTTGTACTGAAGGAATTTGTGATTGTATAATGGGAGCCATGTCTTTGGTCTCTGTTACATGATTTATCTCATCAATAGACTCTGTCTAATATCTACTATTATTATTACCTCTTTTTTCATGGTTTCCTCCTCTTCTTTTACCTCTACCTTTATAGATTCCTTCTCTTCCTTTACCTCTACCCATCTGCACATATGATGGTTAGTAAACTAACCACCAAAGAAGTTCATTAACAAGCATAAAGTGTTAATTTACAAATATAAAGTCAATGTTATATATTATCTTGAAATATGATTACAATAGCATAAAGCATAATGGCATACAAATTATAAGTACTTGCTTTTACTATAGTCCTTCCCTGATTACTTAAAATATGATCATAATAGTTGAAAGCAATAACATTGATAGTATAAAAAATAGTAAAACTTAAACTTGTTTTTGTATAAAGGTATCATGCAATTCATACTTAACTTGCCTTTGTCAACTCTTAAGTTCTTTTTAGTTGGATCACTATACCATAAAATGATATTGATGAGTTGAGCTTTATTGTGTTTTCTTACCAATATCATATGTGTTTTCTAGATTTAGTTAAAAGAGAGACCAATATTTTTAAAATAAAATTCCAGCATAACTGATTTTGTTATGAGTAAAATACCCATCCAAGATAAAAGGTTTATGCACTTTAACATGTATAAGATTGTCCCAATCAGAAGCATCCACCATACTGGTTGTATTTTGAGGTATAGCCTATATACCATAATATTAGGCATAATAAGGAATATAGAGTTATGTTTGGTCTATTGGGTCAATCAAAAGACAAAGAAAAGGAAACATATACATTGCGTAAGATTTTTTATGCACGTAATTTCTCAATATATTGCAAAACACAAAAGGAAAAGATTTTCTCAAACATTTTTCTCACCCCAGTCTCAACAATCACAAACCTAAAAAACTCCTCGTCTCCATGATCACAAACCTAGAAAAAAAATCAACGAACGAAAGGATTTAATCAGTATTACAGAATATGGAAAATAAGCATAAACATGGAATAAATGGGAAATAAGAAAACATTTAATTTCCAAAAAAATTTTCCTTCCTTAAAATACACAAATGAAAATAATCATTAAATCTTTATCCATCCAAAGAGTGCTAACACATATCAATAGTTCATGGATCAAGCCTTCATGTAAGTAATAAAAATATTTTTTTATTCCCAAACTAAATAACCAGTAGTAGGCACAAAAATGAAAAAAAAAACTATAACCACTCATGTAATTATGATTATTCCACCCGTCTCCATATACCATGAAATACAAAACTTAAGGAGCATTTGGGTAGTTTTAAATCTAAGCTTTCATAAAAATAAATATGCATATTATTGTTTACTTACAGTATAGTGACTCAAATGGCACAATCAAAGATATGAAACCCTTGAACAAAGTATGAATCGTGACTTTGTGATTAATGATTTAAGGTAATTTGTCGATATTAACAATCTCACTATATTTATGTTTCACTTTCTCCTTGTATAGTTCCGGAAGAATTTCTTTCATAACTATAATCATAACCATAATAGCAAAATCACAATCATAACCACCAAAACACCACCCTATATCTTCTCTACCCAAATCACAATAGCAAGATCCATATACCATCAAAACTAATCAATTAAAACTTAAACAAAAATGCATATGTAGCCCAGATGAAAAACAAAGTAATGCAAATGAAACCTTAGTAATCCATGCATTGGGCTCTCTAAAAACTAAACCATGAAACCTCTATTGTTTAAGTACTAGCCATAATAGTCAACTACCTAAATATACTTGAAGAAAGATTTAAAAAAATGGCATAGTTTTATCGCATGATCGAACTTAGCACAGCCAATAGAATAAATCAAAACATCAATCCGCAAGATAATGGAGAATAAAGATTAATCATTAATCACAAACACTCGTATTTTCTCCAACAAAGGCCAAAATCAAACAATTCACAAGAAACAAAAACAAAATCTTCGACACTTATTGGGACAATGAAAAAAATGATAAGAAAATTTAGGGTTGTATTGATGAGTAGTGGTGATACTTCAATTCATAGATTTTTCTTGCCCATGGTATGAGTGATTATCTATGCACAAATATCACCCAACCTCCAAATCAAACTATAGTTGGAGCATTAGTTCTTCACTAGATGTACACCAAATCATTCTGATACCATTTATATTATGCTTTAGTTCTTATACTCATCCTTGGAAAGGCAACTAATTTTCCAATAAATTCTCAAAGCATGTTATTTAATGATACAGAAAAGAAAAAGTTTCTAAAACAAGTAGATATTCAAGAGAGCAAATATGCTTATTTATGATTATAGACTTATAACATCTAAAATAAGACCATTCATCATCTCACATGTAATATGTATTCATACTTATAACAATAAAGCATACATTATTCATCTTGCCTACACTTTGACTTGGGTCTTTGATGTGTACAAATCAGATAACAATTTCAAAATGGAGCAGCAATCATAAATACTAGACTACTAATATTGTATAGAATATACTAAGAAAAATCATGTGGACAAAAACAAATAAATAAATAAAAATAAAGAATGAATGAAGAAATTTGGATATAAAATCTATTTTCAAGTGTAGGTTATTCATTGAAAAGTTTCTTGTGCCACTAAAGAAAGGATTTTTACACAATTCATTCCTTAAAAAAATACTAGAAACATAAACTAGCAGAAAATTCTAAACTCATCCCTTCCCTTTATATCAAAAGCCATGTTAATGAGTTAGAAAATGGACAACTAGTGATTATAATAACTTGGGAAATAAGTTTACTAGGGTGTTTCACAACAAGATCGCAAAAAATTACTACAAATCAGCAAAGTCTTCATCATCTTCTTCATCTTCTGATTCATATTCCAAAACATGTTCAATATCATCTCTAGATTCAAATTCACCATCTCCTACATTAGCGCCTATATCTCCACCATTTGAATCATTTTGAAGACAAAGATCATTGTCCACCACCACCTCAATTTGATGTAAATTAATTTCATTATCTTGAAAGGCTAATTCTAGCATTGAAGAAGTTTTTCTTTGACAATTCAGGCATCTCTACAATTGCCTTCCCCTTAATCTTGCACATAGCTATCCAATCCATTTGGGCTCACCTTAATGAAGGATATGGTACATAATATACCTAGCATGCCTGCATTGTAAAGTATGAATGGTTCATATTTATTAAACCTTCTACATTGGTTGACTTCTATGAGGCTGTAATTTGGGTGCCTCCTAGTACCAAGCCTTGAAGGGTCAAACCTATCATATTTAAATAGAATTGTTATTTTAAATGGATAACCAGGATACTCTAACTCTAATATCTCTATCAATTGACCATAATAATCACTTTCATTCTATCTATAGTTTGTACCCTTAATGCAAATACCATTTTTCATTGTAGCTCGGCCAGTCCCGGGGGTCTATAGTATGAAATTTGTACCCATTGACAAAGTAGATTAAATATGATTGTGTGGTTCTATTTGGCCTTTCAGCAAGAGCCTTTACAAAGATATTTGCCACATTGTTACTTGGATTACATGCCTGTTTATTTTAAAAATAGTAATGTCAATATGTATTTGATTTTAAATATTTATTTATGAAAAATTATGCAGGGAAGGAAATACTCTTACATAAAGTTTGAACAATTCAACAAAATTATTATTGAGCATTTGATCAATGTCAACATCACTAATTCTTGGATCTTGTTAATGTAGCTTGAGAATGTAACTACTTCAAAAGGTGCAACCTCAACACAATTCAAAAAAATATAGGTTTGAGCAGCCCGAAGTTCCCCGACATCAATTGGCCTAGGCTTTGCAGTTCCATAAGAAGATCCAGGATACGTGAATATTGAAAAATTACCTTCTATTGGAAAAGAAATCCCCTCATCATCATTACAAGGCACATTCTACTATCTTGTGTGAACATGTGATTAAAAGAAATGCGAACAAAAGTTTGATGCTTCTTCAACTAAATATGCATTACATATTGAACCCTCAACTCGAGCCTTATTACTGACATTTTTTTTCAAATGACAAAGGAACCTACACACACAAACACACACACACACACGATATATATATATATATATGACATTAATTAATTCTTTTCATATGTTATTAACATCAAATATCAAGGAAATTGAAAATTTTATATGAGAAGTTAGTACCTCTCAAATAGGTATATCCAACAAACCTATACTAGGCCTGCTATCTTTGCCTCATATGGGATGTGGACAGGCAAATGTTTCATTGAGTCAAAGAAAGCAAAAAAAATATTCTCTCTAACTTTCATAAAATTTTTGGAATTTCTAACTATAATCTTCTTATATATTCCTCCTTGATTTTCATACAGGCAAAGTCTTAAAAGGATAAGCTCAACTCAGTTAGTGGTTCCCAAACATTCATTTGCATAAAATTCTAAAATGCTATTGAGATTAACCTCTACATAAAGACATGACAGTCATGACTTTTCATACCAAAAAGTTTGTACTTCTTAAGTCCACACATCATCCCATATTTGACATATAAACATCAAGAAATTTGAGATTTTTCACCCATTCACATATAGCTTGCTTACCATCTTATCCAAAGTGTAGCTTCCCTTTGAATATTTATCATTAGTATTCTTCTCTAACTCTTTTTGTCAGCAATATCAAATCTTTCATAGTTTTGATGTTGTCTTTTGTTTTACCCTCAATGTTAATGATAGTATTGAAGGCATTTTCAAACACATTTTTCTATATGTACATTACATCGAGATTATGATGAATCAGATTGGTACTCCAATAAGGCAAATCCAAAAATATACATATTTTCTCCAACCCCAACCACTAGTTTTACAAATGTTGCTATTAATCTCTTCTGCATCAGCTTCTGTTACCTTTCTAAGTCCCAACATCTTGATGTGCTCTAAAATTTCTGTTCCATACCTAATAGGAGGTGACTGGGAAGAAATTGTTTTATTCTTAATAAAGTTGTTTTTATTTCAACTAAAAGGGTGATTATGAGGTAGAAATTTTCAATGATTATCAAACCATGATGTCTAATGACAATTTGGGAGTGAAAATGTATATAAGTACTCCATACAATGCAGACAAGCTAATTTACCAATTATGCTTCATCCAAACAATATTTATTATGCCGAAAAGTCACTAATAGTTCACAACAAAGATGTTCTCATTTAAAAATTCTATTTTTGAGACACATCATATGTTTCAACATCTATCTCTCACAAGTGTTTCAATTCAGCTATTAGTGGGGAAGAAAATATTTATCTTATGCTTAGGGTTGTTCGACTCAGGTATAATTACTAACAAGAAAACATGAGGCTCTTTCATTACTACTAAAAATTATGATAATATCGACCGAAATACCGACGAAAAAATTTGGTCGGTAATTGATGTCTAAAACACGACTAGTTAGCGACCAAAAGAGGAAATAGAAAAAAAAAATTCTATCGACCAAATTTGTGACAAAATACTGACCATAATTACCAACCAAATATTTTTGGTAAGAAATCGGTATGTAGAATGGTTATCAAATATATTACCGACCATTTAACGACCTATCATTATAATTGATCAGTATAGTATTTTTTCCAAATTATTTATGGCTTAGCACATATCGACCATTTACTGATCAAATATATAGGTTGGTAATTACTGATCAATTCACGACCAATTTAGAGATCCAAAGAGGCACATCGGAGAAAAATACTTCCGACCAAATTTCCAACCAATTAAGGACCATATATTATAGATCAAATTTATTTGGTGGGTAATATGGGCTGTAAATAAAAAAGGAATTAGAGAAAAATATTCCCAAATGATTAGAGACCATTTAATGACCAAAAATATATAATAATTAAAAATTGTCGGTAAAGTGGTAATCCAATATATTTATAACATCGTAATTACTAACCAAACTACTAACCGAATATTTAGGCCGGTAATTACTGATCATTTCACGACCAAATACTGACCATAACTTCCTACCAAAATATATTTGGTCGAAAATTAGTCAGTAAATTTGGATAGAAATAGCGAATAGAAATTGACAACTAATTACCGACCAATTAATGACCAAAAATATATTACCATTAAAATTGGTCGGTAAAAATGACTTCCAAATACATATAGATTTTTTTCACCGACCTTTAACCAACCATAATTTTGGTGAGTAATTCAATGTTTTTATTTTTTTGATTTGAAAATTATTTGCTAAGTCAATATAACCTAAATCATCAAAACACCATCATTTTTTTTGAATCAAAGCCGACAGTAAGCACGAAATCGCATAAATGTGATATTTCTTCTAAATCAAAGTATGTTTTTCTTTGTCCTTCGCCTTCAAATTGCATATACACATCTCCGTCTCTCAGAATTATATATAGACATTCAGAATTTCATTTTTCAGTATATTTGGGTATTACATTTTTTCTACACCTAATTTTTAATTTTTACTTCAATTTCATTTAACCTCACATGATTTTTACTCGGCACAATTAATCAAACTATAATTTTTCATTTTTTAAAATTTGTTCATCTATTGTTTATATTTTTAGGATTTTAGTGATTTTGATTTCAATTATATGATGTCTGCATCCGAATAATCTTAATGGTAATGATTTATATTTATATAATCATATGAAATTATGAATAAATGTCAATACTTTTAATATATATTATGATTTATGTTTAATCAAACTTTTAGTTAATGTTAATCTTAATTAATATCTATAACAGTATATATAAACTTTTATAGATTTATCTAATCGAATGATATTATGTACAAATTTCTATACTTTAATATATATAAATGGATTATATTATAAATATACATTGATATATTTATATAAACATATAATTATATATATAAATATTAATACATATGTATTAATGTTTATACATATCTATATAAAATTTACATTTAACTATCCATGTATATATTTTCTTATATAACAATTATGTAATATTAAATGATTATATAATTTTGTAAATATTTATATTACATATTAATATAAATACTGAGTATATATGCACATATATACTGAGTATATATGCACATATATATTGATTATATATGCACATATATACTGAGTATATATGCACATATATACTGATTATATATGCACATATATACTGATTATATATGCACATATATACTGATTATATATGCACATATATACTGATTATATATGCACATATATACTGAGTATATATGCACATATATACTGAGTATATATGCACATATATACTGAGTATATATGCACATATATACTGAGTATATATGCACATATATACTGAATATATATGCACATATATACTGAATTTATATGTAAGTATATACTGAGTATATCTATATGTATATACTGCATATATATGTACATATAATTCAACAGTATATATGTACTTGATATTTACATACATATTTACTCAGTATATGGGTACATATATACTCAGTATATATGTACGTATATACTATAGTATTATATGCACATATATATAATCACATAGCCTTAGATGACACAAAACTACAACAAATTAGTATTATAACATTTATACATCACAAAGATGGCACAATATTTCACCATCAATATAAATAAAAAATACAAAGATTATTTAAATTTTGAAAAATATCTCTAAAAACTCTTAGAGAAAATCCTGGAAGACGAGCCACGAGCTAGGCTAGGGGCATCAAAGTTCACATCTTGCCTCCCTGCAACTAGAACTCTTTCCCAGCCCCTAGACTTATAAGGGGTTGCTCTTCCCCGGCATTACTGAGCTGACAAGCTAACAAAAAAACTGGCAGATGAAATAGAGACTAATCATCTGTAGTAGTAACCCTGAACAAATCAATAATAAACTTGAACATAGAAAAATGGAGCACTCCACCATGCTAATGTGCAACACAAAATGATGAAAAATTATTTGAATAATAATTTTGAATAACTTCAATCTATGCAACACTTGTCTTAGATAAAACAAAAACATAACAAAATTTTATTACATCTTATTGATCAATGTATTTATTGACAGTGAATAAGGTATAATCTATCTGTGCATTGACTTTGCTTTCTCTTCCTCATCTCCTCCAATCACCATCTTTCCTGCTGCGACAAAGCTGTCCGAGTCGCGCTGGATCATGTCTAGTAAAAAATTCCTCACTTATACAAACTTCATATGGAGAACAATGAGATACCTTATCTATATGAAATTTAAACTAGTGAATAAAATCAAAAAAAACAAATAAAAAAAGTATGTTTTGATAAATATATAATACTGTAGTATATATGTACATATATACTATAGTATATATGTATATATATTATTGTAGTATTAAATATACATATATACTAAGTACATATATACTTAGTATATATGTACATATAATACTACAATAGTATATGTATAAATACTATACTAATATATGTGCGTATATATGTACGTATATATAGCATTTGCTGCTGCTGCTGCCACCGTAACTGCTGCTGTCACCGCCGCCGCCACTGCTACTGCTGTCACCGCCACCGGCACTGCTCCTGCCATCGCCACCACTACTGTTGCAATCGCCACCATTGCTACTGCCATTGCCACCACCCCTACTACTGCTGCTCCTACTGTAGGTGTTGCCGTTGATGCTGTCGCTGCTACAGTTGCATGTTGCTACTGCCATCGCCCCTTCTACTGTTGTCGTTGCTACTATTGCCACTGCTATTGGTGCCACTGTTGCTCCTACTACTCTTGTTGCTGCCGTTGTTGCCACTGATGCTCCTACTACCATTGATAATAAAATTGGGGTGGGCGATGATGTTCGACTAATGAACTTCCCTGTCAATCACTCGTTATGAGATTTAGCAAGTTTTTGAAAAGGCGGCGAGTTGCTTCTCCATAAAGAGGACCCGATCCTATTGGCACTCGTGGCCAGTAAAAATCAAGTAATGATTCATTTTTCGTTCCGATTGAATACAGTTTTGTGAGATGTTATAAAATTACACGACACTCCACGAGCATCATCATCATCATCCTAAGATCTATTACAATTATAACCAATCATTACAGAACCTAAAACATGAAAACTTGTTTCCTCATACATATGCTTTTTACCATGTGATAATTGCATATCTACACAAATACTATGAGATTTAAGACCAACCTCTGTCTGCCTGGCTGGCCTAAATAAGAAATATCTTCATTCTACAGCTTTGGGAAATGTCTACAAATAAATATTTGAGTGATGATGATGACCAGACCAGCCAGAGCAATTATATAATCAAACGCATATATGTGTGTATGTGAATGGGTGTATGTATGACAATATATTCATGTTTACAAATAATTATATGCACCCACTTATGTAGATACTCGGTATATACCTATGTATATACTCAGTATATACGTACATATATACCAAGTATACTCATACTTATATACTCAGTATATGTACATATACAATGCATGTCATGTGCTACATGACTTTGAAAAGAAAGATTAGCACACCACAAGAGCTAGCACATGAGACCTTGTATTGCACTGCCAAAACATCCAACTATGCATGGTATGTAGAAACCTAGTATCATTAACATATTGCACAGGCTTCAGACTTTACAAAAACTAATTGACAAATAGAAACTATAAATAGTCGCTAGGTGAAAATCAAAATAATAAATGCCCAGACTAATAGAATTTTTATCTTCCAAAAAAAACAAAAAAACAACACGTGCCAAAACAAAATAATACAATCTCCAATGACATTGATACTAATTCAATCACAACATGCTTTCTATCTTATAAATCTAACATTCTATTGAAGATAAATTTTCATCATGTATTTATTCTTCTGTGTGGAGTTGTACTTGGTCACTTTACAATGTTTGGTTGCATTAGGAATGAGGCACCAAAATGCATATATTTATATTATTGAACATGATATAAAAGTGGGGGAAATAAAAGTAATAATGCCGCCACCACCACCATCAATTCAACAAACCTTGCTACAACCCTTGATGTTTGTGTGCAGATGAAGAGTGTTAGATTACTACAAACCCTGACATATTTTGATTTTATGCAAACCATGCTAAATTCTACTTCATAATTTTGCAAACCTTACTGTCATAAATATATAATACTGTAATATATATGTACATATATATTGCAGTATATATGTACATATATACTGATAAATATGTACATATACTTATATAGCAGTATATATGTATACACTGGTATATATGAATATGCACATATATACTGGTATGTATGTACAAGTATTTATATGTACATATATACATAGTAAATGTACATATACACTATAGAGTATATGTACATATATACGTGTATAAATAAACACTATAGTATATATGTACATGTATGTACATTTACACTGCAGTGTATATGTAAAAGTATATACATATATACTGGTAAATACTTATACATATATACCAGTATATATGTATATGTACATATATTATATGTACATATACACTGTAGTGTACATGTACATATATTATATGTACATGTACATATATACTCAATCAAGTTTCACGTCTAAAATCATTTCGCTACTCAATGGATATTTTCATGTAGATATCGAGAGAATAAGCAAAGCACAAACTAGATGATAAGCAAAATTAAATAGAAATGCATAATAGTCTATAGAAGTTCATAAATCAGCCATGTAAGAAACATAATAGCAAACCTAATATGATTACAAGTTACAAATTTTATGAACATTTTTTCAGCATTCATTAGTTTAATAAGGAAAAAAAAGAAGTATGTGATGGTTATCATTCAAATCATACAGAATTTTGAGTCTGGTTTGCATTGATCCATAGCACCTATGCCTCATTTTAAGCAGCAGCAAACTCATGAGATTTGTATGATTTCATTACCAACTCATGTAGCTACCCCAAGTGTACCCAAAGAACTGAGAGTGTAAATTATTAAACAAATTGGAGCTTATATTACTTTCATTATTATAGAAACATTGTGATATGATTACAAGTTTCAAATTTTATGAATATTTTATCAGCATTCAATAGTTTTATATGAAAAAAGTAAGTAATAAATGATAGTTATCATCCAAATCATACCTAATTTTTGATGTTGTTTGCATTGATCCATAGCTCCAAGTAATTATAAGTAGTTATACATATATATATACAATGTTATAAACAAATATATAGATTTACATATATGTATACATATATGTATACATAGTTACAAATATAGTTATATTTATTTATATAGAGTATTATATAGTTATACAACTCTTTATATATAGTTATACACATATAGTTAAACATAATGTTGTATGTTGTTATACATGTAATTATAAATATAGTTACATGTGGTTATACATATAGTTAAACATATAGGTATACTTATATTTATACATGTAAGTATATATATTTATTCATATAATTTTATATATTTATACATATAGTTATGTATATGTATAGATATAGTAAAATACATTTTTATATACTAAGATATACAAATGTATATTAAATATAAGTTGTAAAATTTATATTTACATATAATTATGTATTAATCTTTTATAGTTATACATATAATAAGATATAATTATTGATAGTTAATTGTTATTATACATATAGTATATATAGATAAAAATATTTTTATATAGTTAAACATATAGTTATATATAGATATATTCATACAAATAGTTATACATAAATATATAATGTTATAAACAAATATATAAATTTACATATATGTATACATAGTTACAAATATAGTTATATTTAATTATATAGAGTGTTATATAGTTATACAATATTTATTTATAGTTATACACATATAGTTAAACATAATGTTGAATGTTGTTACACATGTAATTATAAATATAGTTATATGTGGTTATACATATAGTTACACATATAGTTATACTTATATTTATACATGTAGGTATATATATTTTACATATAATTTTATATATGTAAACATATAGTAATCGATAGGTATGTATATGGTAAAATACATTTTTATATACTAATATATAAAAATGTATATAAAATATATGTTGTTAATTATATTATTAAATATAGTTATGTATAATATTTTATAGTTATACATATAGTAAAAGACAATTATTCATAGTATATGTTCTTATACCTTAGGGATCCAATGGCAAAAGGACACAAATTAGAAAACAAAGAAGCTCGGCTTAGAACAGATCAGAGCAAAGAAAATGTGCTCTTGTATTTCAGGCATGTAATATATAAATATAAATACAATTTGCATCCCCCTAGAAACAGATGATATCACCGACATAACAGAACAAAACTCAGGCAAAGTAGGCAAAGATTAGATCCACATCTAGATATGTCAACAATATTTGTCTCATCCTGCTAAAATTGTTTATGACTGGCAAGCTATGTAATTGGAAAGCCAATCAAGGCCCTCATAGAGGCTCTCGCCAAAGATAGCAAACATGCTCTAAATGTACCATTGACATTGCAGAAGAGAGTGTAGTCCTACCTTGTCAGTAATTTCAGCTGCATTCATCGCATTGAGAAGATCTTGCTTATTGGCAAACATTAGAAAAACTACATCTCAAAGCTTTTCCTAATTTGGCATCCTATGCAACTCATCTCTGGCTTCAACAACACAATCTCTATCATTGTTGTCCACCACAAATATGAGACCTTGGGTATTTTGGAAGTAATCTTTCCAGAAAGGGTGAATCTTGTCTTGACCCCCAATATCCCACACAGTGAATTGATATCTTTCTATTCAACAGTTTCTACATTAAAGACAGTAGTAGGAATTGTGGTGACAATTTCACCAAGCTTCAACTTATATAGAATGGTTGTCTTACAGCCAGCATCAAGACCTAGCATCAAACCCTCATCTCCTTATTGGCAAATAGACAACTGAATAGCTTTGTGAATGCCAACCACATTTATTTTAATAAATCTCAATACCGTTGTCATATGGCAGTAAAGAGATCTGATGCGAGAAAGAAATAGAATTAATATACCTCAAGAGATGGTCACTAGAGAGCGAGGTCAACCTCTTTATGTTGTTATACCTATAGTATATATAATTAAAAATCAAGTTATATATAGTTGAACATATAATTATATATAGATATATGAATACAAGTAGTTATAAGTAGTTATACATTAATATATAGTTATAAATAAATATATAGATTTAATTATATCAATACATATATGTATACATAGATACAAATATAGTTATATTTAATTATAAATAGTATTACATAGTTATACAAATATTGATATATAGTTATACACATATAGTTATAAATATTTATGTAGTTAAATATATAGTTATATATAACATTTTTATAGTTATACATATAGTAAAATACAATTATATATAGTTATATATTATTATACATATGATATATTTTGTTAAAAATATAGTTATATAGAATAACACATATAGAGTTAAAATATTATATAGTTAAATAAATAGTTATATATAGTTATTAATATAGGTATAAAATTAGTGTACATTGTTACAAATATTGTTAATTATAATTATGAAGAGTTTTATATAGTTATACAGATATTTATAAATAGTTATCATAAACTATGATAACAACACACTCTCAAATGCCCAATTGAATTACACCACTATAGAGATAGAACTTATATCAACATTCTTTTCTTTTTGCAAGTTAATATCATATTTAGTGGGAACCAAAGTCATAGTATGTACTAGATATTCTATAATAAAATATCTTAAAGAAAAGAAAGATGTTAGGCCTAGATTAATTTGATCGATTTTACTATTACACTAGTTTGAACTAGAGATATTAGATAAAAAATGTACATATAATCAAAATTAAAAATATCTTATCAAGACTAGAAAAAGAAGATAAAAGAATTATTGAAGAAGATATAAGATAGATTTTTTTATTTGAACAAATTATAGTATTGAATGAAAATGTAACTCCATGGTATATAGTATTGAATGAACCTTATCATTGTAAGTAGTACTCTTATCAAAATTTGAGGCAAAGTGTTATAGATGGGAGATTAGTAGTATCTTGCAATAATGTCACTTTTTGCTCCTGCTCTCATGAATTTGTGCAACATGTTAATATTTATGTGCTCAAGTATTTTTTTTCCCAAAATTAATGTTGATATTTACATATATATGCATAAATATATATGTGCATATACACTGCCCTACACACACACATTTATACATCCATATACATTACTATACATTATATATCAGCAAACTCATTTTTGTACTTTTGTATATACTCACACATGTATCTGCATTTTCAAAGTAGAGTGTATATACTTGTATGCATGCATATACTACAGTACACACACACAAAAACAAACATATACCTATATACGTAATGTTTTTTTTTAAGTTACACATGAAACTATTATATATGTGTGTGTGTGTGTGTGTGTGCGTGTGTGTAAATGCATTTAAAATTTTTTGATTTTCAAAATTTATTTAAAATAAAATATTATATATTGTAAACAATTTATAAAATATTGTAAATTCTTTATATTTAAAACAAACATTTGTGTGTGTGTGTATGCGTGTGTGTATGTGTGCGTGAGTGTGAAAAGTGTATTAATGCATAAAATGAAATTATGAATTAAATATATGAGCTTCAATTTTATTCAAATAGTTTTTTTTATATTTATATTAAAATAACTATTATTATACTCATATAAATAAATGAAGTTGGCATATTTGTAAATTATTTTGTTTTTATAATTATGTTAAAAATGAAAATATAGTTCATAAACAGATAATATTGTTTTTGTTTTTCTAAATAATTTTTTTAAAAAATATTAATGTCAATGATAAATTTGTAACTATTATTTATTTTTATTAATAATTTTTTAGAAACTTTAATATTCAAACAAATATAATGTAGTGCATATAAATACATGTATTTAATATTTTGTAAAAAATCAATTATTTCTTTAATTATGTTCAAACAAAATAGATTACAATAAAAATATATGAGTAAATTTTTCTACAAGAAATTATTTTTTTTATTTTATATAAAATATATAAATGACCATATAAGTATATGAATTTGTTTTTTAAAATAATTATTTTTAAATTTTTTTTCAAATTGAAAACATGACAATATTTTTTTTGTAATTAATAGATACATTTAAAACATTATTTATTAATAATATATATAACATATTGAATATTATGAAGTGCATATTTTATTTTGTAAATAATTTTGTTTTTTAAGTTTTATTTTTGTAAATTGAAACTACATCACATATATATTTTAGAAATTTTTTATAATATTTATTTCACAACTATATTGTTATTTGTTTTGAAATTTAAAACATGAATTTTAACAAATGAATATTTTTTTAGAAATCAATTTTAGTTAAATGATATTAAGTGAAACAAAAATACAAACCCTAAACATATTAAATCATAATGATTTATACAACATATAAAAATACAATAAAAATACATATAATGTTGAAAAAATTAAATTTAAGTTCCTAAAATATATGGGAAAATGATAAAGATTTATACAATATACAAAAAAATATGTATGAATGCGATGAATGATATGAATGGATATTATGTTTCTGAAGCATGTAGTTATACATGTTTTAGATGTTGCTATATATAGTTTTTGATGTAATTATATATATTTAGACATATGTATTGATGTATATAAATAAATTTATATAATATAGTAATATGCTGATATACATATTGTTAAATACATTTATATATATATATATATATGTATGTATGTATGTATATTAAATATATGTTGTTATATTTATATATAGTTATGTTTATGTATACTATTTTTATAGTTATAAATATAGTAAAATACACTTATATATTTATGTGTTATTACTCTTGGGTTCATCATATTTACATAAATTATTATTTAAATATTAAATATGTTGTTAAATACACACTGCTCACCACAAACACCAACACCCATTTTGTGATTAACATCGAAAATCACAAGACTATCGAGTGGAAAAAACATGGAAATCAAATCAGCATACCTACTGTGCAACATCAAAATCCACACAATGAGGATGCATTATATCACACATGAATGAAGTATGTATACGAATCAGTTTATAAATGCAATCCAAGCTTACCATTGTGATTAATGAAGAAAAATTTTGAAATAAAAATAAAAGAATCAAAATATACACTCTTGCATTAAGATTATCGATTAAGAATTAGGGTAGAAAATATACCTCAAATTAATAAGAAATCCTCGCTTAGTTTTCGATTAGGTTTTGATGCATCGGTGTCAAGAGATAGAGGTGGACTACGAAGGACTTAGGTGCTTGTTAGAGTTGTCTCTTGAGTCTCGACAACAAGTGACTAAAATTACCAAAATATATTAAATTATTCATTATAAAAACATTTAATAAACAATAAATATATAAAATACATAAAGGCTCATTTTTTTATTTATTATCAAAATATTTTCGAAAAAAATTCATGTGTGTGTAGCAAGGTACACATGAAAAACAAACACCATACAATTTTTTATTATAAAATTAATTAAAAAATAAATATATAAATAATTTCAAAAAATATATGGTTAGCCTTATAACAAAAAAAAATCAAAAAGCTACAAAATATACAAACTTAATATAATAAGACATACATGAAAAGATAATTTATCTTCTAGCCACTCTCCTAGGAGTTATAAAATACTTTTTATGTTAAAAGATATATAAATATATATATTTTATGGTTATAAATTTTTAAGAATTCATATTAATTTTATAAAGATAATATGAAATAATTTTAAAGGCATAAAATTTCATATTATTTGATATCATTTATAATTTTTAAAATTCTAAAAATTACTTAAAGTTAGAAGATAATTAAAAAAAGTTATATTTATTATTTTAATAAAGATTGAATATTAAAAGCTAATAGTATAAATATTTCTCAATTTTTTTAATTCTTATAAATTTTAGTAGGAGAAAACATCTATATATTTATTTTTAAATATTAATTCATTTTCTTTTAAATTTAATGAAAAACTTTAAAATTTTAATATAATTCAAGATTTTTAAATTTTGTATTACTTATTTTTTTAAAAGTTTTCTATAATCATAAAATGTTTTTATACTTATAATTATATTAATATTTATTAGTTTATTCGTCAATTCAAATATTTTGAATATATTTTCTATTTAATCATACAATGATTTATTTTACCTTTATATTAGTAGACATTTTAATGTATGTTCATTTAATTTTTAAAATATCTTTAAAAATTATTATAATTATAAAATTAATTATTTAATGTTACTTTAATACAAATTTTTAAATTTCTTATTTAAAAATTTTAGAAAAATTTTTTGAATAATTTTTTTGAATATTTATAATCATAAATTTTATTATTTTTGTCATTATTAATATAATTTTTTTGTATTTTTATATTTTTTAAATTATTTTTTATAATATCCTTTTTTTATAATTTTATGAGGAGAATGTGTCTTTCAAAGATCGCTCATCTATAGATCATAACATACATTTGATAAACAAAATTAAATAAAATATTAAAACAAATAAAAAATAAATAATTAAAGATAGGCTAGAAAAATTTTGTCACTAAATCCATCGCTATATCCACAATCTAATTAGTAGTAAATTTTCATCGCTAAATATGTCACTATATTCTATATTTTATTAGCTAGAGAAATTACGTCGCTATATCAATCACTATTTTCTAGATGAAATTAGATAGGGAAATTCCGTCACTAAAATAGTCACTATATTTCGGATAAAATTAGCTAGTGAAATTCAGTAACTAAATCTGTCTATATATTCTGGTTGTAATTAGCTAGGAAAATTCCTTCGCTAAATGTGTCACTAAATTTTATGATTTTCTTTGTACAGAATTCACATCGCTATTCCGTCACAAATCAATCATATTTTAGCTAGGGATTGATCCCTTGATAAATTTCTCTGGCTAAATTTCACTAGCTTAATGAATATTTTCTTGTAGTGACTATTTGTCTATCTATCTATCTATATATCTATCTGTAATCTATATATTTATTTATATATTTATCTATCTAACTAACTATCTATTTATCTATCTATCTATTTATTTATATATCTATATGTATATCTATCTATCTATATATGTATCAATCAATTTGTGTATTGATTTATCTATCTATCTATATATATATATATATATTTGTCAATCTATCTATTTTTTTTTATCTATTTAATTATTTGACTATCTATAAGTCTATCTATCTATCAATATATCATCTATCAATCTATTTATCTATCTATCTATCTATATGTTTATATATATGTCTATTAAATAATCTATCTATCTATCTATATATCTAACTAACTATCTATCAATTTATTTGTCTATCGACATGTCGATCTATCAAAATATCATTCTATCTATATTTTAATTTATCTATATATCTACCTTTTTTTCTATCTATCTATTTATCTATATATCGATCATTCTATTTATAAATCTGTCTATCTATCCATATATCTATCTGTCTCTCTAACAATCTAATTATCTTTCTAAATAACTATCTATCTATCTATATATATATATAACTATTTGTATATCTATCTATCTTTCTATATCTCTGTCTATCTATTTATTTATCTACCTATCTATTTATATATCTGTCTCTCTGACTATATATCTGTCTTATCTATCTATATATCAATTTATCAATCTATTTGTCTATCTATCTTTCAATCTATCTATTATATCATTTATCGATCTATCTTTATATTTTTTTTTCTATTTATCTGTGTATCTATTTGACTATCTATCTGTCTATTTTTATGTCTATTTATCTATCTAACTATCTATCTATCTATATGTCTTCCAATCTATTTATTTTTCTATCTATTATCTATATATTTATCTATCTATTTGTCCTTCTTTATGTATATCTATCAATCTATCAATATGTCTATTTATCTATCTAGCGATCTATCTATATATGTGTCTATTTATTTGTCTAACTATGTATTTAGCTATTTATATATCTATCATCTATCTATATTTCACTCTATCTATCTAAAAATTGGTATGCCTATCTGTCAATCTATCTGTCAATCTATCTTTCTATCTATCTATTTGTCTCTCTTTCTATCTATCTATTTGTATATCTATCTATTAGTATATCTATATAATGATCTATCTATTGATCTATCAATCAATATTACAATCTATTTTCGATCTATCTTTCTAACTATTTATCTATTTATATGTCTATTTGACTATTTATCAATTTGTCTATAAATTTGACTATTAATTTGGCTATCATTCTATCAAACAATCAATCTATATATCTATCTAATTATTTATATATCATCTATCTACCTATCTTTATGTCTATCTATCTCTATATCCATCTATATATTTACATGTCTATCTTTTTGTCTATATATATGTCAATCCATTTGTCAATCTTTCTGTCTATATATCTATCTATATATATATCTATCTATATGTTTATCTATCTATCCTTCTTTCTATCTATCTGTTGATATATTTATGTATCAATCAATCATTCTATCTACCTATCTATCTATTTATCTACTTATCTATCTATCTACCTATCTATTTAATTATTTGTCTATCTATTTATTTATCTAATTATCTATCTCTCTATATTTTTATCTATTTATTTGTCTATCTATCTATCTATTTGTCTATCTATCTATATATTTGTCTTTATATTTATTTATCTATCTTACTATCAATTTGTTTATCTATCTATCTATTTATCTGTCAATCTATATGTATAATCATCTATCTATATACATGTTAATCTATTTGTATATCTATATGTCTATATATCTATATATCTATTTGTCTATCTATCTATATATCTATCAATCTATATATTTGTCTAAATATAAGTCTAGCTATCTATCTATCTATATATCAAATTATCTATCTATTTATCATTATGTCTATCTATCTATATATCTATCAATATGTATATCTATTTCAGTATATATTTGTCTATATATCTATCCATTTATCTATCTATCGATCTACTATATATATCTATATCTAACTATCTATCTAATTATCTGACTATCTATTTTCTATCTTTCTATCATTATGAATACCTATCTATTTATCTATCTTCTATCAATCTGTCTTTTAATCTATCTATCTATCTATTTATCTATCTCTTTATTTACCTGTCTATCTATGTATATATTTGTCTATCTATATGTATATAAATCTATCTATCTATTTATCTATTTGTCTATCTATCTGTCTATTCATCTGTCTCACTATATATCTATATATTTGTTTATCTATTTGGCAATCTATCCATCATCCATCTATATGTCTATCTATTTGTATGTGTGTGTATGTATATATATATATATATATATATATATATATATATATATTTCTAGCTATTTGTTTATCTATATGTCTATGTAATTATCTTTATATTTGTCTCTAAATCTTTAAATCTATCTGTCTATCTATCTATGAATCAATCTATCAATCTATTTATCTTTTTGTCTATCTATTTGTCTATCTATCTATTCATCAGTTTATCTATTTGTCTATTTTTCTGTCAATCAATCAATCTATCTATCTTTCAATTTGTGTACTAATCTATCTATTAATTTATTTATAAATATATCTATCAAACTAATTATTAATATGTCTATCAATATGTTTATCAATTTGATTATCTATATATATACCTATCTATTTGTCTATTTTTTTTTCTATCTATTTATCTTTTTGTCTATCTATTTATCTTTTTGTCTATCTATCTATCCATATATTTGTCTATCTATTCATATAACTTTCTATTTTTATATATATCAATCTATTTATCTATCTATGTATCTATATTTTGATCTATGTATATATGTGTCTATCAATCTCTCTAATTATATATCTATCTGTCTGTCTAACTATCTATCTATTTGTTTATTTATATTTTAATATATCTATCAAACTACATTTCAATTGATATGTCTATCAAACTATCTATCTTTATGTCGATTATATCTATCTAACTAGTTATCAATCTATCTATTTATATTTCTATCTGTCTATCTATCTATTTATCTATTTGTATATCTATATATCTATATATCTATATATAAATCTATCTATCTAAATGTGTATCTATATGCATTTCTATCTATCTATGAATTTGTATATCTATATGTCAATCTATTTTCTTTCTATGTGACAATCAATCTATCTATATATTTTCGTTCTATTAGTATATATATCTATATATCTGTGTGACTCTATTTCTGTCTATCTATCTATATATTTAATTGTCTTTTTATTTTTCTATGCATCTATTGATATATCTATCAATCTATTTGTTTATCTTTCTGTCTATGTATATTTCTACATATTTATCTATCTATCTATATATCTATTTGTCTATCTATCTATTTATCTCTCTATATATTTGTCTATTTATATGTCTATTTATCTTTCTATCTATATGAATCTTTATCTATATAATTATATATCTATCAATCTATTTGTCTGTCAAATTATCTATTTATTTATCTATTTATATATCTATCTATTGATGTCCCTATCTATATATCTATATGTCATTATATCTATCTCTTTATCTATTTTTCTCTATCTATCTATCTATCTGTATATCTATATTTCATTATATCTATCTATATATCTATTTATTTATCTATCAATCTAATTATCTATCTATTTATTTAACTATTTGTCTATCTATCTTTGTGTCTATCAATTTTTTCTATCTATCTGTTTATCTATTTTTTATCTATCTATGTTTCTATCTATATGTCCATCTATTTGCTGATCTATATCTATATTTATCTATCTATCCATTTGTCTATATATCTATCTATCTATTTGTATATCCATCTATCTATAAAATTGTCTATCTATATGTCTAACTATCTATCTATCTATCTACCTATCTATCTATAAATCTATAAATCAATCTATCAATCTATTTCGTTATCTATATATGTCTATTTATCTATCTATTTATTTAGATATATATCTGTCTGTATATCTATCTATCTTTCAATCTATTTGTCTATTAATATGACAATCTGTCTGTTTATCTATATATATATATATATATATATATATATATATATATATATATATATATATATATCTATCTATCATATATCTGTCTGTCTGTTTGTCTATCAATCTATATATTTATTTGTCTATCTATCTATTTATCCATTTGTCTATCTATATTTATTTAAATCTATCAATCTATCATTTTGTCTATCATTCTATCTATCAATTTTTTTTCAATATTTATATCAATCAATCAATCAATCTAATTATCAATATGTCTATCAATCTATCTATCAATCTGTCAATCAATCTACTTATTTATCTATTTATCTATCTATATGTATGTCTATCTATGCATCTATATATTATCCTATCTATTGATCTATCCATATATTTTTATATTTTTTTTATATATCTATCTATATATCGATCTATCTATATATGTGTCTATTTATTTATTAAGTATCTCTCTTTCTATCTATTTATTTGTCAATCTATTTGTCTAATTATCTAGCTAAGTATTTTTTTATCTATCTATTTATCTGTCTATATATCTATTTATCTATCATTATACTTGTCTATATTTGAATTTATCTATTTATGTATCCTTATATCTATCAAATTATCTATCTATCTGTTAAACTACTTATCTATCAATCTACCTATCTATATGTCATCTATCTGTCTATCTATCTAACTATCTATCTGTCTATCTAGTTATATATCTATCTATCTATCTACCTATCTATTTTTTATATATCTGTATATCATTCTATCTATCTATTTGTCTTTCTATCTTTCTATTTCTATGTCTATTTATATGTCATTATATCTCTCTATATATTTGTCTATATATCTAACTATTTATTTATCTATTTATCTATTTATTTATCTATCTATCTGTCTATCTATCTGTCTATCTATCTATCTATCTATCTATCTTTTTATCTTTCTATCTATATGTCTATCTATCTATTTGTCTATCTATTTGTATATCTATTTGTGTATTAATTTATCTATCTATTTGTCTATCTATCTGTCTAACTACATATCTTTTGATATACCTATCTATCTGTCTATTAATCAATCTATCTATCAATCTATTTATCTATCTATATATGTTTTTACCTGTCTATCTATCTATCTATTTATCTATCCATTTGTCTATCTATCTCTCTATCTATTTATTTGTTTATCTAGCTGACTATCTTTTAATTTATCTATTTATCAATATTTTTATCTATCTAATTTTCTATTGATTTGTAATATATATATTGATCTATATGTCTATCTATCTATATATCTATATGTCTATCTATTTATTTATGTATCCATTGACCTATCTATTTATCTATCTATCTATCTATGTGTCAAACTATCAGTTTATTAGTCTATATATATATATATATATCTATCTATCTATCTATCTATCGAACTATCTTTTTATCCATATGTTTGTCTTTATTTCTATCTATCTATTTGTCTATCAATTTGCCTATTTTGTTGTCTATCTAACTATCTATCTATTTATTTTTCTAGCTATCTATCTATTTGTCTATCTATTTCTCTAACTATCTATTTGTCTATTTATGTGGCTATGTATTTGTCTATCTATCTATCCATGTATCTATCTATCTAACAATCATTCAATCTATCTATCTATTTATCTATCTATAATTCTATATATCTATCTATCTATTAATCAATCAATTTATCTCTCTATCAATATGTCTATCAATCAATATATTTAATCTAACTATCAATCTATATACCTATCTTTGTACCAATTCATCTATATATCTTTCTATTTATCTATCAATATTTCTATCAATTTATCTTTTAGTCTATTTATTTTTATCTATATCTTTATATCTTCATTTTTATCTTTTATCTATATGTCTATCTATTTGTCTGTAAATCTATCTATCTATCTATCTCTCAATAAATCTATCTATCTATATATCTATTTGTCTATTTATCTATCTATCTATCTATTAATTTGTCTATTTTTTTGTTGATCTATCTCTTTATCTATCTATTTTTCAATCTATATGTCGATCTATCTGTATATCATTCTGTCTATCTATCTATCTGTCTATCTGTATATCTATCTGTTTATCTATGTCTGTCTGTCTGTAAATCTATATATCTATCTATCTGTCTGTCTGTCTATCTATCTATCTGTCTGTCTATCTATCTATCTGTCTGTCTATCTATCTCTCAATAAATCTATCTATCTTTATATCTATTTGTCTATTTATCTATCTATCTATCAATTTGTCTATCTTTTTGTCGATCTATCTCTTTATCTATCTATTTGTCAATCTATATGTCGATCTATCTGTATATCATTCTGTCTATCTATCTATCTGTCTATCTGTCTATCTATCTGTTTATCTATCTATCTGTCTGTCTGTCTGTCTATCAATATATCTATCTATCTATTTATCTCTCTCTCTCTCTCAATATCTGTGTATCTATCTAACTATATATTTATTTATCTATCTGTCTATCTAACTATCTTTCCATCTATCTATCTATCTATCCATATGTCTATCTGTTTGTCTATCTATCAGTTTATATATTTATCTATCTAGATGTCTATTTAACTATCTGTCTATCTCTCTCACAATAAAACTATCTCTCTATGTATCTATTTGTATATCTATTTATCTATCGATCTATCAATTTGTCTATCTTTTTTTCAATATATCTATCTATCTATCTATTTCTCAATCTATATGTCAATCTCTCTGTATATCATTCAATCTATCTATCAGTCGATCTATCTGTCTATCTATCTATCTATTTGTACATCTAGATCTCTATCTATATATCTATCTCTTTATAAATTAATCAATCAATTTGTCTGTCTATCTATCTATCTATCTATATGTCTAACTTTTTTTTATCTATCTATATATGTCTATGTATCTATCTAAATATATGTCTATATGCCTATCTATCTAAATATATGTATGTCTGCCTATCTATCTATCTATCTATATATTTGCCTATCAATCTGTCTATTAATCTGTCTATCAATCTATTTATCAATCAATCTATCCATTTGTATATCTGTCTATCTATCTCTTTATATATTTGTATATCTATCTATCTATCTATCTATTTATCTATCTATTTATGTATCTATCTGTCTATCTATCTCCCTATCTATTTATGTATTTGTCTATTTCTCTATTTGTCTAACTAACTAACTATCTATCTATCTATGTATCTAACTATCTATCTATCTATTAATCTATCCTTCAATATATCTATCTATATTTCTTTCTTTCAATCTTTCTATTTATCTATCAATTTATATGTGTGTTTATTGATCAATCTATCTCTATATCAATCTATTATTCTTTCCATATGTCTATCTATGTGATTGTCTATATATCTAACAATCTATCTATCTAAGTATCTATTTATCTATTTGTCTGTCTGTATATCTATTTATCTATCTCTCTATCATGTTGTCTATCTATATGTCTATCCATCTATCTATCTCCCTCTCTCTTAGTTTATGTATCTATCAATCTATATGTATATCTAAATGTTTATCTATTTATCTATCTATTTTTTGTCTATCTATCTATTTATCTACTTGACTATCTATCTGTCTGTCTTTCTATCTTTTTGTTTATCTATTTGTCTAATAATATATCTATCTATCTATCTAACTATATATCTATTTATTTATCTATTTATCTATTTGTCTATCAATGTATCTATATATCTATCTATCTATTTATCTTTATATTTATCTATCTGTCTATCTATCTGTCTAACTATTTAAGTATCTATCTATCTATCTATCATTCTGTCTAACTATATGTCTATCTATATTTCTATCTATATAATTATCTATCTATCTATATGTCTATATATATGACTATTTATCTATCAATCATTCTATTTATCTATCTGTATATCTGTCCCTCTAACTATCTATCAGTATATCTTTCTATCTATTTATCTAACTATATGTCTATCTATCTTTCTATCTATCTGTCTATATATCTTTCAATCTAACTATCTATCTAACTATCTATAGATCTATTTGTTTATCTATCTATCTTTCTATATTTCTATCTATCTATCTATTTGTTTATCTGTCTATCTGTCTATCTGTCTATCTGTTTGTATATCTTTCTATAATTCTATCTATCTATATTTCTAACTATAATTTTATCTATCTATTTGTTTATCTATCTAGCTATCTTTATATCTTTATATTTGTCTATCTATATGGCTATCTATTTCTTTATCAATTTGTCTCTATATCTTTTTGTCTATTTATCTTCTATCTATCTATCTTTATATCAAATTGTCTATTTATCTATCTATCAATATGTCTATCAATCTTTCTATTAATCTATCTATCCATTACTACAAGAAAATCTTCATTTAGCTAGGGAATTTTAGCTAGGGATCAATCCCTAGCTAAATTCCGAGGGATTTTCTAGGGAATAGCAAGTAATTTATGATTTTTCATTGAATTATAATTTTCAACGGATTAACGATGGATTAGCGATCGAATATTTTACGTAAATTTAGCTCATGAAAAGTGAGGAATTTAGCAACGGATTAGAGATGCAATATTTTTGTAAATTCTGCTCAAGAAAAGCGGGTAATTTAGTAATGGATAAGCGACAAAATATTTGCGTAAATTTCACTCCAAAAAAAGCAGGGAATTTAGCAATGGATTTAGCGATGGAATTTCTCTAGCTAATAAAATTCTAAATATTGCAATGGATTTAATGATGGATTTTTCCTAGCTAACAAAATCTCGAATTTAGCGATGAATTTAGCGATGGAATTTCTCTCCCTAATTACATCCGGAACATAGCGATAGATTCTAGTGATGGAATTCCCTAGCTAATTATATCCAAAACATAGCGATGGATTTTAGCGATTAATTTAAGCGACGGAATTTCTCTAGCTAATTACATCCCGAAATATAGCTACAGATTTAGCGATGGAATTCCCTAGCTAATTACATACTAAATATATCGATGGATTTTAGTGATAGAACTTCCCTAGCCAATTACTTTTTGAATATAGTGATGGACTTTAGTGACATAATTTCTCTAGCTAATTAAATTAAGAAAATATCGACAGATTTAGCGACGAAACTTTCCTAGCTAATTAAATCCAAAATATAGCGATTGATTTAGTGACCCAACTTTCCTAGCTAATTAAATCCCAAATATAACGACAGATTTAGCGATTACATTTCCCTAGCTAATCTTTAATTATTTAATTTTTTTAATTTATTATTAGTTTTAATATTTTATTTAATTTTATTTATTAATTGTATGTTAATGGTCTATATACAAGTCCTAAAAGACACATTCTCCTCATAAACTTATAAAAAAGGATATTATAAATAAATAATTTAAAAAATATAAAAATACAAAAAAAAATTATATTAATAAAGACTAAAATAACTATTTTTATGATGTATTAATTTTTTGAAAAAGTATACTATAAATTTGTTTAAAATTTTTAATTAAAAACATAAAAATTTATATAAAAGTAAGATCAAATAATTAATTTTATAATTATAATAATTTTTAAAGATATTTTAAAAAATAAATGAACATACATTATAATTTCTACTATTATAAATGATAATTAATATTTTGTATGATTAAATAGAAAATATTTTCAAAAATATTTGAATTGATGAATAAACTAGTAAATATTAATATTATTACCAGTATAAAAAAATTCTATGATTATAAGAAACTTTTAAAAAAATAATTACTATAAAATTTAAAAATCTTGAATTAAAATAAAAATTTAATTTTTTTAGTAAATTTAAAAGAAAATAAATTGATATTTATAAATTAATACATAGATGTTATCCCCTACTAAAATTTATATAAATTAAATAATTGAGTAATACTTTTACTATTAGCTTTTAATATTCAGTCTTTATTAAAATAATAAATATAATTTTTTTAATTATCTTCTCACTTTAAGTAATTTTTAGAATTTTAAAATTTATAAATGATATCAAATAATAAGAAAATTTATGCCTTTAAAATTATTTGATATTATCTTTATAAAAATTAATAAGAATTCTTAAAATTTTATAACCATAAAATATTTATATTTATATATTTTTTAACATGATGAGTATTTAATAACTTTTAGGAGAGTGACTATAAGACATATTATTTTTTCATGTATTTCTTATTATATGAAGGTCGTAATTTTTGTAGCTATGTATTTTTTTTTGTTATATGGCTAAATATTTATTTTTTGAAATTGTTTATATATTTAGTGTTTAGTTAATTTTATAATTAAAAATTATAAGGTATTTGTTTTTCATGTGCACCTGGCTACACGCACATGAATTTTGTTGAAAATAATTTGATAATAAATAAGCAAAATGAGTATTTTTGTATTTTATATTTTTATTGTTTATTTAATGTTTTTATAATGAAAAACATTTTGGTAATTTTAATAATTTTGGTAATTTTGTAATTTTTTTTTCAGCTAAACATTTGTTGTCGAGACTCGAGAGACAGCACCTAAGTCCACTACAGTCCGCCTCTATCTCTCGACACCAATTCATCAAACCCTAATCAAAGAGTAAGTGGGAATTTATTGTTGATTTGAGGTATATTTTCTACCCTAATTCTTCATCTATTATCTTAATGCAAGTGTGTGCGTTTTGATTCTGTTTTTTTCCCAAAATTCTTTTTCTTTTATCACCACGGTATGCTTGGATTGCTTATATAAACTTATTCATATACATACTTCATTCATTTGTAATATAATGTGTTCTCATTCGTGGATGTTGATGGTGCACATCAGGTATGCCAACTTGATATCAACATCAATATATATAACTATATATAAAAAGTATCCATAAACATCAATATGCATGTGTGATATAATTCGAATTTCTTATATAAGTGTATTTTACAATAACTATAACTATAAAAATAGTATACATAAACATAACTATATATAAATATAACAACATATATTTAATATACATACATACATACATATACATACATACATACATACATACATACATACATATATATATCAATCTATATCTATATCTATATCTATATCTATATATCTATCATAATTCTATATATGATACATTAAATATACATGTCATGTATTTCAAATATAATTAGTAGTATACAGATAATTTTATATACATATTTTACACAAATAAATGTATTCTGACTTTATGATAGGCTTTTAATAATGTATATTTGAAATTTGTAAGTCATTATTATGAAAAACACATTTAATAAAAATATCTATTATTCCATAATGTCGTGCCTCCCCAATAAGTATAATTACATTAATATTTGTAAACTATATTTTATGCATGGCTTTATGTATAGAGAAAAACACACTCTTATAAAAATGTAAGAGTCTATTTAATATTTGTAAATTTATAGTATAGTCACATTAATATCTGTTAATGTCAAATTAATATCCGTAAACATTTATTGACTAGTTTTCAATTAGTTCAAAATTAAATGTAATAGGCTTTATGTATACTGATACTAGTTTACATGACATTTAAATATAGGTATATATTTGACTATACTTTAATTACTATGTTTAATTAAATGCCACATAGGTTCCCTTATAAATACCCTAGTTTTGACTATCAATATGATTCATATTGGATTAAAATATATAAGATATCCAGCTCATCTGACATACATACATACATACATACATATATATATATATATATATATATATATATATATATATATATATATATATATATATATATATATCTCTCTCTCTATATCTATATCTATATCTATATCTATATCTATATCTATATTTATATGTAAATTTATTATATATTATTATATTTATATATAGTTATGTTTAAGTATACTATTTTTATAGTTATAGATAGAGTAAAATAGACTTATATAAGAAATTCAAATTATATTAGATATGCATATTGATGTATAGTTATGTTTAAATACAATTATTGATATGAGAAACTTAAATGTATACAGATTTATACATTTATATACAATTATATATAAATGTATTTAATAATACATATATTAACATATTACTATATATAAAAGTATTTATCTACATCAATACCTATATATAGACATGTGTCTAAATATATATAATTACATGAAAAACTATATATAACTACAACTACAACATGTATAACTACATGCTTCGGAAACTTATTATCCATTTATATCATTCATCTCATTCATACATGTTTTTTTGGATATTGTATACATCTTTATCATTTTCCCATATATTTTAGGAACTTAAATTTAATTCTATCAACCTTAAATGTATTTTTATTGTATTTTTATATGTTTGTATAAATCATTATGATTTAATATGTTTAGGGTTTGTATTTTTGTTTTACTTAATATCATTTAACTAAAATTGATTTCTTATAAAAAATGTTCTTTTTTTAAAATTCATGTTGTAAATTTCAAAACAAATTATAATATGTTTGTTTAATTAATTTTATAAAAAAATTCTAAAATATATATATGATGTAGTTTCAATTTACAAAGATAACACTTTTCAAATAAAATTTATTTACAAAATAAAATTTGCACCTCATAATATGCAATATGTTATATTTATTATAAATAAACAATGTTGTAATGTATCTATTAATTACAAAAAAAAATCATTATCATGTATTCAATTTGAAAAAGAAATTTAAAAATAATTATTTAAAAAAAATTCAGATATTTATATGGTCATTTATTTATTTTGAATAAAATAAAAAAAAATAATTACTTGCAGAAAACTTTACTCATATATTTATATAGTAATCTGTTTTATTTGAACATAATTAAAGAAAAAATTTATTTTTTATAAAACATTAAAGGCATGTATTTATATTCACTACATTATATTTGTTCGAATATTAAAGTTTCTAAAAATTTATTAATAATAATAAATAATATGTACAAATTTATCATAGACAATATTTTAATAAAAAATATATATAGAAAAACAAAAATAATATTTTCTATTTACGAACTATATTTTCATTTTTATCATATTTGTAAAAATAAAATAATTTACAAATATGCTAACTTCATTTATTTATTTGAGTATATGGTAGTTATGTTAATATATATATTCAAAAAACAACTATTTGAATAAAATAGAAGCTGATATATTTAATTCATAATTTCATTTTATGCATTAATATGCTTCATACACACACACACACACACACACATACACACACGCATACACACAACACACACACGTATACACACACACATACATGCACACACACACACACACACACACACACACACGCACAAATATTTGTTTTGAATATAAAGAATTTACAATATTTAATAAATGTGTATAATATATAATATTTTATTTTAATTAAATTTTCAAAATCAAAAAATTTTAAATACTTGTACACACACACACACACACACACACATAATAGTTTCATGTGTAACTTTAAAAATACATTACGTAAATAGGTGTGTGTGTGTGTGTGTGTGTGTTTGTTTGTGTGGCTGTACAGTAGTATATGCATGCATACAAGTATATACACACTACTTTGAAAATGCAAATACATGTGTGAGTATATACAAAAGTACAAAAATGAGTATGCTGATATATAATGTATAGTAATGTATATGGATGTATAAATGTGTGTGTGTGTAGGCCGGTGAATATGCACATATATTTATGCATATATATGTAAATATCAACATTAATTATGAAAAAAAAAATTCTTGAGTACATAAATAGTAACATGTTACACATATTTGTGAGAGCAAAAGCAAAAAGTGTTATTTTTACAAGATACTAATAATCTCGCATCTATAACACTTTACCTCAAAATTTGATAAGAGTACTACTTGCAATGATAAGGTTCATTCAATACTACATACCATGGAGTTACATTTTCATTCAATACTATAATTTATTTAAATAATATTGTCACCACAATTCCTTCTATTGTCGTCAATGTAAAGATTATTGGATACGAAAACATCAATTTCGCTGTGTGGGATGTTGAGATTCATCCTTTCTGGAGGGATTACTTCCAAAATACCGAAGGTATCATATTCGTGGTGGACAAAAATGATAGAGATCAAGTTGTTGAAGCCAGTGATGAGTTACATAGGATGTCAAACAAGGAAAAGCTTCAAGATGAAGTTTCGATGGTGTTTACCAATAAGCAAGATCTTCCCAATGCGATGAATGCGGCTGAAATTACTGACAAGCTAGGACTTCACTCTCTTCACAAATGTCATTGGCACATTTAGGACACCTATACTACCAATGGCGAGGGCCTCTTTGAGGGTCTTAATTGGCTTTCCAATTACTTGGCCAGAAAGTCATAAACAATTTTAGCAGGTTGAGACAAATATTGTTGACATATCTAGATGTTGATCTAATCTTTGCCTATTTTGCTTGAGTTTTGTTCTGTTATATGGATGACATCATCTGTTTCTAGGGGGATGCAAATTGTATTTATATTTATATATTGCATGCCTGAAATACAAGACCGCATCAACTTTGTTTTGATCTATTGTAAGCCGAACTTGTTTGTTTTCTGATTTGTGTTCTTTTGCCATTGGATCCCAAAGGTATAAAAACATATACAATGAATAATTGTCTTTGACTATATATATACCTATAAAATATTATCCATAACTATATTTAAAAATATAATTAACAACATATATTTAATATACATTTTTATATATTAGTATATAAAAATGTATATTACCATATATATACCTATAGATAACTATATGTATACATATATAAAATTATATAAAAAATATATATATACCTACATGTATAAATATAAGTATAACTATATGTTTAACTATATGTATAACCACATTTTAACTATATTAATAATTACATGTATAATAACATACAATATTTTGTTTAACTATATGTGTATAACTATATACAAATATTTGTATAACTATATATAAATATTTGTATAACTATATAACACTCTATATAATTAAATATGACTATATTTGTAACTATGTATACATATATGTAAATCTATATATATATATTTATAACTTTATATATTTATGTATAACTATTTGTATGAATATATCTATATTTAACTATATGTTTAACTATATATAAATATTTATAGCTATATATACTATATGTATAATAACATATAACTATAAATAATTGTTTCTTATTATATGTGTAACTATAAAAGATTTATACAGAATTTTATTTAAATATATAATTTACAACTTATATTTAATATACATTTGTATATATTAGTATATAAAAATGTATTTTATATATCTATACATATACATAACTATATGTTTAAATATATAAAATTATATGAATAAATATATATACCTACATTTATAAATATAAGTATACCTGTATGTGTAACTATATGTATAACCACATGTAACAATATTTATAATTACATGTATAACAACATACAACATTATGTTTAATTATATGTGTATAACTATATATAAATATTTGTAAAACTAAATAAAACTATATATAATTAAATATAACTTTTTTTAATTATTTATACATATATGCAAATCTATATATATGTTGATAACTTTGTATACATTTATGTATAACTACTTATAATTACTTGGAGCTATGGATCAATGCAAAATAGCCTCAGAAATCAGGTATGATTTGGATGATAGTTATCATGTGTTACTTTCTTTTTCTTTATAGAACTAATGAATGCTGATAAAATATTCATAAAATTTGTAACCTGTAATCATATCACAATATTTTTATAATAATGAGAGTAATATAAGCTCCAATTTGTTTAGCAATTTACACCCTTAGTTCATTGGGCACACACGGGGATAGCTACATGAGTTGGTAATGAAATCATACAAATCTCATGAGTTTGCTGTTGCTTAAAATGAGGTATTTGAGCTATGGATCAATGCAAACTGCCTCAAACATTAGGTATGATTTGGATGATAGCCATCAAATACTTTCTGCTTTTTCTTTATTAAACTAAAGAATACTGAAAAAATATTCATAAAATTTGAAACTTGTAATCATATTAGGTTCGATATTATGTTTCTTTAATGGTTGAATTATAAACTTCAATAGACTAATATGCATTTCTATTTAATATTACTTATCATCTAGTTTTTGCTTTGCTTATTCACTTTATATCTAAACAAAAACAATCATTGAGTAGCCAAGTGATTTTACGCGTGGAACTTGATTGAGTATATATGTACACGTACACTACAGTGTATATGTACATATATTATATGTAATATACATATATACATGTATATATGTATAAGTATTTACCTATATAGATGTACATATTTATACATATACACTATAGTGTAAATGTATATACATGTACATATATACTGTAGTGTATGTATACACGTATATATGTACATATACACTACAGTGTATATGTACATTTACTGAGTATATATGTGCATATAAATACTTGTACATATATGCCAGTATATATGTACAAATACATATATATCAGTGAATACATATATACTACTATATTTGTATATGTAAATATATATCAGTATATATGTGCATATATACTGCAGTATAAATGTACATATATATTATAGTATTATATATTTATGACATTAAGGTTTTCAAAATCATGAGATAGAGTTTTCAATGAAGCATAATTTAGCATGGTTTGCATTAAATCAATAATTTGCAAGGTTTGTAGTATTCTAAAACTCTTCATCTATTATATCTGCTACTAAACTATATGTGTATACCTATATATAAATATTTTTATAACTATATAAAACTCTATATAATTATATATGACTATATTTGTAATTATGTATAAATATATCTATACATATATGAAAATCTATATATTTGTTTATAACTTTGTATATATTTATGTACAACTACATATAACTACTTGTATGAATATATCTATATATAACGATATGTTTAATTATATATAATAATTTATAATTATATATACTATATGTATAATAATATATAACTATAAATAATTGTATCTTACTATATGTATAACTATAAAAACTTTTTACATTTAGATTAAGGATTAATTAGCTATAAAAATAAAAAAGTAAAAATTATGATTAATTAAAAAATCTATTTGAATATTAAGAAAATAAGTATTTTTTTTAAAGAAATTATGATTATGAAGTATCTGAAGATGATAACTTTTTAATTCGAATAAGTTAGAGGTAAGTGATAGGTTGGTTTGTTGAATATGACTTAATTTTACTTTTTAGACATTTATATTCTATACCTTATATATGTCTAGATGATAACAAGTTTCTCATAATATATTCATATATTATGAGAATATATGAATATAATATAACCCATATTTTATTTTATTTGCATTTTAAGTTTCTCATAATCATACTTAGACATATAGATTTATTCATATATGACCCTTAGGTCCTCATTTACCAAATTTATATTTTGAACTTTTTCTATTAGTTAATTTTTTGGATTTGGTCAATTTCTTAATTAACATATAATATTCAATTATATTATGCATATTCATTTCAATTGACATTTATCCATATAATCATATATCATTTAATATTTATCAATTATCATTTAATTATTTCTTAATTTCTTAGAAAACCAAAGTTTGGTTTAACCCAATATTTATCATATTCATTTGCCCAAATCATTTTTTTTGGGTGTTACATTTCATGCCATGATTAACTCAACGTTGCAAAATAATTATATTGTCTCTATCATCAATGGAAATGGGGACCCTACTAGCTCTTTAGGAGGTGTGACATTAAAATTCACAAATAATATTCAAAATATGTTTGGGACTACATACAATCCCCCTCTTATCTAGTTGTACGTAGTCACGTTTGGAATGATCTTGACCCATGAGCATATATGAAATTGTCTTTATCATTTTTCTATGAAAAAATAAAAATTACTTTTTTAATACTAGGGATTTAAAATTCCTAGGGTCTGATGGGATTTCCTTGAACTTTTGTAAACACAAAAGTAATTATATTAGACAAGATGTTACTAATGCATGATAAGCATTTATTCTTAATGGAAAAATTTTGGAACATATCAATCATGCATGTATTGTTTTAATTCTTAAATCTTTTCATGCATCTACTATTAAAGATTATAGATTGATTTCTTGTTGTAATGTCATTAACAAGATCATATTTAAACTAATAATTTTATAAATCAAGTCTATAGTTAATGATTTTATTGACCAAACTTTGGTATACAAAGTAAGGTAAATAATGAATAATTTTCTTGTTGCTCAACATTAGGAGATATAAAAGGAAGGGTATAACTCCTAGGTATTTAATCAAGATAGACCTGCAAAAGATTTTTGACATGGTAAATTAGATATTCATAACTGAGATGTTGCATGCACTAGGCTTCCCAAACAAGATCATCAATATTTTTTATCTGTGTATTTCAACCACCAACTATTCCCCTAATGAATAATGGGCATATACATGGGTATTTTCAAGGAAAGAAAAGGTCTAACTTATGATAATACACTATTTCTCCACATCTTTATTATTGCTATGGAATACGTATCAAAACTAATTAATTATACCACTAAATACTATATTTTCCTTCCATCCATGATATACTAAACAATAAATTTCTCATCTTATATATGTAGATGATCTTTATCTTTTTTTTTCAAAAAGAGAATGATCTTCTATTCATTCCTTATTAGATAGTGTCCAATTATTTTCTGAACCATCAGTACTACATGGTAATCCCTCAAAATTGAACTTCTTCTTTGGAGGGATAAAACTTGAGCACCACGAATTGATCATTAATAATTCTAATTTCTCACACATCAAACTTCCTTTTATATTTATGGGAGTTCCATAATCATCAAGTATATTGATGACTTCACAATTCTTCTCTAGTCCATGAGATCTCTTATATAATACAACTATGGGCTGAAAAATTATTGTCTGTCACAAAGAGGATAGAGTTGTTGCATTATATTATCTAAGGAATTGAGGATACTTGTTTTTACTCTTCCTCATCCCTCAGTCTTTTGTCATTTCCATTGATAACTCGTGTAGAAGATTTTTATAGGGATCCCCAACAATAGAGAGATATACATAGGCACAAGATCTCATGGAGCATGGTTTTTAAACCTATTTCCTACAGTGGGTTGGGTCTTCTTTTGATCAACCCAAAAAATAATATTTTTTTTTCATTAATAAACTTTTGTGTATCAATAATAAATAGGATTCATTATGGATCCATCATTACTATCTTGCCTCATATGATATTTGGAATATCTTTTCTCAAGATGATATCTCATTTTAGAAAGTCATTATTGTTATATGAGATTAGATTATTTAATCTACTAGGAGCATTAAATAAGCTAAAAGTATGATTTGTAAAAAAATAGGGGGAGGATAGGAAGAATTATTACAAATTATTACTTACATTTATTTCCACATAACTCAAAAAGTTCTAGATAATTTAAGTTATGATAATTTAAAATTAACATCTCTGAGCATGTTATCATCACCTAGATGGATTCCCTTGAAAAATTATGAGGTCTAGATAATTTAAGATATGATAATTTAAAATTCATATCCCTGTGCATGTTATCATCACCTAGATGGATTCCCTTGAAAAATTATGAGTTCTAGATAATTTAAGATATGATAATTTAAAATTCACATCCCTGAGCATGTTATCATCACCTAGATGGATTCCCTTGAAAAATTATGAGTTAAAATTCAGCTATTCACAAAGCTGAGTATCCTTATATATGAATTAAATTAAAAACTTTGAAACCTTATTTTGGTAATGATCGCATTCTTGTTGGAGATAGAGAAGCATTACTAATTACTTATTATATTGGTAATGTATCTCTTAACATTCATCATGATAAATTAAATTTTAAAGATGTTTTAGTAGTTCTTGAGATAAAAAATATATATTATCTGTTAGACAACTTATTCATGACAATGATTGTTATTTGAATTTAACTTTTTCAGTTTTTGTTATGAATGACATTATACAGTAGATAATGACAAATTATCATAAATAAGAATTTTTTTTATCCTTTAACATGAAAAAATTGAAAATTATATTATTACAAAATCTCAAGTAGTATACTCAAAAATTCGGTATGCTCGTTTAGTGAATCCTAATTATGCCTTTTTTAAAAATTTAGAAAATAAAAAAGTTATTACTATTTACAATTGGATAGTTAAGGATACTCCTTGCACTAATTATCAACTTGGAAACTATCGCAAAGGTTTATTTAATAAATCAAAAACTACAGAGTTTTCATCTTGAAAAAATTCACAATGATATAATTGCCCCAATATTCTTATTTCCACACATAAATTTTAATACAATGTTATTTTTATTGATGATTTTATTCGATACATATGTGTATATCCTTTAAGATACAAATCTAAATTTTACCCATGTTTTAAAAAATTTCATATGTTTGTTGAAAAAATTTTTGATATAACTTTCTAATATGATGGAGGCGATGAGTTTTCTTCAAGTAATTTTTGAAATCATTTGCTTCAATATGGGATAAAATAAATATCATATTTACATACCCATGAACAAAATGAATTAGGTGATTAGCTGAGATAAAACATAGACATATTGTAGAAATAAGTTTGACTCTTATTTTCCATGCTGATGTCCCTTTAAAATCTAGTTAATACCTTCTTAATTGCTACTTATGTCTTATCTTATTAATAGATTACATCTATCTTTTATTGGTAATAATAATCCATATTTTAATTTATTTAGCTACCATCCAAGTTACTATATCTTTATGTGTTATTGGTACACACTTCTTTATTGATTTAAAAACATCTAACATGCACAAATCTTCAAAAAAGGTTGTATCTCATTCTTTCTTAGGATATAATTTTTTACACAAATGTTATAGATGTGTTGATTCACCATAAAATTGGATTTACAATTCTCAACACGTAGTCTTTAATGATATTATTTTCTTTATATAAAAAACGAATTATCTTTCTTTCATAATCTTTCCATTACAACTTTTTCTAATCTTGATGAAGAGTTTTCAAGAATTGTCTTTATTGTTAGAAATTATCCTAAGACACTAAAAAAATACTCTCAAGGTTCTCCATCAGCATAGCTTCCATGCAAGAAGAACTTGCTACTATTCATGCTAATAACACTTAGGTCTTTAAAGTTATTGGCAACAAATGGGTACATTGCACCAAATTCAAAGAATATGATATGATTGACTACTTTAAAGCATGTTTAGTTGCTAGGAGATTTGACCAAATTCCTAGACTTGATTTTGGTGAAACATTTGGCCATTATCAAGGCTTCCACTAGTCATCTCATCCTCTCTATTGTCAAGAATCTCTTCCTAATTAGTTATCTCTTTGAAAAGTTTTTCATGAAAATATATACTAGTTTTGTGAGAACAATCTGCTTGCATTGTGTTTTCCTTCTACATAAGTCTATATATGGCCTTAAACAAGCCCCTTGTGCTTGGGTTGCTAAACTTTTGTCGAAAATCTTTTTTTTTGTTTTAAATTCAGTCAAGTTGATAACTCTTTATTCATTCATCACACTTAATTATCTTGTCCTCTTTCTTGTTTATCTTAATGGCATAATTCTTATTGGTAATGGCATCTTTTTATACATTAACTCATTACTTGACTGAATGATGATTTCTCTTTGAAGTATTTATGCAATCTCAATTATTTTTTTGGGGATAGAGGTTAAAAATTTTCCGATGCCCCTTTGTTTACTCAAACTAAATATGCACATGACCTGTTAGTTAAAACAAACATGATTGATGCTAAAAAAATAAATACACCCATTGCCCACAACCCTACTCCTCTTCCAGATGATGAGCATCTCACTAATCCTATAACTTACCAATGACTTTGTGGATCCCTTCAATGTCTCGCCTTAACTCGCCTTAATAATAGTTATGCTATAAACTTAGTCAGTCAACACTTCTAAAATCCAACCATGGACTTTCATGTAGTCAAACACATACTTAGTTGCATCAAGGAAACCCTCACATGTGGTTTGCGATATTTATAATAAATTTCACTTACTTTTAATGCCTTTTGTAATGTAGATTAGGTAAGTCATCCTTTTAACTCAACAAATTACTTTTAGTTTTTTCATCTTTCTTGAATCAAAATACATTAATTTTGCTTCAAAAGGGAACCTACTATCTCCTATTCTAGTGCAAAAGTATAATATCACACCATGGTCACTAATGCTACTAATCTCATGTGACTCCTATATCTTCTCCATGACATTGGCATTCAACCCGAATCTCACCCTCTCCATCTTCATGACAATCAAAATGTTATTCACACTTATTACATAATCATATTTTTATGCTTGCATCAAACAAATTGAAATTAACTATCATTTTATTCATGAAAGTACATCAATTTTGGTTCCAAGAAGTAACATACCATCTCCCACTCTAGTGCATAAACATAATATTGCACCATGGTCACTACTGTTGTTGATCTCATGTGACTCCAGTATCTTCTCCATGACATTGGCATTCAACCCGAACATCAACCTCTCCTCCTTTGTGACAATCAAAATGTTATTCACTTATTACATAATCATATGTTTCATGCTTGCATCAAATACATTGAAATTGACTACCATTTTATTCATGAAAATGTCATGTTCATCATCTTTAACTCCATCATCTTTCCTCTAAACAAATTGTTGATATTTTCATGAAAGTTTCAATACCTCTTATTTAATGACTTTCATTACGAGTTTACCACTCATTCTGCTGCATTTCCATGCTGGAAGGGGGGGGAGGGGGGGGGGGGGGGGGGGAGGGGGGCGGGATGAAAATGAACACACTATGAATAAAACCAAATAGAGAAAGATCTAGCAAAGAAATATTTTAAGAAATGACTATAGCTAGCAACAATCTTCATTTTACTAAAATATCTTTTTCTATTTTTTATTTTCCTAGAATCATAATCAGAATATGATCTTTGGTTCAAAAATATGTCCTTTCTTTATATATTTTATTTTCTAGCCGTTGCCTTCTTAGTGCATAAAAATATATGTCATACTGTAAAGTAAACAAGCAAGTAATTATTTTTTCTTTCAATCATGATTTATGATCGCCTTTATCACATATATGTAAATTTATATATACATGTATATCATTCATAACATCCACATATAAATTTATACATCATATATAACAACATCAATATATCTATATATATTCATAGATTTGCATACATATATGCATATGCATATATACATATGATGTTGTGTGTGTGTGTGTGTATACATGCATTAAATTTTCAAATATATATATATATATATAATGTATATTAATTTAGTTTTATGATGAGTTTTTGCAATGTCAGTGGTGATTGAAGGAATCTTGAACATTATCCAATACATTTGATGGAGGGATAATACTATTTGATATATTTTCAATGATAATTACTTGACATGTGTTAGAATATTTTTTAATCGACACTAAAAGTTTTCCATTATATGTCATGAAAATCTGACTTTTTTAACTATTTTATTTGAAATGTGATAAATATTCATGATTTTTTATTCTTTTATATATATTTTTTATATTTTTTATATACTGGTGATTTATTTTAATATCTTTTTAGGTCAGCTTTTTATGACTTCAAATATTTATGAATATTTTTTTATTTTTTAAAAATTCTAGAACATGTTCATATTTTAGTTTTATATAACATATATAAATCATTAAAAGTGTATGTTGTTTAACCTTTTACTAGCAAGTATAATAAAAGTTTTTTCTCATATTCAAAATGAACAATAATTTGTGGACATATATAAAAATATCTATATTTCTATTTTGATGAAGTAGGATTGATTTTATGATGTCAAATATCAATGGATTATTTTGGAATTATAATAAACAAAATCAAGTTTCATAAAACAAATGTTAAAATATATCAAAATAAATCATATATCATTAAAACACATATATCATTAAACAAATGTTTGATATTATTGAATATTATTGAAAATTATTAATTTGTATAAAAATCCAACAAATAAAATTGAAGATCATTGATATGTGGGGAAAAGTCAACTATGGGTGGGTGAAGATTCATTTTGCTTGCTCTTTCATTTGAGAGCCCCTCTTGCTCATTTATAAAAAGTTTTTTTTTCATTTTTTTAAACATCCAAATCTTAAGTGTTATTAGTATGTATTTTATTTTATTGTTTATTTTTTTTTCATTATTTCTTATGAATTTTCTATTTCAAATTATTGAAAATGATTTATTCATGAACTATAAAAACTTCATATGCAATTGATGTATGTTTTATTTTCTTATGAATTTTCTATTTAAAATTATTTTTTATGTTTTATTTTCTATTTCTTATGAATCTTCTTATGAATCTTCAGATCATTGATATATGTTTTATTTTTGTAAGACCAACACATATAATTTATTCATGAACTTTAAAAAATATGTTAACATATCTTACATACTTATTGAAAATGATTGAAATTGATCAAAAAAAATTAATATGCAATAATAAAAAGTCATATCATTTATAAAATTTGAATGTAATTGAATAACATGGAATTGTCATCAAATGCTACCAAACATATTCAATCCTTCTCAAGTAATACCAAGAGAATCATTGAATATTGCTTATTGAAAGCACATCATATATTATTAAAAAATTTCATAATATCATTAAAACTAATTAGATTCAATACAACAAAATTAATCATGAGATTTCATTAAATATACATTTTAAAAAAGACATCAAATAACATTGAATATGTCAGGATGTACATTAATGTATTAATGTTAATTGATTCATGGAATATATAAACTTAAGTCGTTTTTATCTTAACATATGAATATATTCATATATTCATATTTTTTAAATGAATAACTTGTTATCATCTTTATTGTTCTACATATGAATAAAAAGTTAATTCAAATAAGTTAGAGGTAAGTGATAAGTTAGAGCTATAAAGATAACTTATTAAAATAATTAGACATCAATTATTGTTCTACTTTTTTAGAGGATATAAAGAATCTAAATGCATTGACTTTGTAAAAATTATATAACTTTTTTTTCGTGATATCTAAAATATCTCATGATTTTCTGATCTTTAATGTGTTTATTATATTTTAAAGTCTATCATATTTTTGATTTTGAATATTATTTTAGATAGTAAAATCGAATTATAATCAATATTATTGAAAATTTGTTATGATAGAAAGATTAAGATAATACATAAATGAGACTTCAGAATCAAATTCCTACATTACAACAAAATACAAATGATGAAGTATATGATAAAATTTAAAGTTGTACAGATCATAATAGTTAGATTGAAAATGATCTTATAATTTTTATCTTTTTATGACTTAATGATTTGTAAAATTTTTTATGTTTTAATTTTATTTTGAAAGATTATGTTACCATTTTTTATTTTATAATTATTAATTATAATTTTAAATTAAAGAATTTTTTTTAATGTTATTTAATTTTTTTAATTCATAATTTAAAATTTTCTAAATACAAGGTATGTATGTATATATTTTATATTTACATTATGTTTACATGTATCTACACAATAATTTCTATCTATATACAATGTGTATATGTATATATTCAATATGAGTATATATACACATTGTATATACATTCTTTATACATTATGTATGTATTTTGTATATTGTAATCCACACTAATTATATTATGTGTATATATGGATACACATAGCAATTAGCACTTTTATGTTTTGTATAATATATTGATATAATGATGCCATCATGCTTAGCACTTGCTACCTGCACACACTCTCCAAGGAACATGACCCACAGGAGTCTAGGGTCTAGGGCTTGGGCCCTTTTTAAGGTGGACTAGGTGCAATGGCCAGGCCATGACGAGGGCATGCCTAGCTCTCCTGATTCAAACCTAGGCTATTTTGGGTTGGGCACGTGCTGGGCTAGGCAATAACCATTCTCATCACAATTGTCGGAAAAGATTTTAATGAGAATTATCTAGAGTATCTTAATTTCTTTTTGCTTTTAAGTTGAGGTGATGAATATATATAATATTCATTATATATATTGCACTATTTTAATTTATGTATTATTTATTTTACTTATATCTAGTCTAGGCAGTGTAGTGCTTTATATTGATGGCATGCTCAAAACACTTTTACTTTTGTTCTTTAAAAAAACATCAGGTGTCTTGGGGCAGTCTCCAACATGTTAGCTAATATATGGTGGTGGTGGCGGCATTATCACTTTTATTTCCCCCAATTTGATATCATGTTTGATAATATAAATACATGCGTTTAGGTGCCTCATTCCATATGAAACCAAACCTATAAAAGAGACTGAGTATAATGCCACACATAAGAAAAAATACATGATGAAAATTTATCTTCGAGAGCATGTTAGATTTATAAAATAGAAAGCATGTTATGATTGAATTAGCATCATGGTCATTGGAGATTGTATTATTTTGTTTTGGTACGTGTTATTTTTTTGTTTTTTTTGGAAGAAAAAAATTCTATTTGTCTGAGCATTTACTATTTTGATTTTCACCGGGCAACTATTTTTATTTTCTATTTGTCAATTAGTTTTCGTAAAATCTGAAGCCCATGCAATTTGTTAATGATACAAGGCTTCTACTTACCATGCATAGTTGGATGTTCTGGCAGTGTAATACTTTGCCTCATGTGCTAGCTCTTGTGGTGTGCTGATCTTTCTTTTCAGAGTCATGTGGTGCATGACAAGCACTGTATATGCACATATATCGAGTATATAAGTATGAATGTACGTGGTATATACGTACATATATATTGAGTATATACGTAGGTATATACCGAGTATGTACATGAGTGGGTGCATATATTTATTTGTAGACATGTATATATTGTCATATATACACACCTATTTACACACAGACAAACTTTTAAATATATAATTGCCGGGCTGGTCTGGACATCATCGTGCATTGCTCACTAATGCAGGTAATAAATGCAATGGATATTAGTCTTTTCCTAAAGCTTTGGTATGATATTTCTGGTCTAGGCCTACTAGGATGATAAATGTTTGTATTAAAAATCTAAGTAATTGTATTGATATGCAATTATCACATGGTACAAAGTAAACATATGAGTAAATACGTTTTTTTTTGCTCTAGATTTTGTAATGATTGATTCTAATTGTACTAGATCTTAGAATGATGATGATGATGATGCTTGTGTAATGTCATGTAATTCTGGTCCAGTAAAAATATCAGGTCCTATTTTGGGAGAAGCAGCTAGCCGCCTCATCAAAAACTCGCTCAATCTCAAGTTCATCAGTCAAGCATCATCGCTCGGCATACTTTTATTATAAGCAATGGCAATAGCGGTAGTGGTGCCGACGGCAGCGGTGGTAGTGACTACAGTGGCTGTAGTGGTGGTGGTGGCGGCAACAGCAATGGCAGTAGTGGTGGTAGCAATGGCAACTATAGCAGTAGTGGCAGCAGCAATGGCCATAGCGGCGGTGATATTAGTAGTGGTGGTAGTGGCCGGGTAGTGGCAACAGCAACAATAGCAACAAATGCGGTATATACGTATGTATATTGTCAGTATATACGTACATATAATAGTATAGTATTTTTTATACATATATACTAAGTATATATGTACTCAGTATATATGTACACATAATACTATAGTTTATATGTACATATACTATAGTAATATAAGTATGAGTAAAATGTTACTATATATGTACATATTTAATGTAGTAATATATTTTTATGAAAACATATCTTTTTATTTATTTATTTTGATGTGATTGAGTGATTTAAATTTCCTACAGATATGGTACCGCAATGTTTCCCATAGGAAGTTTGTATAAGTGAAGAAAATTTTTACTAGACATGACACACCATGACTCAAACAGATTATTCACAGCAGAAAGTTAGTGATCGGAGGAGCAAAGGGAGAGAAATCAATGTCAATGCATGGATAGATTATACTTTATGCATTATCGATAGATACATTGATGAATAAGATATAATAAAATTTTGTTATTTTTTAATTTTAATTATGTAAAATATTGAATTATAATAAATTATTAAATGATTTTATTTTTTGTTTATTATAATTTATTATTTATAGTTTCTTTTTTATTCATTTTGTATAAAAATATTAAATTTATTAATTAAAAAATTTTAAAATAAATTAAATTTTGAAAATAGTTTTGAAATTAAAATATCAAGGGAAAATTCCCTATCTAATTTAGCAAATTTTTTCTAGATAAATCTGCTAGCAAAAATTCTCATGCTAAATTAGCTAGGGAAAATTCCATAGCTATATATATATATATATATATATATATATATATATATCACTCTAGAAAAATTTCGTCACTAAATCAGTCACTATATTCGGAATGAAATTAGCTAGGAACATTTTGTAGTTAATCCATCACTATATTTAGGTTGTAATTAGCTAGTAAAATTCTGTCGCTAAATCAGTCGCTAAATTCTCCAATTTTCTGTGTGAAATTTATGTGGCTATTCCATCGCTAATCCATCGCACTTTAGCTAGGGATTGATCCCTAGCTAAATTCCACTAGCTAAATTTCCCTAGCTAAATTTTCCACACTAAATAAACATTTTTTTGTAGTGTCTATTTGTCTATCTATCTGTCTATCTATCTATATATCTATCTTTTTTGCTATATATTTATATATCAATCTAACTATCTATCTATTTATCTATATATCTATTTATTTGTCTATCTATATGTATATCCATCTATCTATATATCTGTCAATCTATTTGCGTATTTATATGTCTATCTATCTATATATCTATTTTCCTATCTATCTATATATCTATATAACTATTTATTTGTCTATCTATATGTATATCCATCTATCTATATATCTGTCAATCTATTTGCGTATCTATATGTCTATCTATCTATATATCTATTTGCCTATCTATCTATATATCTATCTAACTATTTATTTATCTATCTCTATCTATCTTTCTATCTATATATTTATCTATTAATCTATCTAACTATCTATCTATCTATTTGTTTATCTATATGTCTATCAAATAATCTATCTATCTATATATCTAACTATCTATCTATCTATTCGTTTATCTATATGTCTATCAAATATTCTATCTATCTAATTATATATCTATCTATCTATCTATGTACCTATCTATCTATATGTCGATCTATCAAAATATCTTCTATCTATTTTTTAGTTTATCTATATATATATATCTTTCTGTCTATCTATTTGTCTAACTATCTATAAAATATCTGTCTATCTAACTATCTAATTATCTTTCTAACTAACTACCTATCAATCTATAACTATTTGTATATCTATCTGTCATTCTATATCACTGCATATCTATTTATGTATATACCTATCATTTATCTACCTATCTCTGTGATTATTAATTTGTGTTATCTATCTTTATATCAATCAATCAATCTATTTGTCTATCAATCAATCTATCTATCAATATACCATCTATCGATCTTTCTTTATATTTTTTGTATATTTATCTGTTTATCTATCTGATTATCTATCTGTCTATTTTTATGTCTATCTATCTATCCAGCCATCTATCCATCCATCTATCTGTCTGTCTTGTAATCTATTTATTTTGCTACATATCATCTATATATTTATCTATCTATATGTCTTTCTTTATGTATATCTATCTGTATATCAATCTATCTATTTATCTATCTATCAATATATATATTTATCTAGCGATCTATCTATATATGTGTCTATCTATTTGTAACTATGTATTTAGCAATTTATATATCTATCTATCTATCTATCCATCTATCTAACAATCAGTATACCTATATGTCAATCAATCAATCTATCTATCTATCTATTTGTCTCTCTTCCTATTTGTCTATTTGTCTATCTATCTATTAATATATCTATCTAACTATCTATCTATCGATCTGTCAATCAATCTTTCAAATTATTTTTTATCTAACTTTCTAACTATTTAACTGATTATATGTCTATTTGTCTATCTATCAATTTTTCTAATTATTTGACTTCCAATTTGACTATCAATTTGACTATTAATTTGACTATCATTCTATCAATCAATCTATCTAGATATATATCTATCTATTTATCTATCATCTTTCAATCTAGCTTTATGTCTATCTCTATATTCATCTATCTATATATCTATCTATCTATTTTTCTATCTATATGTAAATCCATTTGCTCTATCTAAAAATCTATCTATATATTTGGTTATCTATATGTTTATTTATTTATCTATCTTTCTGTCTATCTGTTGATCTATCTATGTATCAATCAATCAATTAATCTGTCTATCTATCTATTTATCTATCTATTTATCTATCTATCTGCCTATCTATTTTATTATATGTCTATCTATTTGTTTATCTAACTATCTATATCTCTATATATTTGTTTATCTATTTGTCTATCTATCTATCTATCTATTTATCTATTTGTCTATATATTTATCTATCTATCTATTTATATGTCTATCTATATGTATATTCATCTATCTATTAATCTATTTGTATATCTATATGTCTATCTATCTATAAATCTATTTATCTATCTATCTATCTATATATCTATCTATCTATATATTTGTCTATTTATCTATCAATATAACAATCAATCTATCTATTTTTCATCTTGTCTCTCTTTATATTTATATGTATATCTATTTCACTATATATCTAAATATCGGTCCATTTATCTATCTATCTGTATATATATATCTATATCTATCTATCTATCTGACTATCTATCTGTCTATCTATCTATCATTATAAATGGTTATCTATGTGGCAATCTATATGTCTATCTATCTTTTAATCTATTTGTCTATATTTTTATATATATCTCTCTCTATCTGTTTGTCTATCTATATATTTATCTATCTATATTACTTTTAATCTGTGTATCTATCTATCGTTCTATATTTATCTGTCTATCTATCAATCTATTTGTCTAGCTATCTGCCTATCTATCTGCCTATCTACCTATCCATCTATCTATTGATTTATTTGTCTCACTATATATCTATATATTTGCTTATCTATTTGTCTATCTATCTAGCAGCCATATATATGTCTATCTATTTGTCTCTCAATATTTCTAGCTATTTGTCTATCTATATATCTATCTAACTATCTATATATTCGTCTTTAAATCTATCAATCAATCTGTTTGTCACTCTATATATCTATCTATCTATCTATTTTTTTATTTGTCTATTTATTTGTCTATCTATCTATTTATCTGTTTATCTATTTGTCTATTTATTTGTCTATCCATGAATCTATCTATCTATCTATCTATCAATCTGACTATCAATCTATCAATCTATCCTTCAATTTGTGTATCAATCTATCAATTAATCTATCTACCAATATATCTATCAATCTAATTATGAAGATGTATATCAATCTATCTCTCAATTTGATTATCTATTTATCTATCTATTTGTCTAATTTTTTTTCTATTTATTTATCTATTTGTCTATCTATTTATCCATCAATCTATTTGTCTATCTATTCATATATCTTTCTATATATATATATATATATATATATATCTATCTATCTATTCATCTATCTATCTATCTATTGATCTATCTATATATGTGTTTATCAATCTGTCTAATTATTTGTCTATCTATCTACTAATCTATAAATCTCTCTATTAATCTAACTATTTGTCTATCAATGAGTCTATCTATATTTCTATCTATCTATCTATCAGTCTATTTATAAGTTAATATATCTATCTAACTACTTTTCGAATTGATATCTCTATAAAAATATCTATCTTTTTGTCGATATATCTATCTAACCAGCAATCTATATATTTATATTTCTATTTTTCTATTTATCTATCTATATATCTATTTATTTATATATCTATCTATCTCTCTATCTATCTATAAATCTATCTTACTTATATCTCTTTATCTATTTGATTAACTATATGTCTTTATACATGTCTATGAATTTGTCTATTTATATATCAATCTGTTTTCTTTATATGTGTCTATATATTTGTCTATCTATATATCTATCTATCTATCTATCTATGTGTCTCTCTTTCTATTTATCTATTTATATTGTTAATTGTTTATCAATTTGTCTATCCATTTATCAATATATCTATCAATCTATTTGTATATCTTTCTGTCTATGTATTAGTCTACCTTTTTTCTATCTATATGTCTATCTATTTGTCTATCTATCTGTCTATTGATCTGTCTATATATTTGTCTTTTTATATGTCTATCTATCTTTCTATCTATATGACTCTCTATCTATATAACTGTCTATATCTATCTATCAATTTATCTATTTATTTATCTATATATCTATCTACTTTTTATGTACATATCAATTTGTCTATATATCTATATATCTATCTTTCTATATATTGTTCTATCTATCTATCTATCTATCTATCTATCTAAATGTATATTTATATTTCATTATATATCTCTCTCTATTTATCTATCTATATATTTATCTATCTATTTATTTAATTAACTATTTGTCTATCTATCTTTGTGTCTTTCAATGATTATATCTATTTGTCTATATATTTATTTATATATCAATCTTTCTATCTATTTGTCCATCTATTTGTCAATCTATATGTATATTTATCTATCTATCTATTTATCTATTTATCAATTTGTATATCAATCTATTTATAAATTTGTCTATCTATCTGTCTAACTACCTATCTATCTATCTGCCTATCTATCTGCCTATCTATCTGTCTATCTATCTATCTATCTTTATATATATATATATCAGTCTGTCTATCTATCTATCAGTTTATCTCTCTCTCTATCTATATTTCCATCTATTTGTCTATCTATTTATCTATCTTTCTATATGTATATCTATCTATCTGTTTGTTTGTCTATCTATCTATCTATTTATTTGTCTATCTATCTTTCTATAAATCTATCTATCTATCAATCTATCCATCATTCTATCTATAAATATTTCTTTCAAATTATATATCAATCAATCAATAAATCTAATTATCAATATGTCTATCAATCTATCAATCAATCAATCTATCTATTTATTTGTCTATATATCTTTTGATCTACTAGTGTATATATTATTTTATCTATTAATCTATTAATCTATCTTTATATTTTTCTATATATATATCGATCTATCTATATATGTGTCTATATATTTGTCTATATAACTCTCTATCTATCTATCTATTTATCTGTCAATCTATTTGTCTATCTATCTATCTAAATATTTTTTTATATATCTGTTTATATATATATATATATATATATATATATATATATATATATATCTATTTATCTATCTTTATACTTGTCTATATATCTATTTATCTATTTATGTTTCCTTCTATCTATCAAATTATCTATCTATCTATCTATTAAACTACCTATCTATCAATCTACCAATCTATATGTCATCCATCTATTTATCTATTTGTCTGTATATTCATGTATCTATCTATTTATATATCTGCCTATGTTATATTTATATATCTATATTTTATTCTATCTATCTATTTGTCTATCAATTTGTCTATCAATTTGTCTCTCTATCTATCTTTCTATTTTCTGCCTATCTATATGTCATTATATCTCTCTATCTATCTGTCTATCTCTCAAACTATTTGTGTATCTATTTATTTATTTATTTATTTATCTATCAATATGTCTATCTATTTATCTATATATCTTTGAATATTTTTATTAAACTGTCCATCTATTTGTCTATCTATATCTCTATCTATCTATCTATCTATCTATTTTTTATCTATATGTCTATCTATTTGTGTATTCATCTATCTATCTTTTTGTCTACTTGTCTGTCTAACTACCTATCTTTCTATATGCCTATCTATTTATCTATTAATCTATTTATCTATCAATCTATTATTATATCAATTTATATTTCTACATGTCTATCTATCTTTCTATTTATCTATTTGTCTATCTTTTTGTCTATCTATCTATCTATCTATCTATATATTTGTTAATCTAACTAATTATCTTTTAATTTATCTGTTTATCAATATTTCAATCTATCTATTTTTCTTTTGATTTGTAATCTATATATCTATCTATATGGCTGTCTATCTATCTATATGTCTATCTATTTATATATATAGCTATATATCTATCTATTTGTCTATCAATCTATCTCTTTATTAGTCTATCTATCTATCAATCTATCGAAATATCATTTTAACCATCTGTTTGTCTTTATTTAAATCTATTTATTTGACTTTCTATTTTGTCTATTTAGCTATCTATCTAATTATATATTTAATTCTCTATCTATCTATTTATCTATATTTCTATATTTTTCTCTATCTATCTATTTGTCTATCTATGTGTCTATGTATTTGTGTATCTATATATTCGTCTATCTATCTGTCTAACAATATGTAAATCTATCTATGTATTTATCTGTCTATAAATCTATATATCTATCGATCTGTTAATCAATCAATCTATCTATCTATCTCTCTATTAATATTTCTATCAATATATATATATATCAATCTAAATATTAATCTGTCTATCAATCTTTGAATCAATGCATCTATCTATATATCTATCTATCAATATTTCTATCAATTTATCTTTCAATCAATTTATTTTTCTCTTTATCCATATATTATTCTTTCTATATATGTATATGTCTGTCTATCTATTTATTTGTCTATCTATCTATTTGTTTGTCTATCTTTTTGTCTATCTATCTATCGTTCTATCTAGTTATCTCTCTGTCTATCTATCTATCTATCTATTTGTATATTTATATATCTCTCTAAATATTTGTCTATCGATCTATCTATATATCTATATATCTGTCTGTCTGTCTATCTATTTATATATTTGTCTATCGAAATGTCAATTTAACTAACTATATATCTATCTCTCAATAAATCTATTTATCTATCTATTTGTCTATCTATCTATCTATCTATAAATTTGCCTATCTTTTTGTCGATCTATCTATCTATTTATTTTTCAATCTATATGTCATTCTATCTGTATATCATTTTGTCTATCTAACTAACTATCTATCTGTCTATCTATCTATCTATCTATCTGTCTATCTATCTATCTATTTATCTATCTATCTATCTATCTGTCTGCCTATCTATCTGTCTATCTAGATGTGTGTGTGTGTGTGTGTATATATATATATATATATATATATATATATATATATATATATATCTATCTATATGTTTATCTTTTTGTTTTTCTATCTATCTATCTATATCTATTTATATATCTATCTATCTATTTATCTGTCTGCCTATCTATCTATCTATTTGACTATCAATCTGTCTATTATTCTATCTATCAAAATGTTTATCAATTAATTAATCTATTTGTCTATCTATCTCTCTATATATTTGAATAACTTTTTATTTATCTATTTATTTATCTATTTATGTATCTATAAGTCTATCTATCTATCTGTCTGTCTATTTAACTATCTATCCATCTATTTATCTATTAATATATATTTCAATCTATATATCTATATTTCTTTCTTTCTTTCTATCTTTCGATTTATGTATCAATTTATTTGTATATTTGTTGATCAAACTACCTCTTTATCAATCTGTCATTCTTTCTATATGTCTATCTGTGTGACGATCTATATATTTTTCTATCTATCTAAGTATCTATCTATCTGGCTATCTATGTATCTATTTATTTATCTTTCTATCATGTTATCTAACTATCTATCTATCTTTCTATTTGTATATCAATCTATCTCTCTCATAGTCTATATATCTATAAATCTATATGCCTATCTAAATGTTTACCCATTTTTTTATATATCTATCTTTATATCTTTTTGTCTATCTATTTATTTAGCTATTTTTCTATCTATCTATCTGTAGATAGATAGATAGAAACATAGCTAAATAAATATATTTAGCTATGACTATCGCAACAGTATTAAATATATGTATCATATATAAAATTTTATATATATGATAGAATATAGTGATAGATATATAAATAGATTTCTATAACTTATGTGTCTATAATATCTATCAATATATGTAGATATTTAAATATCTACCAAAATTAATGATATATCTATCTACCCGGATATACAAAAACTATTTGTCAATATATAAAATGACCTTTTTTTATACACGAGATGGATAGAAAAATGGACAATATTTGCCTAGACATTGATATCTTAATTGATAGATATGCTAGGCTTTGTTATATCACTAGGTATGCACAAAACATTAATATATTGGTCTTAAAAATTTTTAAGACTAATATAAAGTGTTGATAAATTTTAGCGACGAAATAGCTACTAGCTAAATAAATTTAGAGACAGAAAATCCGTCGCTAATTTTAAGAGTTCCCTAGCTAAATTAGAAAGGGATTTTTCCTTTGCTAATTTACCAATGGATTTTTCCCAAGCTATTTTAATTTCAAAAATAATTTCATAATTTAATTTTTTAAAAATTTTTTTAATTACAAAATTTAATATTTTTATATAAAATTGAATAAAAATTGAAACTATAAATAATTTATAATAAACAAAAAATAAATTCATCAAATATCTTATTCAAATTCAATATTTTACATAATTGAAATAAAAAAATTACAAAATTTTATTACATCTTATTCATCAATGTATCTACAGACATTGTATAAAGTATAATATGTCCATTCATTGATGTTGCTTTCTCTCCCTCCACTCCTCCAATCATCATTTTCTACTACGACAAAGCTGTCCGAGTCACGACATGTAATGTCAAGTGAAAATCCTATCACTTTATAAAAGCTTTGTATGAGGAACAATGAGGTATCATATCTGTAAGAAATATAAACCACTCAATCAAATTAAAAAAAAAGTTATGTTTTGATACATATATAATCCTACAGTATATATGTAAATATATACTAGCATTTCATTCGTACATATATTACGGTACTATATGTATATAAAAATAGTAGTTTTATGTGTACATATAAACTAAGTACAAATATACTCAGTATATATGTACATAAAATACTATAGTATTATATGTACGTATATATTGAGTTTATTCATACGTATATATCTCATTTGGTGTTGTTGCTGTTACTCCCGCTGTTGGTCCTACCAATGCTACCGTTGTCGCTATCGCTGCCAATACCACTACTACTATCGTCGCTGCATTTGCTGCTGCCGATGCCGCTAATGCCGCTGCTGCCATTGCTGGCAGCTGCATTGGCTGCTGCCCCTGCCACCATTGCATTCTTTGACGCCGCTACCATCGCTGCATGTGCTACCACTGGATGTCGTAGTTGCCACTACCGCCACTACTGCCACTGCTACCGCCGTCGCTTCTGCTACCACTGTTGCCTTTGCCACTACTCCTACTGCTGCTACTCCCACTGATGCTGCCGCAATTGCTGCCACTGTTGCAGCCCCCACTGTTGTCGCCGCCACAGCTGCCACTTCTGCTACCATCATTGCCGTCGCTGCCACTTCCTTTACTGTTGCTACCGCCGCTATCACTACTACTGCTGCTACTAATACTAGGTTTTTACATACCTATAATAGGCTAAAACTCTACACAAAAATTTTGAAGACACAGAAATATTTTCGCAGATATATAAAAACAGCTATTATAGACATGAACAAACACAAATTAAAGTTGTTAGTTATACAGCTTAAAATATTATTAAATTAAATAATTTAATATTTCTATATTAAATTTAATAAAAATAGAAACCATAAATGAAAATTTTAAATTAAACAAAAAAAATTCATTTAATAACTTATTCTAATACAATATTTTAAATAACAAAAAAATAATAATAAAAATTATATTACATCTTATTAATCAATGTTTTTACCAACTGTGCATAAAGTATAATCTATCAATACATTGACGTTGCATTCTCTCCCTCTACTCCTCCGATCACCAACTTTCTGCTATGAAAAAGTTGTCCGAGTCACGATGCATCATGTCTATTCAAAAATCTTTTCACTTATACAAGCTTCGTATGGGAAACAATACGGTACAACATTTGTAAGAAATTTAAACCACTAAATCAAATCAAATAAATTAAAAAAAACTATGTTTGGATAAAAATATATTACGACCGCAAAAATGTACATATATACTAGCATTTCACTCGTACATATATTACTGTAGTATTTGTACATATAAATTGCAGTATTATGCGTACATATATACAGAGTACATATATACTCGGTATATATGTACATAAAATACTGCAAAATTATATGTACATATATACTAACTATATACGTATGTATATACCACATTTTTTGGCATTCCTACTACTCCCACTATCACTGCCGCCCCTGCTGCTGCTGCTGTTGTCGCTGCGGCTGCTGTTGTCGCTGCGGCTGCTGTTGTCGCTGCGGCTGCTGTTGTCGCTGCGGCTACTATTGGAGCTACCACCACTGCCGGTGCAGCAACCTCTAACTCCTTGGCTGCCGCTGCCATTGCTGCCACTACAGCTGCTGTTGCCCCTGATGCCGCCGCTACCGCTACTGATGCTGCTGTTGCAGCTGCTACAGCTACCTCTACTGCCGTCGCTATTAACACCGCGGCTGCCACTGCCGCCACTACTGTTGTTGGTGCTGCCAATACCGCTTCTAGCACCACTACCACCACTTCCATCACTAATGTTGCATGCCGCTACTACAACTGCTGATAATAGGTTTTAACATACCTATAATAGGCTAAAACTCTACCTAAAAAATTCGAAGAAACACAAACATATTCACACATATATATAAACAGTTATTATAGACATGAACAAATACAAATTAAATTTAATTGTCATACAGTTTCAACATAAATTTAAGTAAATAATTTAATATTTTTAAATTAAATTTAATAAAAATAGAAACTATAAATGAAATTTTTAAATTAAACAAAAAAAAATCATTAAATAACTTATTTTAACACAATATTTTAAATAACTAAAACAAAAAAATAACAAAAATTATATTACACCTTATTAATCAATGTATCTATCGACTATGCATAAAGTATAATCTATAAATACATTGACATTACTTTCACTTCCTCTGCTCCTCCGATCACCAACTTTCCGCTGTTAAAATGTTGTCCCAGTCATGGTGCATCTGGTTTGTTGGAATATGTCTTCACTTATACAAGATTCATAAGTGAAACAATGTTGTACAATATCTGTATGAAATTTAAATCATCAAATCAAATCAAAATAAATAAAAAAAATATTGTTTTGATAAATATATATTACTACAGTAAATATGTACATATATACTAGTATTTTACTCGTACATATATTACTACAATATATGTACATATAAACTACAATATTATGCGTACATATATACAAAGTGCATATATATACTCAATATGTATGTACATAAAATAATGTAGTAGTACATGTATGTATATACTAAATATATATGTATGTATATACTGCATTTGTTGTCGTTGCTGCTACTCTTGCTGCCACTACAACTCCTACCACTGCTGTCGTTGCCACTTTCATTGCCGCTACCATTGTCGCTGCCGCTACCACTACCGCTACCATAGCCAATGCTGTTGCCCCTGCCACTACTGGTGCTCTCGCTGCTAGTACTATCACTACTAGTGCAACAGCTACCGGTGCAGACAGTGCTACCGCTACCACCCTCACCACCACCATTGCTACTACCACTGCCATTGCTGCCGTTGCTGCCTCTACCGCCCCCACCACCACCACTGCTGCCATCATCGCCGTAGCTGCAATTGCAGCCACTGTTGCCACTCCTACCGCTACTCCCACAAATCTCGCTGATGTCGGCTTTCCGCCGCTACCACCGCTGCCACTACTGCTACCACGGCCATTGCTGAAAATATACCCAGGCACGTCATTTAATTTCTTGCTTTTCTTCATTCAAATGAGTAATCTACTTATCCTTCTCTTCTTTCATTTCCTACATTTATTCTTTCAAATGAGTAATCTTCTCATCATTCTCTTCTTTCATTTCCTGCATTTCTTCATTCAATTGAGATATTTGGTCATCTTTCTCTTTCATTTCAGTCTCCATAACTTCAAAAATTTCATTTGTTTCTATTACTTATTGTTTGACCACCTCATCCACCAATATTGTGATAGATAAATTAGAAGCACGACTGCTACAATAAAATTCCACTCCCTTCGTGCTGATGTCATATACTCCATTACTTATTATGACCTTCTATGGGCTCCAAATAGATAGGATCATAGTCAATTGGTTGATGATCGATAGAACACTCAACTTGTTGAGAAGTAGCTATTACACATTCCTCAATTAGTTTCTATGATAAAATAGAAAAAAATAATATTATAGATATACATAAAATAAATTTAATATTTAGCATTCCAAACAACTTTCAAAATCTACTATAGTACTATAAAATATTATTAATATAATAGATTCTTATAGCAATCATTAGAGACTTGTTGTCAACAAACTGACCATCTAATTTCTTCACATGTATCTTTCTAAAAATCTCATAAAAATTGAGATATCGACCAAATTTTTAAGCCTAGAGTATGTATTTATTAAGTCAAAATTTTAAATTATAAAAAATTTTAACAATATTAATAAAACCACGCACATATTTTATTTAATTAGACTATTAGGAAAACCACTATATATATAATGTTTAAAATTTTAAAATTGTTCCAAATCTTAAGCATGCTCAATGCTTGACTTTGACCCTCTTGTGTGACGAGACATTTCTTTACCTAGTCTGGCTACCTCAGTTCATCAATATTTGCTAGAAATCTCTGATTTTTTCTTCACATCTGGCTCATCCCAATGCTTAAACCACTTGGGCCAATCATCCTTGGATATAAAATCCGGTATTTCTTTATATTCTTCAATTTTATGGACAAAATTAGAATACCATTCAGCATCTTTGCTCTCTCACAATAACTTTATCTTTCCATTAAATTTTGGTAGCCATGTGCACAGATTCTATATATAGAAAAATCACAAAGAATTTATATTAATAACAAAGGCATAATTATTTACTGCTTGAATAATAACTAACATAATAATAAACTAATTAGATAATTAATTTTCAATGTTTTTTTTTCATTATTTTTGCTTGAAAGTCATTAAAATCTTTTGTTGATTCAGAAACTTTCTTCCATGAGAATGCTGAAAAATCAATCTTTTTCTTGAAAGACTTTTTAATTATAGCCGAACACTTGTTAGATGGAATAAAACTATAAAATAAATAAATAACATTGAAAAAAAACAAATCATAACTATATATATAAAAACCACTAACAGAAACATCATAATTTTTATTCAAGTAATATTTATATATTTCTTACACCTCCAATCCACAATCTCAATTGCTAACTTAGCACTGAATGTAGAGGAAGGCACAACATTTGATGAAGTCGAGGGTTTTGTAAATGGGGGAACTATTGGTGTAAAATGTGATATAGAAGATTCTAATATACAAAAAGTATGTGCATGAAGGAAAATGGGTGGTGGGCTTATATCTGATAAAGCTTATAGTAAAGGTGTCAATGATGGTGATGGTGATGGAAATGGAGATGGTGATTGTGATGTTGAAGTCTGGATATGGTGGGTATGAGATTGTACTAAATTTGCTACATGGTGTAAAATACTAGATGAATTTGGTCCATTACTACATCCACGTCCACCTCTACCACGACCATGTCTTTTAGGTGCCATTTATTGTACAAAAAATAAAAACATAGAACAAATAATAAAGATATGATGAACAACCATGCATTTTAGAATAAAACGCATCAATATATTTCAAGAAAATATAGAAAGTCTTTGATAGTTTAATATTATAATATAATTATAATATTTTAATTATCGGCATCACTATCATCCTCCAATGAATCTTCTGACATTTTGTATGATTCTGATGGAAGTTTCAACTCATTTTCAGATAGAAATTGATCATCTTCAATTTCTATTCGGCCACCATTTGAGTCACATAAATTTTCTAGATCTTCATCTACATGCACAGACTCAATATTATATATGTCATCTTCTTGGAATGCCAGTACAATAGATAAGTTTTCACTTCTTTGTTAAGATGTTGGTACTTCAAAATTTGATCAAACTTTAATTTTGTAAATCATCCACCAATCACTCTTATCATGAGATAAACTCAGATATGTACAATAAATATACTTTAGTGGCTTGAACTGCCATAATAAATGGCTCATATTGATTAAATCCGTGTTTATGGCTAACATACACTAGCTCATAATCTGAATGAATTTTTGCACCCACATTTCGTGTATGATAAAACCACTCATACTTTAATATAACAATCCTATTATTTTGGAGTCCGAGATACTCCAACTCAATAACTTCTATGAGTTGACCATAATAATGAATCTCATTTGCACTATAACTTTAGCCTTTAATACATATAACACTATTAAAGTGGTTATACATATATAGTTATACACATATAGCTAAACAAAATATTGTATGTTATTATACATTTAATTATAAATATAGTTTCATATGATTATACATATAGTTACACATAGAGTTATACTTATATTTATACAAGTAGGAATATACATTTTTTTTCATATAATTTTATATATTTTAAATATAGATCTGTATTGGTATAGATATAGTAACATACATTTTTATATACTAATATATAATATTATATACTAATATATACTAATATATAAATATATGTTGTAAATTATATATTTAAATATAGTTATGTATAAAGTTTTTATAGTTATAAATATAGTAAGATACAATTATTTATAGTTATATGTTGTTATACATATAGTATATATAGTTATAAATAGTTATATATTGATATATTCATAAAAGTAGTTATAAGTAGTTATACATAAATGTATACAAAGTTATAAACAAATATATATATTTATATATATGTATACATATTTACAAATATAGTTATATTTAATTATATACAGTTTTATATAGTTATACAAATATTTATATATTGTTATACACATATAGTTAAACATAATGTAATATGTTGTTATACATGTAATTATAAATATTTTTACATGTGGTTATACATTTAGTTACACATATAGTTATACTTATATTTATACATGTAGGTATATATATTTTTTTATATTATTTTATATATTTATAGATATAGTTATATATAGGCATAGATATAGTAAAATACATTTTTATATACTAATATATAAAAATGTATATTAAATATATGTTGTAAATTACATATTTAAATATAATTATGTACAAAGTTGTTATAGTTATACATATAGTAGATACAATTATTTATAGTTATATGTTATTATACATATGGTATATATAGTTATAAATAGTTATATATAGTTAAACATATAGTTATATATAGATATATTCATACCAAGTAGTTATAAGTAGGCATGCATAAATGTATACAAAGTTATAAACAAATATATATATTTACATATATGTATACATAGTTACAAATATAGTTATATTTAATTATATAGAGTTTTATATAGTTATAAACATATAGTTAAACATAATGTTGTATGTTTTTTTTGGATCAATGCTTCTTAACCTCAAATTACGTTCAAACACTATTATGCTAGTTCAAAAAACAAATCCCATGTGTTCATTTACATACGTGAGAGGGCATGTACACTTCCAACAAGAAATAAACAACTATTAGCAATATCTAAAGCCATCTATCCTATCAACAAGAAACAACAAATAAATTAACAGGTTCCATACACATTACTCACACTATTATCATTGAATGAAAATAATAATAGGCTAAAATAGGAAGGCAGTCATCCAGCAATTTTTTTTGTATACACTTCTGTTCAAAAAACATGATGTACTTCAAGGTTACCCATCTAGAGTCATGCCATCTTGGCCCTCCAACCAGAAGGATAACCTGAATCTTGGCATCAAATAGGTCAAGCCAAGGTTGCAAATGCATGTCAGTTCTTAAATGGATATTCACTAGGTTTAGCAGGATCATGCATCACCCTGAAATTAGCAGGCAAAGGAAATGCATGAGAAACCGGTCAGGGATCCCATTGCTGATGGCCAAGTAAAGATGGAAGGGCCATACAATCACTGGGAACAATCGAAATACTTGCAACTAGTGAGGTTGGAATGTGAGTTGATGGCGGCCTAGTAGGCTTTAAAGCAGATGGACTGAGAAGTTCATTGTCCTGTGGGCACCAATTGGGCATGTCATCATCATTGTCAAAGAGTTTCTTCTATGGCATTCTGTTCAGGTGAACTTGTTTCTCTTTCAAACTTAGTAGCGCATGAACCTTGCATTCGCTAACTTGTTTGTGCGTGGGAATCACTTGAGTAGAGACAACACTACAAGAAAATATCAATTTAGCTAGGAAATTTTAGCTAGAGATCAATCACTAGCTAAATTGTAAAATATTAGCAAGGGAATAGCAAGGGATTTATGATTTTTTTTTTGAAAAAAAAATAGCAACGGATTAGCGAGAGAAAATTTTTTGAAAATTCCGCTCAAAAAAAAGTGGGGATTTTAGTGATGGATTTAGCGATAGATTAGTGATAGAAAATTTTCGTAAATTCTGCTCAAAAAAAGATAGGATTTTAGCGACTGAATATACCTCACTAATAAAAGCATAAAATTGGTGACGAAATTAGCGACGGATTTTCCCTAGCTAATTTTTAGTGACAGAATTAGCAACGGATTTTCCATTACTAATAAAATCTATGATTTAATGATGGATATTCCATCGCTAATAAAATCCATTATTTAGCAATGGATTTAGCGACGGATTTTCCCTTGCTAATAAAATCCATGATTTAGCGACGGATTTAGCGATGGATTTTCTCTTGCTAATAAAATCCATGATTTAGCAATGGATTTAGTGATGGATTTTTCCTTACTAATAAAATCCATGATTTAGAGATAGATTTAACGTCGGATTTTCTATTGCTAATAAAATCAATGATTTAGCGACAGATTTAACAATAGATTTTCACTTGCTAATAAAATCTCTGATTTAGTGATAGATTTATCAATGGATTTTTCCTTGCTAATAAAATCCATGATTTGACAATGGATTTAGAGACGGATTTTCCCTTGCTAATATAATCCATGATTTAGTATTGGATTTAGCGATGGATTTTCCCTTGTTAATAAAATCCATGATTTGACGATGGATTTAGAGACGGACTATCCCTAGGTAATAAAATCTATATTTTAGCTACTGATTAAGCGAGTGAATATCCCTAACTAATAAAATCCATAAATTAGTGATGGATTTAGTGATGAAATTTTAGTAGAAAATAAAATCCTTAATTTTGCGATGGATTTAGGGATGAAATTTCCCTAGATAATTAAATTCGTAATTTAGCTATAAATTTAGTTATGGTATTTCTCTAGCCATTATTTAATTATATAATTTTTTTTATTTATTATTTGTATTAAAATTTTATTTAATTTTGTTTATTAAATTTATGTTACTAATTTATAGATGAGTAATCCTTGAAACACACATCCTCCTCATAAAATAAAAAAAATTGATATTATAAATAATCAATTTAAAATATATAAAAATACAAAAAAGAATTATATTAATAAGGACTAAAATAACTATTTTTATGATGTATTAATTTTTTAAAAAATTATACAAACAATTTTTCTAAAATTTTTATTTAAGAAAATAAAGAATTTAAATTAAAGTAACATTAAATAATTAATTCATTAAGTATAATAATCTTTACGATAATTTAAAAATTAAATTAACATACATTAAAATTTATACTAATTTAAATGTAAATTAATTCAATGTATGATAAAATAGAAATATTTTCAAAAATATCTGAATTGACAAATAAACTAGTAAATATTAATATTATTATAAGTATTAAAAATTTATGATTATAGATAACTTTTATAAAATTAAATAATACAAATCTTGAAAATCTTGAAATATAATAAAAATATAATTTTTTTCAATAAAGTTAAAAGAAAATAAAATAATAATTATAAATACATTTATAGATGTTTAATCCTACTAAAATTTATAAAAATCAAACAATTGAGTAATTTTTTTACAATTATCTTTAAATATTAATTTTTTATTTTATATTATCTTTGTAAAGATAAATATAAATTCTTAATAATTTATAACCATAAAATATAAATTTTTATAGATTTTTTTAACATTAAAGTATTTTATAACTTTTAGGCGAGTGGCTAGAAGACAAATCATCTTTTCATTCATGTCTTATTATATGAAGTTTGTTAATTTCATATCTATTTGATATTTTTTTTAATGTAAAACATATTTTTTATATTGTTTATATATTTATTATTTAATTAATATTATAATAAAAAATTATAAGGTATTTGTTTTTCATTTGTACCTTGCTACATGCACATTAATTTTGTTGAAAAATTTTGATAGTAAATAAAATTAATGAGTATTTTTTTATTTTATACATATATTGTTTATTTAATGTTTTAATAATTAAAAATATAAATATTATCCTAAAATATACAGTCTCTCTCTCGAGTTGATGCATCTCTAACAGAGCCCGATTCTTCCTCATTCCACCATTATCTCTTGATGCCGATCAAACAAAAATTCATTCGAGGTTTATGTTTTAATTTGTTATTGATTTGAGGGACGTTCATTGATTATCATTGGATTGCTTAATCGAAGAGTAACCATTTTTATCTATTTTTTTTGTTACCAAATTTCTTCTTTAATCACCATATGGTATGCTTAGATAATGTATAGATACTTATACGTATATATGCTTAATGGATTTGTGATATAATGCATTGTCATTGTGTGGATTATGATGCTTGGATATTGTTGTTATTCTGATGTGTTCATCAATTATGCATTGTCATTTTTGGATTTCTTCTTTAATCACCATACACACCATGATATAATACTTGGATACTATTTTTGTTTCCAAATTCCTCCTCATTCCTCCTCAACATATAAACAGTATATATACTTAGGTTTGCCAAATTTATATCTACAAAAATAGTATACATCAATATTCATGTGTATTTTATACATAACTAGTATACATACTTTGGTATGCCGACTTGATATCTACAAAAACAGAATACATCAATAAGCATGTGTAGTTTATACATGATTAATATACATACTTAGGTATGCCGACTTGATATCTACAAAAAATATTCAAAATGAGTAATGATTGAATTAAAAAATAAAATAAAATTAAATATTATATAATAAATATAATAAATAAAATAAATAAAATAAATAAATAAATAAATAAATAAAATTAATAAAATTAATAAAATAAATAAAACAAATAAAATAATAAAATAAATTAAATAATAGTTTAGGATGTCAAATTAAATTGATTATACTTGATTGAATCAGTTTTAACTATTCTACCAACTTCTAGAAAACACACTAATATTCACACATGTAATTGAAAATAATTAAGCAAGTGTTTCTCAATTCACTCTGAAATATTCTGATGATATGTGTTGTTGTGTGCTAGGAACCCCAAATCACATTTATTTATAGGCAAGATTCCAAGTTTTTTATTTTTTGATGCAACATTTAGTAAGCCAACACATAGCTTTCACATGTCAAGTCAATCCTTGGCAGGTATAGACATCATCATATAACAAGCACACTTTCAAGCCCTTGGCATTAATGCACAAGAACACATGGTAAGCTATTAATCAAATCTTATCACTCATGTAAGACAAGACATGGAAATCATACATACTAACACATGCTATTCATGCAAGTAAGCATGTGATAAGCTTGTAAGTCAACATATGATATAAAAATAATTATTCTTATTAATTTTTTTATCGACTTTATTGTAATTTTCCGACATGATTCATTTATATTCTTATGGTTGCACTTATCTTTAACAAAGATTATCATGGTGTGTGTGTGTGTGTGTGTGTAAGAGTAAAGATTTATATTTATCATGTATCTAACATTTTATAAATTAAATTTATCTCAAACATAATAACTTCATATTTATGTTTCTTGAAATAAAACACTTATATTTCTAATAATTTCAATACTCCTTCAAAAGATGTCTCTTAGTGTGTGATTCCTTGTGATCTCTCTTCTGTTACTGATGAGTGGACTTGTTGAATCAAGTTTAGTAATATTAAAATAATTATTTCATACTGATATAATAAGATCAACATATAGCAATATGTCATGGACACTCAAACTAAGATAGTATAAAATATATGAACCAAACTTTTTTGTACATAATTACTATCAAGTATAATATTTTTTTAAAAAAATAGCATGGTAATAAAAATCCGAACCAACAACTTGGTAAACTGATCGGCAAAAGATGCTGAATACTCTAACACTAAAAATATGAGTCCGATCCTTGTAGATGTTGGATATGTTTTCCATGGTGCTATCATTTATCATGTTGTTTAGATGTTGGGACGTGAGTTTTACCTATTCTAATCATGAAGTCTCATAGCTTATATATGAGCCAAATAATAATTTTGGATTGAGTTTGGGAGAAGGATAGGTAGATAAAAAAAGTATAATACTTGATTCTATAACATTTTTGATTTAGATAGAGGATATAAAACGATTAAAAATATTTAGAAATTTTTAATGTTTATAATCCCCACAATGTCATGCAACACAATAGATTTTTTTCTACCAAATAATGTTTTATCAACTTTGATTTATGATTTTAGCCACAACAATGCAGCTTATTATTACTCTAAGAATTCAACTTCTACCAAATTTATATTAACTATAATTTATACAATTAACAAATGTTGATTATGAAGAGTTTGGGTATCTCTGTAACGTTGATGAATTTCATGCCATACAAGAGTATTCTCCGTATGACAAAATTTGTTAGGACACCCTTTATTCACCATCTTAATAACATCATCTTTTTACACACGATAATTTTTCTATGCTCCAATATGTTTAATTTAAACAATTTAAAAAATTAATAAATATGAGGAGTAATTATTAGTTGAATGTTGTAGCTATTAGTTGAGTACCATAACTATTAGTTGTAACCTACAAGCTTGAATCTAAGTTTCATGTTTCACAAAATTTGTGGTCAATGTATCTTGTAATAAATAGTAATAATGAATATAAGAAAATATGAGAAGTATTATGGAAATGTATGTATCATTAATGAAACATTAATTTATAGTACTAGCGAATATATGTGAGTACTCTTTTATGTGAGTACTCTTTTATAGTTTAAAATGATATAAACATATTTACTAATTAATTTTTAGTCCATAACATATATTATTAAATATTATTTCATATCTTAATAAAATAAATATAAATTATTATAATTTCAATAACATTAATACAATATAATAAAAAAAAGTAACATATCATAAAAATACAGCAAAATGAATTATAAAGAACATGAATAAGTTGTAAATAAAAATAAAAATTTTAAAACTATTGAAAATTTTATTGTATTTTAATATTTTTTTATCTTGAGAAAATGGGATGAGATGATTCATATAGATTAAGAGTATTTATAGTTTTTTTTTGTATTTATAAGTGAATTTTTATTTTAGTTAATAAATGATAATGTCATTTTATAATTTTTATTCATAATATTATATTATTGTGAGTTTTTATTTATTTTATTCAGTTGTTTTATTTTTTATGAGAATACTCGATATGTAAAGTTTCATCAATCATCTTTATTCATTATGTAAATGGCTGAGTTTTAGTTATATATTATTATTATTGAGTATTATTTTTTTATATCATCTTTTTTTTTTCATTTTCATGTATTAATCTTCATTTTTTCTATATATATATATATATATTGACATCAATATAATGAAAGAAATTTATAATGCTTTAGCAGAACATCTCTTCACTATAGAAGTAGTAGTAAATGGCCATTGAAAGTAATTTTCTACTCTTGTGGAAAATTATAGAAATATAGTATTTCTTCTCTATCTCTCTCTCTCTAAACATCATTGCTGGCCATATTTTAGATATTTATTGAGGTTGTATGACTATATATAAATATTTGTATAACTATATATATATAATTTATAACTATATAACACTCTATATAATTAAATATAACTATATTTGTAAGTATGTATACATATATGTAAATATATATATTTATTTATAACTTTATATATTTATGTATAATTATTGGTATGAATATATCTATAAATAACAATAGGTTTAACTATATAAAAATATATATAGTGATATATACTATATGTATAATAACATATATTTATAAATAATTGTATCTTATTATATGTAATACTATAAAAGCTTTATACATAACTATATTTAAATATATAATTTACAACATATATTTAATATACATTTGTATATATTAGTATTCAAAAATGTATTTTACTATATCTATACCTATACATAACTATAGGTATATATATATAAAATTATTTAAATAAATATATATACCTACATGTATAGATATAAGTTTAACTATATGTGTAGCTATATGTATAACCACATGTATGTATACATATATTTAAATCTATATACTTGTTTATAACTTTGTATATATTTATGTATAACTAAATATTACTTCTCATATGAATATATATATATATATAACTAAATGTTTAATGATATATAATTTTTTATAACTATATATATTATATGTATAATAACATATAACTATACATAATTTTATATTATTAATGTATAACCTATATTTAAATATATAATTAACAACATATATATACTATACATTTTTATATATTAGTATAAATATATGAAATTATATGAACAAATATATATACATACATGCATAAATATAAGTTTAACTATATGTGTAACTATATCTATAACTAAATGTAACAATATTTATAATTATATGTATAAAAACATACAATACAATGATTAACTATATGTGTATAACATTATATAAATATTCTTATAACTATAAATAACTCTATATAATTAAATATAACTTTATTTTTAATTATGTATACATATATGTATACATATATGTAAATCAATATAATTATTTATAACTTTGCATACGTTTATTTATATTTACTTATAACTACTTGTATGCATATATCTATATATAATTATATGTTAAACTAAATGTAACTATTTATAACTACATTTACTATATGTATCCTAACATATAATTATATATGGGATAATACAATTATGTTGCACCAACTTGAAATAAAATGGCTAAAGATATAATATCAACAATATGTAAGCACATAGCATTAGATTGTCCGTTGATCAGGCTCATATATGGTATAATACAAATAAGGGTCGTACTCTTACCTAAACCCAGCCCTTGGGCCTCAGGCTCAAATATGAACTTATGAATGACAAAAGATATAATATTTGATAGGTTTATATAGAAGAAATTTTATTTTCTTTTATATAATTTTTCATTCTAACATTGCACTCTCTATCTCTCTCTCTCTCTCCCGTTCCTCCTTCATACATTAAATGTCTTTTTCTTACTTTCATTTCTTGTGCATTATCATACTTTACATGCTTTATCTAGTATAACTATGATATCTATTAATCTTTATCATACTACACTTTACATTATCTATTAATGTAGATTCTGCAAACGCATTGCCTCGATATTCATGATATTTAAATTTTAAATATTCATCCGTACGTAATTTTATATTATTATTTGTATATTTTGAAGTAATATAATGTTTTATTTATAATAATGATTTTCCATTTTTTTTGTAAATAAAAAGGGAAAAATGAGCTCAGATCGTCAGTGGATGTACAGAAGGGTTATTAATGGATTTTTGAATGAATATTTTTTAACCTGGCTTGAAACATTCATCAATTTTTCAAGTAGTCAATTGAGATTGATGGATGGAGAAAAAAATAAGGGTCCATGTAATCATTGAAAGTTTCAGAATATCCCTTTACATGATGCAAACACTATAAGATATCATTTGGGAAAATATTGCTTTGTGCTGAATTATTTTGTTAGGATTTATCATAATTAAAGTACAATGGCTCTGAATATTGACCAAAATGAGGGTATTAGAATTGTTTGCTTATGGTTAAAAATCATAAAACACATACCATAGAATGATCATGGAAGATACTGGTGCTGACTTCAATATGGATTACATGGATGAACCACCTAATCCTTAAGCTCAGAAATTTTATGAAATGCTTAAAGATGTAGATAAAAAGTTGTAGCCTGGTTGTAAAACACATTCGCAATTGTCCCTTGTGGCTCGACTAATGAGCATTAAGTCATAAAATCATATGTCTGAAAGATTATTTGATCAGCTGACAGAACAGATGAATGGGATTTTTTCGGATAATAATTTGATCACTAACAACTTTTACAACACTAAGAAGTTACTACGAGGAATGGGTCTACTAGTGGAAAAAATTGATTCTTGTTTAAATAAATGCATGTTATATTGAGGTGGTAATAGTGATTTAATTACCTGTAAGTTCTGTGACCATCATTGCTTTAGGAAGGCACCTCGTGTTGTAGAAACACAAAAAAGATTAAAGGTTGTCTTTAAGAAGATGTATTATTTTCCATTAATTCCTCGATTACAAAGACTATATGGATCAAATGCTGCAACAAATGATATGAGGTGGCATTCTGAGCATGATCTTGAAGAAGGGGTAATGCATCATCCATCAGATTCACCTGCTTGGAAGCATTTTAATTATATACATCAAGATTTTGCATCAGAAAGTCGAAATGCGAAGTGTTGGATATTTTTTTACAGCCTCTTATTGCAGAGTTAAATCATTTATGAGATGTTGGCGTGAATACATATAATATCTCAAAAAAGGAAAATTTCATTATGCGAGTAGCCCTTATGTGGACGGTAAGCGACTTTCTTACATGTTCAATGTTGTCTGACTGGAGTACTACAGGACGATTCACATGCCCGTATTGCATGACAAATTCTGATGCATTTATCCTCAAATTTAGTGGTGAACAATCATGGTTTTATAACCATCATAAGTTTCTACCTACGAATCATCCATTTCTAAGAAATATAACTGCATTTTGAAAAAATAAAACTGTGATGAAAGTTGCACCAGTAGTTCATACAGGAGATGAAATTATTACAGAGATTCATAGATATATACATATATCTATGAATCTCTATTTATACACTATTATATATATCTATTCACATTATAAATGATTTGATATAGCCCTATTTAGTCTAGACAATTTTGATGAGATAGATAGCACACCGAGTTCTGGTAGAGTATTCACGTAGAAGAACTATGGACAAATTCATAAGCTAATGATGAAGATGATGATTTAGATATAAATGATTATAAACTTATATTGTATTTTTGTTTTAACCATGTAACTTTTGTATCATAATTATTTCTAAATTATTTTTGGTTTTTGATAATTATAAATAATTGTTTATAGTATATGCTTTTATCACTACAAGAAAAATACTGAATAGCTAGGAAAAATTCTTTAGCTAAATGCATTATTTTTGTCGCTAAAGTGGATATAACGATGGAATAACTACCGAATCTTTCCTAAACTAAAGTGCTTATTGCAAAAATTAACAAGTAAATATATTTCCTAGCAATGTTAGCAAGGGAATAACTAAATTAGCAAGGGAATAACTAAATTAGCAAGGGAAGATCCCCTAGCTAAATTAGCGAGGGAAAAATCCCTAGCTGTTTTCATACTAGAATTATTTTCATATTTTTAATTATTTACATAAAATTTAATTACATATTTTTAAAATTTTTATATTAAATTTAATAAAAACATAAACTATAAACAATTATTTATAATTAACAAAAAATAAAATCAGTAAATAAAATATTCTGATACAATATGTTACATAGCTAAAATAGAAACATAACAAAACTTGATTACATATTATTCTTCATTAATGTATATAATGACAGTGCACAAAGTATAATCTATTCATGTAATTGATGTTGCGTTCTATCTCCCAACTCCTCAAAATCTGCATATTGCTCTATCACCCGAGCATGTTCCTCCATGGCCATCTGTATTGCTTCCTTTAGTTCGAGTCTGCATTACCTCTCCACCTCCAGCTCCTTCTTCCTTTTATCTACCAATTCCCTTTTTGTAATTAGCTACTCTTCAAACAGCATTTTAATTAAACATAGACACATACTTGTGCATGTATTTTTGTGGCTGTGTGTGTGTATAAACATAGACACATATACATTCATGCAGCTACACATTCCATCAAAGACAACAAAAGGAAATAATCTAGGGCTTAAAAACACACATATAGTTCTCTCAGGCATGGTTAACATCTTCTAGTTAGTTGTCCTCTGGTATTTCATGGAGCATATTGTTACAAGATTTCAGACAACGATATAGAATATTGTTACACCTACACATGGAGCATAATATACTACATTTACAAACCAATAAAGAACACAACTCAATTCTGCTGATAAATAGATAGGCTAGCACATACAATACCAACTACCATTTGCTAGAAATTTCAGACAACGAGATAACCATGAGCTAATTTTTAAATTACCGAATCAAGATTTCATCAAGATTTCCAGTGAACTGCCCATTAACATATTTCTCTGTGTTGCCGAGCTTCACGTATCAGTTCATTGTTAATTATAAGAAAGTTAAAATGTGACAAACAAAAAAGAAATAGAAATTGAAATGACAACAAGCTAATTGGTATTGATTTTTTGCACACTTGTAGGTTCATATAGAAATCCACCAAAGCAAGGAAACCTTAAAGAAACCAAAGAAAATAAAATTAAAAAAAATGCAATGCACAAGAAAAGAACACAATGTAGCTCACTTTTGTATTCCATTCCCCACGTGAGTTTTACAATGACTATCTTCCTAGTCATGTTGTTAAGAAAAGGCTTGGGATTAACGGGGATAGTCTGCAACATTCAGCAATTAAAAAACAAATTAACAGTGATTTCATGTATGTATGAATCAGTTAATTCTCTGCATTTACTTAAAAATTTATAGGCATGTATATATGCAATATACATGCATATAACAAAATATAGTATAACTATATATGTATAAAGACACATACACACATGCGCACGTGCGCACTATTTTTCTATCTTCTCATATTTCTTTATCTTTTCCATATATTGCACCTGTAGGTTCAATAGAACAATGTATCAATTGATAAAGTAGAGAACATGACACCCAACAAAACATAAGCAATATCACAAACATCATACTCATCAATAAGATAGTTATATTGATATATAGATAAACATATAGTATCAATATATAAATAGTTTATATTGATATATATAGTTTGAAAATACCTATCAAACTATATATAAATCAATCTATCATTCTGTCTATCAATCTATCTAATTATATATCTATCAATCTATCTATCCAACTGTCTATCTATCTATGTATATATTTGTCTATCTATCTATCTATCTCTTTATCTATCTAACTATATATCTATCTTTATATCTATCTATCTATGTATTTATTTATCTATTTATTTGTCTATCTATTTGTTTATCTATTTGTCTATATATTTGTCTATCTAACTATCTTTTTATCTTTCAATTTGTAAATCAGCCTGTCTAACTATTGATATGTCAATCTATGTATGAATTTATCTATATAACTATCTATATATCTATTTATGTATTTGTCTATATGTTTGTCTATTTTCTATTTGTCTATCTTTCTATTCATGTGTCAATTTGTTTGTCTGCCTACCTGATTGACCGCATGCCTCCCTGATTATTTGTTTATCTATTGTTTTTTTTTGTTTTCCTATCTATTTATTTGTCTATTTGTTTATATGTCTGTGTGTCTATCTATCGATGTGTCTATCTATCTGTCGATCTATATGTCTATCTATACGTCTTTTTATCAATATATCTATCTATTTTTCTTTATATATATATATATATATATCTATATATCTATATTTCTATCTATTTGTCTATCTATTTGTATAACTATCTTCAAATCTATATTTCTATCTATCAATCTATTTATCTATCTATCTATTTGTATATTTACCTGTCTGTTATCTATATATCTATCTGTCTATATATATATATATATATATATATATATATATATATATATATATATATATGTCTATCTAATTGTCTAATTATCTTCTATCTATCTTTCTATCTATCAAACTATTTATCTATCTATCTATATGTATATCTATCTATCTGTTATCTATCTATCTATTTGTCTATCTGTCTGTCTATCTATCTATCTATTTATTTGTTTTTCTATCTATCTATAAATCTATCTATCTATATATCTGCGTATGTATCTATCTATCTTTTTGTATCTCTTTTTGTTTATCTATCTATCCATCTATCTATCGATCTATCTATCTATGTGTTTATCTATCTATCAATTTATCTCTCTACCATTTTTCTATCTATCTATCTATCCATCTATCCATCTATCTATATATCTTTTTATCTATCTGTCTATCTATCTAACTATCTATCTAACTATCTCTCTAACTATCTATCTATTTGTCTATATATATATATATATATCTATACTATCTATATATATTTATATCTATATAAATATCTATCTATCTATTTATCTATCTATATATCTATTAGTCTATCTATCTATCAATCAATCAATCTATCTATTTATCTATCTATCTGTCTATCTATTTGTCTTTCTATCTATCTATATTTCTTTCTATTTATCTATCTATCTATCTATATGTCTATCTCACTATAAAAAAATATTTGTTTAGCTACGAAATTTAGCTAGGGAAATAATCCCAAGTTAATTATCTAGGCTTTAGCTAGGGAATATTAAGAGATGTTTGATTTTACATTGAATTATAAATTAACAATGGATTTGTGATGGATTAGATTTCGAAATATTTGATTGAAAATTGTTCCTAGCTAATATTATCGTAAATTTTCACACAAAGAATGGTGGGCATTTTAGTAATAACTTTAAATTTGGATTTTCCCTTGCTAATTAATTAAAGATAAATCCCTCGCTAAATAATATTCTGAAATTTTTCTTAATGATTTTATATATATTTACTAGCGATTATTCCTTAAATGATAATTTTCACAAAATATATGTATTTAGATATGAATTTTTTTCTTTCTATTTTGGCTTGGGATAATTTTCATCGCAAATCTTTAATGAATTAATTTTTTTTATATAATTTAATATTTTATGTAATTTCATATATTAAAGGTATGTCATGGTCTATGGATGAGCAATCCTTGAGGGTCACATTCTTCTCATATAATTATATAAATAGGATATTATAAATAAAAAATTTATATTAATATACGCTAAAAAACTATTTTTATGATCATAATATTTTTAAAAAATTATACAAAATATTTTTTCAAAAAATTTAATTATAATATTTAAATATTTGTATTTAAATAACATTAAATAATTAATTATATAATTATAATCTTTTTTTAAGATATTTTAATTAATAAATAAACATACATAAAAATTACTATTAATATAAAACTAAAATATTTAATAGTATGATTAAATAAATAAAATTATAAAAATATCTGAATTAATGAATAAACAAGTAAATATTTATTTTTTTTAAAAAAAATATTTTTATGATTATAGGAATTTTTTAAAAAATATTTACAAGAAGATTTGAAATTTTTGAATTATAAAAAAAATTCAAATATTTCATAAAATTTAAAAACAATAAAATGATATTTAAATATAAATACATAAATGGTTTAATTACATCAAAAAAATCTTGAAGATTTAAAAAATAAATATGCTAGTGTGGTTATTAAAAGAACACTTCAATTATTTTTTTAGGATTTTAAAAGAGTTATTTAAAATATTACTAATGAAATTTTTTTGTCCTTGTCCTAAAAATACTTAATTTTTATCATGATAAACACTTTTGAAAAGTACTACCAAACTGACCTTAAGTTGATTTGAATTTATATTGTATATTTTGTCCCTACTTAACTTTCTAAGAATTAAGCAATTGAATAAGATCTTTTCTATTAACATTAATATTTCATTTATATTAAAATAATAAATATAACTTATTTTATTAAACTTCTCACTTTAAGTAATTTTTAGAATTTTATAAATTATACTTTTATATCAAATAATATGAAATTTAATGCCTAACTAATTATTTCTTATTATATTCATAAAAAATAAATTGAATTCATAAAAATTTATACCAATAAAATATATATATATATATATATATATATATATATATATATATATATATATATATATGAACTACTTTATTATAATATATATATTTTTTTTATTTATGAAATAATATCATTTATAGTTAAATAAATATCTATTTCTTTTTTATATTTATATTTTTTAATTTTTATAATTTTAGTTTACTTTTTTATATTTGTCTCTTTTTTTTATATCTATATTCATTTTTTTATTTATAGTTTCTGTGAATATAAAAATGCTAAGGCATTCAAGCACTTAAACCTTTTTATCTATCTTTGTGAAGAGGAAGAGAGGAGAAGTGAAATGAGACTACAAGAGCACGTGCAACTCATAATTCTACTTCTTCTTGTTACCAAGTAAGATTAACAATGTTATTCTCCTTTAGAATACTAATTACATTTCTATCTTTCTCTCAATTTGATTTCCACTGGCAGAGTTTTGTTGATACTAATTAATCAGTTTTAATTTTTTTTTCATTTTCCCCTATTTTTTTTTCTTTTTTTTCTATTTTCATATCACTTATCTGATTTTGACTCTCCACTATGAGAGAAACAACATTTGGTTATTGTAAACTTTGTTTTTTTAATGATTAATCTTTTTGCGTTTTATGGATTTCAAATACTAAATGTATGTTTATTGTTTTCTACTTCTATAACTTAGAAAAAAAAGTATTTTTATTATTTTTTGCTTCTCTAACTTAAGAAAAAAAACACCATGAGAGATCAAATTTAACTTTTCTAGAGTTAAATTTGATCTATATGGTATTGATGATAAAATATGAACAACAGATGCCATTCTGTGCTAGATCTTCTAGTTTCAAAACAAAGTAACCCAAGTTCATCAACTGATTCTAATGTGATGTCTCTATTTCACTTGAAAATCACTTTGATGCAGGTTTTCGGCGTACAATCTGTCATTAATTGATAATCTAGTTGCTGGTTCCCAACAAATCATAGTTTCTTTTTTTTTGAATGAATATCATGTGGTTCATCTGGCTTGACATTCAAGTTTATGTTAGAAGAATATGAGCATTTCTTTGAAACTAATCTTCTTTGATTTGGATTTTAGAATTAGTTTTAGTGTTGATGGTATCATATATGCGTTTTATATTTCTTCTCAGTTGATCACTACTATATTTTTCATTAAGGTTTGTTTCTAATTTTGAATTTGAATTCTACATAATTATCTATTCTTTTTTTTATATCAATTGGACCAGCGATTCTATGCATGTTGTTTTAGACTTGCAACATAATATTCAAAATTTGATTTGATCATCTTTTTTTATTTTTTTTTATTTTTGCATTTTTCAGGATCTGCACCACATGCTTAGTATTCTAATTTGCTATAAGTATAAATGAATATAAAAAAAGTTATTGAAATAAGAGGAAGTACATATAATTGGAGAATATGAATGCAAATACACCCATAGACTATGTTGTGCTCCAACTATCACCTAAATCATCATTGTTAGATTTTTTATCTATAATGATGTAATATCTTCTACATGTACATATATAATCTTTTTCTAGTTTTCTTTATCTTTCTTTCTCTTTAGATATATATGTATGTATATGTTCATTGATTTTATGTTCATTTTAGGTGTTCTTTGTTCATCAAGAGCAATGGGAAGACAGAGAAGCTTGATAATAGTCTTTTAAAGTCATTTGTGAGTCAGTTAAAAGTCATAGAATCACTAAGAGGTCTTGCAGGCTCTTCACTCGAGATCAAAGTAGATCAATTCTACGATCATGAAACTTGCTTCACCAAAGGAACACTCAAAAGGTCATAAACAAGACCCACCAATTGTTTTTCTAACCAAAGTTTATTGCCACTTTTTCTTTTGAAGGTTCATGCAGTTTGCCAGTGCACCTAAAGTTTCAAAAACTTTTTATGCATTTGATGAGGAGATGTCCTAGCTGGAAGTGGCCTGGAAAATTTACTCTCAGGTAGTTTTATTATTTTTTTAAATATAATCTACTTTTTAAAGAGAATATGATTCGAAATTTTATTCACATGGTAAGTCTCATGGAGTTATTAACTTTGTATTCACAGAGCTAGAGAACATTCTTCAGGTACCTTTCCTTCACATCTCTCCTCAAAATGCACACACTGTTGTACTCTGATTTATATTCAAGCTTAACTGATGGATTCAATGCCATTTTTAATGATAGTCCATTGATATTGACTGCTTTGCCTAAATTAAAATTAAAATAGATCATGTTTTTGATGTGATAATACATTTATTCGCTCAAAAGCAATAAGTCTCGGGTTCAAGACAATTAAATATGACCTCTTTGATATATCAATGGAAATATTTGTTGAGAGATATATTTATATACCTTTCTCTAACCTTATGTTAGCCAAGAAACATGTGCATTGAGTACACATACATGTTTACACAAACCAAGCTCAATTGATTAATCAAACATACTCTTTTTTATCTCCTCATTCCTTACGCCGGGTAAAAAAATCCGCAAAGATCCTGGGGTAGGTGGTCGGATCTCATTCCACCTACTATCTTTCTCTTTTATTTAAACTTTTAAAGAGAAGTGCAGGTAACAAGCAAGTGCACTCCCTGTGGCTTCAAAAGTTCATGTGCCTTGGAGTGGGCTATTGAAAGATAACGACAGGAGATCGAGCCACAAACAAGAAAAATCGCAGATACTCGACCAGGAGCTTCTACAGACTCTTCAATTCTAGACCTATACCTAACGGTCCAGATATTTTATAACCTGTCCCAGCAAACGTAGTGCTACGCACCTTGACCTTGCTTCTTTGATCGGACTGACTTGCCCGTCCCATCTTCACTTGCACCCTACGATAGAGTCGTGGAACTCAAACTAATGTTTTCTTCTTACCATAGGATAAAACTACGTGTGACTTGATTTATTAACAAGAGGTACGTAGTGTTGCTTGGGCAGCCAAGTTCAGTGACCTCGATTTACAATCCCCATCCTGCCTCATGCTAGTCCTTTCTTTCAGATGTGCTTCTTCTTATCAAAAAATCTGCAGCAAAAGGATGATTCCTAGTGCAGTTCCATCAGTGCTGTTGTAAAGATCGGATTTCGAAAGCCCAAGGCAAAAAGGTGTGGGTATCAGGACCTCTGCTTTTGCAGAAGAAGCTGAATTGTAATCTAATCAAATATGTGTAAAAAGGCAGCTTTTTAAGATGAAGACAAAAAAGAAGCGCTTTAATGTCCGTCTTCGCCTTCCCTGACTAGGATGGCTCCTACACCCGTAGCATTCGATCGGGCTACTCAACTGTGTATCGATCGAAAGGTAGGGCGGCACCGCCTTCAAGGGAGTGATGACATCCAGTATGTCCCCCCTTCTTCCTGACATGCTATGGTACCCCCACCCTAGTCCAATTCAGGTTGCTCATAGATCACTAGCCCGGTGGGTACAGGCAGGGTGGTCTTAAATCAGGATGAGCTTTATACGAAGCTTTCTAGCCAATCCGCTCTCTCTTATTTCCTTCCTTTTTTTATTGATTCGCACCAGTCTTTTTCTTTCTTCATCGAGTAGCCCTCCTCATTGACAGTTCGAACATGGAAATTGTTAAGCTAGTCAAATGATGAAAGGAGTAAATTCCTTTTATGATCAACTATCAATGGCACAAGATGTAAAGAATGATAAGCTTGTGCTTTCACCAGAACATGGGTTGGAAAGGGCAAGTACCCGGGATTCCGCTTACTTTAATTGTAGAATCAAGTCCTTGGGCAGTACTCGAGGGGGTTTACCTGGTTCAAGTTCTGGTTCCCCCAGTTCCCCAATGTCCGCACCATGGGGTTCCTTTATCCCATTCTTTGGGTTACTTTCCTTTGTTTTCTTCCCAATCTATGACGAAAAGGGTCTTCTTCAAAAACTCACTTTGATATGGGTGTTCTTTTTCTTAAGTGATAGAGGGGCAATTAGGATAGAAAGGGGAAAGCCAAAACCTACACCTACTCCTATATATAAGAAGGAAAATGTTGGATGCTGGATCGAAGTCAAACATTCTCCATCCGCCCACCAGAAGTAGAGGGGGTTTGATTCCCATTATACGTCCAAGATTGCTAGATCGAGCACGCGACGCGCATAGTGGCTTTCGGGACCCAGTTGGCATTCTTGTTCAGATGCTTGAATCGAACTCAAGTGTTTATTTACGGCAACACTTGACAATCGTTCCCAAGGTTTTATTATAGTTATCAGCATTGATTGCTTTAATTGAATTGACATTAACATAGATTATATGTATGTATATAGATATATATATATATATATATATATATATGTATGTATGTATTTATGTATATAGATATAAAGATATATAGATATATATTTACGTATGTATATAGATATGTATATATGTACGTATATAAATATATATATGTAGGTATATAAATATATATGTCTGTGTGTGTGTGTGTGTATAAATAAATATATATATATATATGTGTGTGTGTGTGTATAGATATGTGTGTGTGTGTGTGGACAAATATATATATATATGTGTGTATATAGACATATATATGTGTATATATACATAAATACATACATACATACATACATACATATATATATATGTATGTATGTATGAATATAGATATATATATGTGTGTGCGTGGGTGTGTGTGAGTGTGTATATATATAATTTGGTGGTATCTGACCCAGGGAAATCTACCTGAACCACAAGAGGAATTAATTATTGGCCAACCAAATGATGATATTGATAGCTAGTTAGGAATTCGGATCGAACTCGCAATCTTCAAGTAGTTGTGAATTCAATACCCTACCAACTAAACCACCCTGCCGCTATTAGTTGCAATTATATTTTGATTTTAAAGCATTTGCATAAAATTGAAGCCTAATTTAGATTATTTTTTAAGTCATATCATGAATTTATGAATCAATTTAATTAGAAATTTAAAATTTATAGGACAAATATATATTATATAATGATTTTGTTTTTATATTGTTTTTTTTGAGATAAATATATTTTTATTTTTAAATGGATTATATATTATTGTGATACATCGATAGTAATATGACTTGAAATGCTTAATTAAATTTGATTTCTCATAGAAGAATGAGAGATCAAATTAATGTGGTTAAAATATATGGGTGATATTTTTATTGTCTCTAAAAATATTATAAAAAAATAACATTATATATAAACTTTTATACATTTATATAATCGTATGACAATACATAATAAATGTCTATACTTTAATAAATATAAATGTATAACATTATATATAAACATTGATATGTTTATATAAATATATAAAGTTATATATAAATATTTATACATATGTTTAAATGGTTATAAATATTTATACAACATTTACATAACACTATCCATTTATATAATTGTTTGTATTACATTTAGATAACATTTATATAACATATAAAATATGTATACATATTTTAAATATTTATATAACATATACATTTAATATAAATATATAATGCTTATAATGTCTATATAAATGTGATATACATACTATAATATTTATAAAAGTGTTACATATATATATATTTCACTACAAGAAAATGTTCATTTAGCTAAGGGATTAGCTATGGATTAGCAAGGAATTTATGATTTTTCAATAAAATAAAAACTTGCAACGGATTAGCGACATAATATTTTACTAAATTCCGCTCAAGAAAAGTGGAGATTTTAGCTACGAATTTAGTGACGGTAATTTCTTAGCTAATAAAACCTGGAATATACCGACGAATTTAGTGACGAAATTTTCATAGCTAATAAAACTTGGAATATAACGACAGAGATAGCGACAGAATTCCTCTAGCTAATAAACCCCGAAATATAGCCATGTTTTTTAGCGACAGAATTTTCCTAGCTAATAAAATCTAAAATATAGCGATGGATTTAACGATAGATTTAGCGATACATTTCCCTAACTAATAAGATTTAGAATATAGCAACGAATTTAGCGACTGAATTTCCCTAGCTAATAAAATCTAGAATATAGCGATGAATTTAGTGATAGAATTTTTTTAGCTAATTACATCCAGATTATAGTGATGGATTTTAGCGATGAAAATTTTCTAGCTAATTAAATATAGAATACAGCGACGGATTTAGCAATGGAATTTTCATAGCTAATTACTTCTAAAATATAAGTACAGATTTAGCGACGAAATTTCCCTAGCCAATCTTTAATTATTTAATTTTTATTTATTTATTATTAGTTTTAATATTTTATTTAATTTTATTTATTTAATATATGTTAATGGTCTATAGATGAGTGATCCTTGAAAGATATATCCTCCTCGTAAAATTATAAAAAAAGGATATTATAAATAAATAATATAAAAAATATAAAAATACAAAAAAATTATACAAAATTTTTCTTTATAATTTTTAAGAAACTTAAAAATTTGTATTAAAGTAACATTAAATAATTAATTCTATAAGTATAATAATTTTTTATGATATTTTAAAAATTAAATTAATATACTTTAAAATTTTTACTAATAAACATATAAAATAAGTTATTGTATGATAAAATAGAAAATATTTTCAAAAGTATCTGAATTGACGAATAAACTAGTAAATATTAATATTATTATAAGTAAAAAAAATTTATGATTATAAGAAACTTTTAAAAAAATAATTAATACAAAATTTGAATAAATACATAGATGTTTGTCCCTACTAAATTTTTTAAGAATTAAACAATTGAGAAATATTTTTACTATTAGCTTTTAACATTCAGTATTTATTATAATAATAAATATAATTTTTTTTTTAATTATCTTCTCAATTTAAGTATTTAAATATAATTTTTTGGATCTCAAAAATTATTAATAATATCAAAAAATATGAAATTTTATTCTTTTAAAATTATTTCATATTATCTCCAACATAATTAATATGAATTTTTAAAAATTGATAACCATAAAATGTATATATTTATATATTTTTTAACATTAAGAGTATTTTATAACTCTTAGGAGAGTGGCTAGAAAACAAATCATCTTTTAATGTATGTCTTATTATATAAAGTTTGTAAATTTTGTAGCTATTTGATTTTTTTATAAGGCTAAATATATATTTTTTTAAATTGTTTATATATTTATTATTTAATTAATTTATAATAAAAAATTATAAGGTATTTGTTTTTCATGTGTACCTTGCTACACGCACATGAATATGTTGAAAAAATTTTGATAATAAATAAAAATAATTACTCTTTTTATATTATATATATATATATATTGTTTATTTAATGTTTTTATAATTAAAAATTTAAATATTTTGGTAATATATATAATCACTTGTTGTCGAGACATGAGAGACAACTCTAATAAGTGAAGCGGCTAAGTCCCTCGCAGTCCACCTCTATCTATCGACATCGACACATCAAAACCTAATCGAAGAGTAATATAAGCGAGATTTCTTATTGATTTAAGGTATATTTGCTACCCTAATTCTTCATCGATTATCTTAATGCAAGAGTGTGCATTTTAATTCTGTTATTTTTTATTCCGAAATTCTTCTTCATTAATCACCATGGTAAGCTTGGATTACTTATGTAAACTTATTCGTATACATACTTCATGCATTTGTGATATAATGCGTTCTCATTGTGCATATGTTGATGGTGCACAATAGGTATGCCGACTTGATATCTACATCAGTATACATTACTATATATAAATAATATACATAAATAGCACACATAAACATAAGTGTATTTTATATGTGTATTTAAACAAAACTATGCATCAATATGCATGTGTGATATAATTCAAATTTCTTATATAAGTGTATTTTACATTATCTATAACTATAAAAATAGTATACATAAACACAACTATAAATAAATATAACAACGTATATTTAATATACATACATACATACATATATATATATATAACTATATATATATATATATACATATATATATATATATATGTATTTAACAATATGCATATCAACATATTACTATATATAAATGTCTTTATCTACATTAATATACATAACTAAATATAACTAGTAACCATAAAGAGTATACATAAACAGTATTAGGTATGCTGACTTGATATCTACATCAATATACATAACTATATATAAACTGTATACATAAACAACATACATAAACATAAGTGTATGTTATATAAGTGTATTTAAACATAAATATACATCAATATGCATGTGTGATATAATTCGAATTTCTTATATAAGTGTATTTTACTATATCTATAACTATAAATATAGTATACATAAACATAACTATATATAAATATAACAATATATATTTAATAGACATACATACATACATACATATATATATATATATATATATATATATATAATTAAATATAAATGAATTTAACAATATGTATTCAACAAATTACTATATATAAATGTATCTATCTACATCAATACCTATACATAGCCATATGTCTTCATATATATAATTACATGAAAAACAATATATAACTACATCTACAACATGTATAACTACATGCTTCAGAAACTTAATATCCATTCATATCATTCATCTCATTCATACTTATTTTTTCTGGATATTGTATAAATCTTTATCATTTTCCAATATATTTTAGGAACTTAAATTTTAATTTTCAACCTTAAATGTATTTTTATTATATTTTTATATGTTTGTATAATCATTATGATTTAATATGTTTAGATTTTGTATTTTTGTTTCACATAATATCATTTAACTAAAATTGATTTCTAATAAAATGTTCATTTGTTTAAAATTCATGTTGTAAATTTCAAAATAAATAACAATATTTTTGTGCAATAAATATTATAAAAATTTTTAATATATATATGTGATGAGGTTTCAATTTACAAAGATAAAACTTTAAAATTATAATTTATTTACAAAATAAAATTTTCGCCTCATTATATGCAATATGTATATTTATTATAAATAAACTATATTTGAAATGTATTTATTAATTACAAAAAAAAACATTGTAATGTATTAAGTTTTTAAAAAAATTTAAAAATAATTATTGAAAAAAAACAAATTCATATATTGATATGGTCATTTATATATTTTGAATAAAATTAAAAAATAATTACTTGTAGAAAATTTTACTCATGTGTTTATATGGTAATTTTTTTTGTTTGAACATAATTAAAGAAATTATTGATTTTTTCTAAACATTAAAGGCATGCATTTATATGCACAACATTATATTTGTTTGAATTTTAAAGTTTCTAAAAATTTATTAATAACAATAAATAATAGGTAGGAATTTATCATAGACATTAATATTTTAATAAAAAATTTATATAGAAAAACAAAAAAAAATATTATCTATTTATGAACTATATTTTCATTTGTAACATAAATTTAAAAACAAAATAATTTACAAATATGCCAACTTCATTTATTTATATGAGTATAATGATAGTTATTTTAATATAAATATTAAAAAAAACAACTATGAATAAAATAGAAGCTCATATATATAATTCATAATTTCATTTTATGCATTAATATGCTTCACACACACACACATGCATACACACACACACCCCCACAAATATTTGTTTTAATTATAAATAATTTACAATATTTTATAAATTCTGTACAATATATAATATTTTACTTTAATTAAATTTTCAAAATCAAAAAATTTTAAATACATTACACACACACACACACACCGATATATATATATATATATATATATATATACTAGCTTCATGTGTACCTTTAAAAATACATAATGTATATAGGTATATGTGTATGTTTGTGTGGGTGTACAATAGCATATGCATGCATACAAATATATACACACTACTTTGAAAATGTAGATACATGTGTGAATATATACAAAAGTACAAAAATGTGTATGCTGATATATAATGAATAGTAATGTATATGGATGGATAAATGTGAGTGTGTCTGTGTAGGGCAGTGCATATGCACATATATATTTATGCATATATATGTAAATATCAACATTAATTTTGCGAAGAAAAATAATTGAGCACATAAATATTAATATGTTCGACAAATTCGTGAGAGTAGGAGCAAAAAGTGATATTATTGAAAGATACTACTAATCTCTCATCTATAATACTTTGCCTCAAATTTTGATCAGAGTACTACTTGCAATGATAAAGTTCATTCAATACTACATACCAAGGAGTTACATTTTAATTCAATATTATAACTTGTTCAAATAAAAAAATCTATCTAATATCTTCTTCAACAACTCTTCTATCATCTTTTTCAAGTATTGATAAGCAATTTTTAATTTTGATTATATGTACATTTCTTATCTAATATCTCTAGTTCAATCTATTGTAATAGTAAATTCCATAAAATCAATCTAGGCCTGACATCTTTCTTTTCTATGAGATATTTGATTATAGAATATTTAGTATATACGATGACTTTAGTTCCCAATAAATATGATATTAATTTTCCAAAAGAAAAGATTGTTGATACAAGTTCTTTCTCTATAGTGGTGTAATTCAATTAGGTATTTGAGAGTGTGTTGTTATCATAATATATGATAACTATTTATAAAATATTTTTATAACTATATAAAACTCTTCATAATTTATATTTAAATATATATGTAACTATGTAAACTATTTTTATAACTATATTAATAACTATATATAACTTTTATTTTAACTATATAATATTTTATTACTATATGAGTAATTTTATATAACTATATTTTTAACAAAATATATAATATATATAATATATAACTATATATAATTGTATTTTATTAAATGTATAACTATAAAAATGTTATATATAACTATATCTTTAACTACATACATATTTAAAACTATATGTGTATAACTAAATATAAATATTTGTATAACTAATACTTTATATAATTAAATATAACTATATTTGTATCTATGTATACATATATCTATTTATTTAATTAAATCTATATATTTATTTATAACTTTGTATATATTTATATATAACTATTTATAACTACTTGTATGAATATATCTATATATAATTATATGTTTAATATAAATCTATTTTAAATTATATATACTATAGGTATAAGAACATATAGAGCTTGACTGCCTTCTCTAGTGACCTCTCTTGAGGTCTATTAATTCTGTTTATTTCTCTCATTTGATCTCTTTACTGCAATATGACAAAGGGATTTAGATTTAGTGGAATAAATGGGGTTTACGTTCACAAAGCTGTTTATCAAGCTGTTTGCCAACAAGGAGATGAGGATTTTGATGCTAGCTCTTGATGTTGGCGGTAAGACAACCATTCTGTATAAATTGAAGCTTGGTGAAATTGTCACCACAATTCCTACAATTGTCTTCAATATAGAAACTGTTGAAAATAAAAACATCAATTTCATTGTGTGGGATGTTGGGGTCAAGACAAGATTCACCCTTTCTGGAGGGATTACTTCCATAATACCCAAGGTCTCATATTTGTGGTGGACAGCAATGACAGAGTTTGAGTTGTGGAAGCCAGTGATGAGTTGCATTGGATGCTAAACAATGAATAGCGTCCAGATGCAATTTTGCTGGTGTTTGCCAATAAACAAGATCTTACAAATACAATGAATGCAATTGAAATTACTGACAAGCAAGGACTTCACTCTCTTCGCCAACACCATTGGCACATTCAGAGCACCTATGCTAACTATGGCATGGGCCTCTATGAGGGTCTTGATTGTCTTTCCAATTACATTTCCAGCAAGTCATAAACAAATTTAGCAGGATGAGATATACTTTGTTGACAAATCTGGATGTGGATCTAATCTTTGCCTATTTTGCTTGAGTTTTGTTCTATTATGTGGATGTCATCATCTATTTCTATGATGATTCAAATTGTATTTTTATTTATATATTGCATGCCTGAAATACAAGGCCGTATTTACTTTGTTCTGATTTGTTGTAAGCCAAACTTGTTTGTTTTATATTTTTTGTCTTTTTGCCATTGGATCCCAAAGGTATAAGAACATATAATTATATATAATTTTCTTTGACTATATGTATAACTATAAAATATTATATATAACTATAATTAAAAATATAATTAACAACATGTATATAAAAATAGGCAAAGATTATATAATAACAACATGCATATAAAAATATAATTTTCTTTTACTATATGTATATATTTAATATACATTTTTATATATTAGTATATAAAAATGTATTTTACCATTTATATTCATATAGATAACTATGTGTATACATATATAAAATTAAATAATAAAATATATATACTTACATGTATAAATATAAGTATAACTATATGTGTAACTATATGTATAACTACATGTAATTATAAAATAACATACAACATTATGTTTAACTATATGTGTATAACTATATATAAATATTTGTATACATATATATAAATATTTGTATTGCTATATAACACTTTATATAATTAAATATAACTATATTTGTACCTATGTATACATATATGTAAATCGATATATTTATTTATAACTTTATATATTTATGTATAACTATTTGTATGAATATATCTATATATAACTATATGTTTAACTATATAAAAATATTTATAGCTATATATACTATATGTATAATACCTATAACTATAAATAATTATCTCTTATTATATGTATAACTATAAAAGCTTTATACATAACTATTTTTAAATATACAATTTATAACTTATATTTAATATACATTTCTATATATTAGTATATACAAATGTATTTTACTATATCTATACCTATACATAACTATATGTATAAATATATAAACTTATATGAAAAAATATATATACCTACATGTATAAATCTTAGTATAACAATATGTGTAACTATATGTGTAACTATATGTGTAACCATATGTAACTATATTTATAATTACATGTATAACAATATTCGACATTATGTTTGACTATATGTGTATAAATATATATAAATATTTGCATAACTATATAATACTCTATATAATTAAATATAACTATATTTGTAAACATTATGTTTAAATATATAATGTGTAACTAATGTGTAAACATATATAAAATTATATAAAAAAATATATATACCTACATGTATAAATATATGTATAACTAATGTGTAATTATATGTATAACCACATGTAACAATATTTATAATTACATTATAATAACATATAACAATATGTTTAAATATCTGTGTATAATTATATATAAATATTTGTATAACTATATATACCTATTTGTATAATTATATAAAACTCAATATAATTAAATATAACTATATTTGTAAAAATGTATACCTATATGTAAATCTATATATTTATTTATAACTTTATTTATTTATGTATAACTATTTGTATGAATATATTTTTATATAACTATATGTTTAACTATATAAAAATATGTATGGCTATATATACTATATCTATAATAACATATAACTATAATTAATTGTATCTTATTATATGTATAACTATAAAAGCTTTATAAATAATTATATTTAAATATATAATTTACAATTTATATTTAATATATATTTGTATATATTAGTTTATAAAAATATATATTACTATATCTATACCTCTACATAACTATATGTATAACTTTATAAAATTTTATGAATAAATATATATACCTTCATGTATAAATATAAGTATAACTATATGTGTACCTATATTTATAACAACATGTAACTATATTTATAACCAAATGTAACTATATAATTACATGTATAACAACATACAACATTATGTTTAATTATGTGTATAACTATATATAAATATTTGTAAAAATAAATAAAAATTTATATAATTAAATATAACTATATTTTTAACTATTTATACATATATTCATACATATATGTAAATCTATTTATTTGTTTATAACTTTGTATATTTTATGAATAACTAATTATAACTACTCGTATGAATACACACACACACACACACACACACACACACACACACACACACAACTAAATGTTTAACGATATATAATTTTTTATAACTATATATATTATATGTATAATAACATATAACTATAAATGATAATATCTTGCTATATAATCAACAATAAAAACTTTATACATAACTATATTTTAATATTAATTAACAACATATATTTAATATACATTTTTATATATTAGTATAAAAAATGTATTTTAGTATATCCATACCTATACATAACTATATCTATAAATATATGAAATTATATAAAAATATATATATTCATACATGTATAAATATAAGTTTAACTATACATTTAACTATATATATAAGCAAATGTAACTATATTTATATTTATATGTAAAATAACATACAACATAATATTTAACTATATGTGTATATCTATATATAAATATTTGTTTAACTATAAAAACTATATATAAATAAATATAACTTTATTTTTTATTATGTATACATATATGTATGCATATATGTAGATCTATATAACTATTTATAACTCTATATACATTTATGTATATTTACTTATAACTACATGTATGCTTATATCTATATATAACTATATGTTTAACTATATGTAACTATTTATAACTACATTTACTATAAGTATACTAACATTTAATTATATATTGGATAATACTAATTTGTTGCACTAACTTTAAATTAAATGATAAAAGGTATAATATCAATAGTATGTAAGCACATAACATGAGAGTATCCGTTGATCATGCTCATATATGGTATAATACAAATAAGGGTCGTACTCTTACCTATTCTCAGCCCTTGGGCCTCATGCTCATATATGAACTTATGTATAAAAAATGATTTAATATTTGATAGGTTTGTATAGAAGAATTTTATTTTATTTTATATAACTCCTCATTCTAATAGTATATTCTTTGTGTCTCTCTCTCCCTCTAATTCTTTCAATGTCACTCACTTCCTTTTTTTCTTTCTATGTCACTCACTTTTTCTCTCTCTCTTGTTATTTTATTTCTCGCTCTCCTTTCTTGCTTGTTCTCTCTCTCTCTCTCTCTCCCTCTCTCTCCCTTTCGCCATTTCTCTCCCCCTTTCTCTCTCTCCCTATCCTTCTCCCCTCTCTCTCTCTCTATCTATCTCTCTATCTATCTCTCTATCTATCTCTCTATCTATCTCTCTATATATATCTTTCTCTCTCCCCATCTCTCCATTTCTCTACCCCTCTCTCTATCTCCCCACCTTCTTTCTCTCTCTCTCCCCCTTTCCCCCTTCAAACTTTAAATGTCATTCTTTTTTGCTCTCATTTCTTGTGCATTATCTTATGTTGCTCCCTTTATCTAGTATTACCGTGATATCTATTAATCTTTATCATGCTAAAAATTGCTTTTATCTATTCATGTAGATTCTACAAACTCATTGCCTTGTTATTCATGATATTTAATTTTTAAATATTCATTTGTAAGTAATCTTATTTAATTATTAGTATATTTTGAAGTAATTGAATGTTTAATTCTAAATAATGATTAAGCATTATTTTTTGTGAATAAACCAGGGGAAAATGAGTTGAAATCATTAGTGGATGTACAAAAAGTTTATGAATGGAATTTTGAATAAATATTTTTTGAGTAGGTTTGAAACTTTTATCAATTTTGCATATAGACAATCGAGATGGATGGATGGAGAAAAAAATTAAGTGTCAATGTAATCATCAGAAGTGTCAGAATATTCTTTTTCATGATGCAAATAGTATAATATACTATTTGGCTAAATATGGCTTTGTGCCAATTTATTTTGTTTGGATTTATCATGGGTAAAGTACAATGACTCTGAACATTGACCAAAATGAGAGTACTGAATCATTTGCTTATGGTGAAAAATCATCAAACACATACCATAGAATGATAACGGAAGCTACTGGTGCTGACTTCAATATGGATTATATGGATGAACCACCTAATCCTAAATCTCAGAAATTTTATGAAATGCTTAAATCTACAGATAAAGAGTTGTTTCTTGGTTGTAAAACACATTCATAATTGTCACTTGTAGCTCGACTTATGAGCATTAAGTCAAAAAATCATATGTCTAAGAAATTATTTGATCAGATGACATAACTGATGAATGAGATCATTTCAGATAATAATTTGATCACTAACAACTTTGTACAATACTAAGTAGTTACTACGAGGAATGGTTCTACCAATAAAAAAAATACATTATTGTTTCTATGGATGTACTTTATATTGGGGTGGTGATAGTGATTTAATTATCTGTAAGTTTGTTGATCATCCTCGATTTAAGAAGGCATCTCATGTTGTAGATACGTTACAAAAATTAAAAGTTGCATTTAAGAAGATGTATTATTTTCTATTAATTATTCGATTATAGAGACTATATGCATCAAATGCTATAGAAAATGATATGAGGTGGCATTCTGAGCATGAGGTTTAAGAAGGGGTAATGAGTCATCCATCAGATTCAGTTGCTTGGAAGCATTTTAATCATAGACATCAAGATTTTGTAGCTGAAAGTAAAAATGTGAGATTGGGTCTCTACACTGATGGATTTCAACCATTTGGGCAATCTAGACAATATTATTCAACATGGTCAGTGATAGTGACACCTTATAACTTGCCTCTGTGATTGTGTATGAAGAAGCAATATATGTTTTTGTCAAAATTGGTTCTAGGGCCAAAAAATCCAAAAGACATGCTAGATATTTTCTTAACGTCTCTTATTATAGATTTAAATCATATGTGGGATGTTGGTGTGAATACATATGATTCTCAAAGAAGCAAATTTCATTATTCGGGCGGCCCTTATGTGGACAGTAAGTGACTTTTCTGCATATTCAATGTTGTCTGGCTGGAGTGCTGCAAAATAATTTGCATGCCCGTATTGCATGATAAATTCCCATGCATTTACCCTCAAATTTAGTGGTAAACAATCATGGTTTGATAACCATCATAAGTTTCTACCTACGAATCATCCATTTCAAAGAAATAGAACTGCATTTCAAAAAAATAAAACTGTGATTACAGTTGCACCATCAGTTCATTCAGGAGATGATATTATGATAGAGATTCAAAGTTTGGGTTTGAAGAAGGTAATTGAAAAGGATGCTACTGGAAGTAATGGACCAATAGGCAAAATATTTGGCAAGAGGAAAGATAGTATATTTTGAGACTTGCCCTATTGGAAGTCCAATTTTATTCATCATAGCTTAGATGTAATGTATATTGAAAAAAATATGTTTAACAATATTTTCAACACTATCCTTAATGTAGACGAAAAATAAAAGACACTTTAAAATCAAGACAATAGTTGAATGATTACTGTTGGCATCCTGAATTGAAACTGAATGAGGCAATAGGAAAATTCTCTAAAGCTTGCTACACACTTGATAAGAAGGCAAGATAGATATTGTGTGAATTGGTTAAAATTTTGAAATTTATTGATGGATATGTGTCAAATATGGGTAGATGTGTTGATATGAAGAATCTTAATATATTTGGAATAAAAAGTCATGAATGTCATGTATTTATGTAGAGGTTAATACCAATTTCATTCCATGAATTACTTTCCCTAAGTGTTTGGAAGGTCCTTATAGAACTTTGTTTTTCAAACAGCTAACTACAACCACAATCAAAATAGATGATATGGTGAGGCTGGAGAATGACATTCCACTTATTATTTGTAAGTTTGAATGGATATTCTCATCGAGATTTTTTGACCCGATGAACCATTTGCCAGTCCATTTGGCATATGAAGCAAGTATGGCAAGGCCATTGGAATACAAGTGGATGTATTCTTTTCAGAGGTAAATACATATAATTTGCTATGTTTTATTATTTCATACATAAACTAATATTGTAAATTAATATAATTGAAATTTAACATTGTGGTTGTGGGTATCTTCGTAAGTTGAAATTGAATGTTAGAAACAATATAAAAGTTGAAGGTTCATTTTGCAATGCATATTTAGTAGAAGAAGCATCATCATTTTATTCTTATTATTTTGAGTATCATGTCAATACAAAGAATATAAATGTGCCTTGGAATGATAATGGTCATGTGATGGTAGAAGATGATTCTGTGGACAAACTATCTATCTTCAAGGACCCTGGAAGAGCATATGCACGAGCAATGAAAAGATGTATGATAGATAAAGAGTACAAAGAAACTAGGAGCTACGTTTTACTTTATTGTGAGGAGGTTGCACCATATATTGAGTATGTATACCTATAATGGTTGTAGGTTCAATCATAATTTAATTTTGTCATTAATACGAAAAAATTAAAATTGATATATATTTTTCTCTCTTTTTATATTTGTGCAGTATTTATATTGAGCAGTTAAAATATAGGCAACTACTAATTTCTAGCAATGATGTTAATTATATTCTAGAAAAAGTGAATTTGGGAGTTGGTTCAAAAATTATGTGAGAATTAATAAGTTTTAAATTTTTGAATTATTTAATTTATTAGTATCTTTTATGTGTTAATATCATTTTTTAATTTATGCCACAGGCAATTGATCCTTCAAATGGAGATTCAAATATTTTCATTTAGAATCTAAGTAAAGGCCCGTTTAGATAAGTGACAACCTATCCAGGGCATTTTGTTAATGGATATAAATATCATACAATTGGGCATGGTTCTTCTAAAACAACAATGAATAGTGGTGTATGCATTAAAGGCTCAGGTTATAGTGTAGATGAGATTGTTTATTATGGTCAACTCAAAGAAGTTATTGAGTTGGAGTATCCTAGACTCGAAAATAATAGGATTGTATTATTAAAGTGCGTATGGTTTGATCATAGATGAAATATGGGCACAAAGATTCATTCAGATTATAAGCTAGTAGATGTTAAGCATAAACTTCGATATACATGAAATAAGGGCACAAAGATTCATTCAGATTATAAGCTAGTGGATGTTAAGCATAAACTTATATATAATCGATATGAGCCATTTATTATGGCAGTTCAAGCCGCTCAAGTATATTATTATACATACCTGAGTTTATCTCGTGATAATAGTCATTGATTGGTAATTTGTAAAATCAAAGCTCAATCAAATTTTGAAGTACCAACATCTTAACAAAGAAGTGTAGACTTAGATATTGCACTGACATTCAAGGAAGATGACATAAATAATATTGAGCCTATGCATGTAGATGAATATCTAGAAAATTTATGTGACTCTAATTGTGGCCTAATAGAAATTGAAGATGATCAATTTCTATCTGAAGATTAGTTCAAACTTCTATTGGAATCAAACGAAATATGAGAAGCTTCATTGAAGGATGACAGTGATTATGATAATTACACTGTTATAATTTTATTATAATATTAAACTATCAAAGACTTTCTATATTTTGTTGAAATCTATCAGTGTGTTTTATTCTAAAATACATGCTTGTTCATCGTATCTCTATTATTTGTTCTATGTTTTATTTTGTACACAAGATGGCGCCCAAAAGATGTTTCCATGGAGGAGGTGGACGTGGATAGAGAAATAAACTAAATTCATCTATTATGAAATTTTATATACACACATATATAGATAGATATATGTGTATTTATTTGTAAATCTATCTATCTATCAATCTGTCTGTCTGTCTGTCTATCTTTATATCTATTTACCTATCAATATAAATATCTATCAAGAGTCCTTTGGATATTTCTACTGGTTATTTGAAACTGCATTACAATTTACACAGCATTCAATACAAGTAAATATGAAAGCTACTAAAAACCAGTGCAATTTTACATAATTTTACAATCTGGTTATGAGGCAGCCCTTGGGCGAGATAATGATTCAGTTGATTTGCTTGGTTCAACTAGTTTTGACCCAATCCATGTGGAAAATAAGACAGCTACATAGACTATTATAGTTGAAGTTGACCTAGTGGCTAAAAATTGCAAATTTAGGTTGCCCAGCCCATTTGACCAAAAACAAACCCAAGGATAGAGTACAAAATATTTAACCATTTCCATTATGAAATTTGGCCATACCTACCCTAATCATATTTACTTGATCACAAATCATCACCAAATTCCTTGTTCCATGGTATATGAGAATGGTGAGCATATTGAAAATAAGAAGGAATTGGTTTATGTAGATAAAACGTTGTTTTAAATCTCCTTTTTCACATAAACATATCACTTTCACATGGTAATTAACAAGTAAATGATGGCAATAACCTGATTTCCCACATTGGTTTATCTTTATTTCATACAAAACTGATGGTCAGCTCCGTGAAACTTGCAAGTGTTCATGTGCCCTAGGACAAACCAAATGATGAAGAGATAGAACAAGAATGATGCAAAAGAAAACAAGGGATGATGGGCCATAACTTTACACACCCAAAACAAAGTTTTCCAATTAATCATTGTAATTTTTTAAAAGCAAGAAAATTCACACAAGAAAAAAGTGGAACTTTCATCAAGGTTCAATATCGATGAAAATTAATCTAGCAAGTATATTCCAGTCCTTTGGAATGTGGCACAACAACACAATGTGCCATCAGGCATGGCAGGGGATACATGGTGCTTGCTCACCACATACTCAAAATTCATGGCAAACAAAAATAAGTTTATATACACAGAATGTAGAACAACATGTGAATCAATTGTTAATAGCTACAGCTCATACTTCATTAACAAAATCAATAAAACAACAATAATCTAGATGTAAAGTGGGCTCGCCAAAGCTCATAATCATGAGATCACATTTACGCTACATAAAATTAAGTGTTTTCACCATGTGAATGTCATTTTCTAGAGTAAATATGAATGACTAATAAAATTTACTCTAACTCCATTGTAGCTATCAAGGCCAGTTTCAAGCTTATCCTTGTTTCCATTAACCGCAAGCATGAGTCTCTAATCTTGCATGATACTATTTGTACCCCAGGTGCAACTCAATTTAGCAATAGCTTTGAAGAGAGAGATGAAAATATAAATCCACCATGAAGGAATAAACCAACAGCAGCAGACAAGTGTGATACCCATGGATGGAAAGTAGCAGCAATAGCAGCAACATGTGTACAATGAGTAGAGGAATCAGTTACAATGCTTAGAGTATCTTTCTCATCATAAATATTAAGAGAAAATGTACAAACATCTAGCTAGCCAGATATTTGAAATTTTTTTTCGTCCCTAAAAGTGTAATTCACATCGCATCACAACACAACCCAATGATATTCATCTGTAAGAAAACTAGGCACTAATAATCAAGAAAACTATACACTAATAATTGCATCACAACACAACTGATCTTGCATGCAATAATAGGGTGACACATCAAGTGGTAGTCTAGCATGATATAATAGGGTGACACATCATGTGGCAGTCTGGCATGCAATAATAGAGTAACACATCATATGATAGTCTAGCAGGAAATAATAGGGTGACACATCATGTGGCAGTATGGCATGCACTACGTGGAAGTCTGCTATGTGCTTGTAGTAGTCTGGAATGCACCACGTGCATGTGTGCAGCAGTATCAATGTGTTTGTAGTGTGACACAAATAAGGTGGCAGTGTGGCATGTGCCATGTTATAGTGTGCATAATGGATGCGTGTGTGGAAAGGTGGTGGGCAGTTATATGAATGTAGTGTGGCATGCTTTGTGAAGTAGTGTGGGTAGTGAATGCATCTAGTGTGTTATGGTAGTGTGCAAAATAAATATATTGCTGAAAAATTAAAAAAAAAATAATAAAAAATGATTTAGTGTGTGGGTTATATTTTGATTCATAGATTTTTTGGCTGCATCAATTTGTGTTGGCTCGCACTAAAGGAAGTAATCTAGCTTTCTTCTAGTCACATCTGGCTCTCCTCTTCTTAGTGCATACTCAAACTACATCAATTTTAATGCTCAAACATTATCAACACAAATACAAAATCTCTCATTTCGTACCAGAAACATTTAAAAAAACAAACTCAAAATCAAAATAAAAATCAAAAATAAAATCAAAATCAAAAACCAAAACCTATATGAACATGTGACACTTGAAGTTGTCATCTTTGAAAATTGATGCCATGTTTGGACATCAGATGTCCTACAAAGAATCATGGTTAGGTTAGTCAACCAAACAAAGAATAAAACTAGAATTAAGAACAATGATGCCACCAAAAAAATCTCCTCCTGTTAGCTACACATAAGCAAAAATCATGTGCCCACAAGTTACTCATTATTCATTCTTCAAGAAGTGAGAAGATAAATGCTTTGAGACTACAAATCTAGTGAAAGACTTGTGTTGAAGTAGCTCTTTCAACTTATCATCACATATTATTTTCCACCAAAATGATGGATTCTTTAATAGATAATTGAAATTGAAGAATAGCACCACAGATTCTCATCGGGGGGAGGTGAAGATGATGAATGTTGGCATAGTTGTAGATTATTTTCTTTTATATAGTCTCACATCTTCTTTACAACATCAAAATGAGATAATGTATCTTCACCTATACCACTAAATTTTATGAGAGCGTCTGAAAGATGAACAGGAAGCCAGAAATCAAAAAGGTAAGAAATAATTAACAAAAACCAAAAATAGTTCAAAAATAATTTTGATACAAAAATTACATGGTTAAAACAAAAATATAACATAGTTTCATCAACTTTTAAGACTAAATCATTCTCATAATTAGCTGGTACATTTGTGCTAGCCTCTCCTATTTTTGGTTTCATCAACATTTAAACTAAAAATAGGTCACCTATACCCTCAGGCTACTCTTGCCAATTTCTAATTTTTTGTATGTGTGAAAAATAAATTGACAAATTTTTTGTGTATAGATGTATATTAGTATGCATGATTCATTATGAACAAAAAAAATGTACATGTAAAGCAAACATAGACTGTACTAAATAAGAAACTTCACACACACCACACATCTACTACTTTGGATATATATACTTTATGCACATTTTTTTAAAAACAAAATGATTTACTATATTACTAATCAAATTATCTATCATATTACTCATGTGAACATTATATAATGATGGAATAATTACTTATTATAAATGTATACACGAAATAAGTTATCATGCATGGTCAGTGTGCTTTGAGAATGCATGGCATCTTGCTTTTCTTTGAAATTCAAATATTAAACAAGTCATAAATCTATCTATTGTCTTAATGTATAAATATCTTTCTATTTATTATTCTATAAGTCAATGTGTCTAACTGTCTAACTATATATCTAACTAACTAACTAACTAACTATATATCTATTTATTTGTCTATGTGTCAATCTGTCTATCTTTTTTTAGTCTATCATTCAATCTATCAATTTATATGTCTTTCATCCAATCTATCTATAAGTATATCTATTTATTTTTCAATCAATTTATATGTCTATATAACTATTTGTGTATGTGTCTATCAATTGATTTATCTTTCTATCGATGTGTCTTTGTGTTTATGTGTCTATCTTTCGATCTGACTATCTATCTATCTATCTATTTGTATATCTATCTATCTATCTATTTTTATGTTTATATGTCAATCAATCAATCAATCAATCAATCTATCTATTTGTGTATCTATCTATCTATGTATATATCTATCTATCTATCTGTCAATCTAAAAACAAGTCTAATTGTCTATTTTATTATCTATCTATATGTCTATCTATCATTATATAAAAAATTTCTATTTATCTATATGACTATATGTCTATTAGTTTATCTATCAATCTGACTATTTCTGAATATGTCTGTCTATCAATCAATCTATCTATTTATCTATTTATCTATCTTTCTATCTATCTATCTATCTATCTATTAGTTTTACTCTATTACTACATATTTCTCTATTTGTCTATCTGTCTATTTGCCTATAAGTTTATCAATCAATCAATCTTTCTATCTATATATATCACAATTTCTCTATCTATCTACCTATCTATATATTTATTTATGTATCTATCTATCTGTCTGTCTATCTCTCTATCTATCTCTCAGACTATCTATATATTTATCAATCTATCTATCTATCTATCTAGTGATTTGACTATTTATTTATCGATATGTCTATCTATCTATCTATATATCTATATCAATATCTATCTATCTATCTATCTATCTATATAACTATATTTCTATCTATATGTTTTTCTTTTAGTCTATTTGTCTATTTGTCTATCTATCTATATGTATTTCTATCAATCTATCAATATATATATGTATATATATATATATATCAATGTATTTATCTATTTATCTATCTATCCATTCATCTGTCTGTCTGTCTATCTGTCTATCTATCTAATTATTTAACTATCTATCAATCAATCTATATATGTATCTAACTATTTAACTATCTATCAATCTATCTATCTATCTTTTTCGGTCTGTATATCTTTCAACCTATCTATCTATCAATCTATCTATCTATTTATCTATTTATCTATCTATATATCTATTTATTTATATGTTTTCTATCTATCTATCTACCTTTCTATATGTTTATCATCTACAATAAATTGGTCTATCAATCTTTCTATCATTCTATCTAACTATCTATTTATTTACCAATTAGACTATCTATTTGTGTATCTTAGTGTCTATCTATGTGTCTATATGTCTATCAATCAATATATCTATTTATCTATCAATCTATTAGTCAATATATTTGTCAACTATTTATCTATCTGCCTATTTATCTATCTATCTATCTATATATCTATCTAAATTTCTATCTATCTAATTGTCCATCTGGCTGTCTAACTAAGTTTCTATCTATCTATATCTATATCTTTTTACATATCTATCTCTATATCTTTTCGCTATGATTGTTTATCTCCCTATCTATTTTCCAATTTATCGATATGTATATTAGTCTATATATCTATCTATCTATGTATATGTCTGTCTATTAGTCTAACAATCTATCTATATATTGTTCTATTCGACTATCTATCAATCTATCTATTTGTGTATCTGTCGCTCTATCTATTTATTTTACTATATGTCTATTTGTACCTCTATCTATCTATCTATATTTCAGATTATCTACCATTCTGCTTATATGTATTTTTGTCTATTTTTCTATCTATCTATCGCTCTATCTATCTATCTTTCTATCTATCTGCCAAATGACTAACTAACTTACTATCTATCTATCTATCTATCTATGTGTCTATCTACATATATGTTTATCTATGTATTTGTCTATCTATAAATCTATCTTTCAATATATCTATCAATCTCTCTATATGTCTCTTTGTGTATATATATATATATATATGTATGTATATCTTGATCTATTTATATGACTATACTTATATTAGTAAATCTATCTATCTTTTTATCTTTCTATCTGTATATTTATCTTTTTTTATAAAGTATTATTTTATTAATAATAACCCTCTCTTTTGGTGGAGAAATACCGTTAATACAAACTATCATCTACCCTTAACCCTTTTACACTCATTCTTCAAATAAAGATAAATTACATTTAACCAATCTAATAAAATGTAATTTTATTTGTGCTATGGCTATGTTATTCTATGTCTCTTTTCTTTACCTTTTTGTGCAAGGAAATATTCATTCTGGGTGTTAAAGGCTATCTTTATGATGATAGCTAATCCATTGTCTTCCTTTCACAATCTTTCGATGAGTATAATAAACTTTATCTTGCTTCTTTCTATGTTTATGTGCTTCTCTAGTGTCTTGTATCTTTTAAATCTACATCTTTGACTCTCCCTACAGTGTTTTCCAACTAGCTCGAGTCTTGAGTTATCTCGTGCCATCTTTAATCATTAGCAAGGTCTTTGCGAATTTCTATGGGCTGTCCTCCCAAGTGTTTATTATTGGTTGCTGCTAATTATATCCAGATTGACCATTCACCTGCAAGTTTTCTATCCTGCACAAGAATAAGTGTATCATACACGTAACTGAACTTTTTATCCACCCTTCCCTATACGAAACCAAATTAGCTATTGGCTTGATACTTCAGGAACCAATCCATTGCTATTCAAGTTATTTGGAGTGTTCTGCCTTCTTCCATCTTTTTGCTTTTTATTCATCCCCTATCTTCTTTAACTTTTACAGGCTACACCTTGACACATGTATATTACAGACTTCTAGCAAACATCCATAAACAGACTTCCAGCAACACACATTAAAAAAAACAAACTTCTAGCGACACACACTTAATAAACACAAACTTCCAGCAAAATATAACACAGACTTCCAGCAACCAGACTCAATATAATACTGACTTCTAACAATACCATTTAAACAGATATCTAGCCTTCCATGTAGTATCATCCACCGAGCTAAGGACTGAAGGTTGCCTTATGCAGATTCATATATACATGCAGAACATACTACATATCTATACATCCATTACCTTTTCCCGAGCCAACCCCCTAATGTTATTTCAACCTAGTTTCGGTTTCTTCTTTCATTTCTACCTATAGAAAAAAAACAGAAAAACCGCACATGCAAAAGCCACTTACCTTATCCCTTTTGTGATAGCCTTACCCACTTATATCGATCACCCCTCAGGACCAGGGTGATCCATTATGCAATCTTATTTGTCTATTTGATCGGCAAGTTCTAATTAATATTTTTTTCCTTTCTAATATAAAAAAATCCTTACTATCGAGTTTTAAAATTGCAGTACATTTTTTTGGTAAACTCATCTTCATTATATTCCTGATCACCTTTCTTTCTTGCCTCTTTAGCTAATATATCCGCTAATGCGTTCGCTTCTCTGAAAATGTGCTTTATAGAAAAGTTTAGAGAGTTCATATCATGTAGAATATCCTCTATGTCATCTTCATATCTCCACATCTTTGTCTGCTTTGTGATTAAATTTACAACAATTGTTAGAATCTATTTGAATATCTATATTTTTAATTTCTAATTTTCTACATAACTTAATTCCTTCTCTTAAAGCTAATATCTCAGCATGGATGGCCGATGATGCATTGCATCTTTCTACTGAAGGCTAATATAGCCCTCCTTCGAGTCTCTATCACTCCTCCTCCTCCTGCTTAGCCCAATCTATTCAAAGCTACCATCTGTGTTTAGAGATATTCTACCTTGTGATGGTTTTTCCCATTTTATACTTATTATTTTAAATTGTTTAGGCTGATTTACTTTTAGATTCCAAACGATTAAGATTCTTATCCCTCTTCGAGCCATGAATTTTATAGGGCTCGATTCTGAAATTTTACTTGTTTCTTCTTTAATATCTTTCCAGATATCTTCTATTATCATATAATAGCCTTCAAATCTACTTTTATTTCTAGCCTTCCAAATGCACTAGATAACTAATAGTGGCACATTGATTTTAATCCATTTCTGCACTAGGCTAGAAACTTTTAGATTAATCAATTTCTGAATCCTACGTTTTAAATTTAGATGTTCATATTTTAAATTCATTTCTAAGCCTAGTCTCTTCCGCATCTCTGCTGCCACTCTCCCATGTGAAAGGAGATGGTCCAATGATTCATTTTCATTTAAGCAACACTGGCATCTAGATATCAGCTTAATTCCTTTCTTCTTTAAATTAGTGTCAATTGGGATAATATTAGATAAAGCTTTCCACATAAAAGTTTTAATTTTTTGTGGATTATCATTGTTCCAAGCCCTTTTGAATAATGTCTATCTATCTATTATATGTCTTTCTATATGGATTGTATATTTATCTTTTGTTTATCTATTTATCTTTCTATATGTCTATCTATCTTTCTTTCTAACTATCTATATTTTATTTATTTATCTTTATATCTATCTATCTATCTATTAATCTATCTATCTGTATATTTTTATCTGTCTATTTGTCTATTGTCTATTAGTAAATATTTTTATAGTCTACCTATGTATTATGAATGTATCTATCTATCTGTCTATCTATGTGGCTCTCTATTATCTATCTATCTATTTGTATGTCTATCGATATTCTGTTTCTATTATATGTCAATCTATATCTTTTTTTTCTTGTCTATCTATACATTCGACTATCTATTTATCTATCTATATGCCTACCTACCTATTTG